>CAJHNH020001646.1:325000-345000 GCA_905116865.2 Candidula unifasciata | reverse complement strand
TGTAGCAATGCGTGGTGATTTTTTTTAATAGCTTATTCCCCTCTGAATGAAAAATCCACAACTCACAGGAGACTTATGCTAGAGATGAGCACACCTGAGAGTGAAACGCCGTTGACAGGAGGGTAATTTGATGTTTTGAAAAGTTCTCCCTACTCAGTAAACTCACGTTACTGTAAACATACTGACTGTTTGCTTTGAATCGGTATCGTTTTATTTTTTTATTTTTTTTAATATACCGCAAATAAGGCAAAATGAAAACTAAATACTTGTTTACATTTTTAAAATATACTTATCAGGATATTATTATTATTAATAGGCTGCACGCCAGATTTCGACAATTACACGGAACGTTAAGTCAGTTATATGTTCTGTTTTCCTTGTGCATGTTAGCAGAACATGTACTCAAGGACTGCACCGAATATGATACGTGAAAGTAAATCTTTTCGCAAGAACGAACAGCAGTCTCACAAAGAACATCTCTTATAAGTCTGTTTATTCGACTGATTAAGTAACTGAAATCTTAACCAACAATATTAAACTATAAATGAATACACAACGTTTTTTTTTAATTGGGGGGGGGGGGGGGGGGTAATATTTTTGCTAGTCTGCTCTGCATACATAGTTTGAATAGACTTCTATGAGTGTGTGCAACAAAACTCAACATTTTTTATAGTGCAAACAGCCCACAGAAATTGATATAATCGGTTATGTACAGCAGTGGAACGTTAACTCTACGAACCACTGACTGAACTAAAAATAGCAGTGAAATTTATACGAGAGTAAAATTTACCGATATAGACAACCTATTTCCATCGAACGAAAGAAGAAGACCAGACGACTGAGTTACCAATTATTACACTTCGGCAGGACTTCTGGAATGGACTCTAACCTATTTTAACTGTTGCCGACAGCTCAGTTTAATGGTCAAGAACTTGTAAAGTCAATAATGGGGTTTTTTTTTTAAATTACAGAGAGGGCGGTGGAAGTGTGAGATATAAACGGAGAGAGATCCAGCAAACTAACTTTATTTTCAAAGGGGTATAAATTGGGCCAGAGCCACTGTGGTAGAGGCCTGACGCTCGCCCGCGTATCAGAGGTTGTGGGTTCCAGTCTGCATTGTGTCGGATTTTTGAGACATAGGCACCATGCGTTTTGGGGCTCTATTTAGAGGGTATGGTGATGGGAGAATTGATCCAATGCCCCTAAATAAGCATTTAATAACAGGAAATTATTCAGGTATTTGCTCAAACCAGGTGTGTTAGGTCGAAAGCTGCAAATATCGCAGCCTACCTGTATACTTGTCAAATAATGCTGCTGGCACGTGCCTATGTTAGGGCTTCCCCTAATGAACCAAAAAGCGCTCTAAAGTAATTTTAATGTTGAGATATTGGCTTGCAATGGTCTAGGCGGTATCCCACAGCTCCATTTAACATCCAGCCTACCTCAGGGGTGAGGCGACTCAAATTATGGCACTGCAGATAGGTAAACATTTCTAGGCGCAACTTTGCCTGACTTCCCCGCTACTTATAAGCCTCCAGACTAGACAGCAATCCTATGCTAGCCATATTAACACAGTATAACATGAAGTATAACAATACAACAGATACTCCAGGAAACTTGGGAACTGTGAAGGATTGACACTAAAAACAGAATGTAAAATAACAAAACACCATGTAATCAGCGCAACACATGAAGGAATATAAAGAAAAGAATTCTGCAAGATCAGTCAAACCAGCTAAGGAAGCAAAGAATGTGTTACTCCAAATGGACTTCTGAATTGTCCCTATCAATAGCCATTAACATCACTGCCAAACTGTTGACTTTTGGACCTAGGGAACTGGCACACAGGTTTAAGGTTGACTGCAGGTACTGACTTACTCCACCTATCTTTCCAGGATGTCCTGTTCATTCGAACTGAGGCCTCCTCCCACATCTGGTAGAGCAGATGTGACGTCTGGTGAATTATCTCTTGAAGATCATGGCTCAACACACACACACACTATTTAATTATAATGAGTGTCTACTCACATACCACACTGATAAAGTCAACTGTTCTCTTGTATTTAACTGAAACTGGGTCCGTGTTCATTTAAAATATATGACTGTCTAAACTTGTTGCCGCCCTATGTTCGTGGCAGTTGTAGGCATAATGACCACAAAACAGAGTCTGATGGTTGAAGATACATGCTGGTGAACATCACAGAAACAACCGTAATCAGTCGTTTTGTACGGAATGCATTTTGGCAGGCAGTGGGACTATCCATGTGGGAACATTCCTGGTATGATAAACTAGAAGTGTCTAGAAAGGGCACCGCCAAAAAGAAATCAAGGGAAGGGGCGCTCAGTCCTTTTATAATCCTCTGGAGGAGGGGGCACAAAAATAATAATCCGGAAATTTAATTATTATTAAGCAGCAATAATAAAATAATAAAAAATTGTATAATAATGTTTATGATTATTTTATCATTATTATTAATTATTATTGCTAAATGACAAATTAATACATGTTTGAAATAATAAGAGATGGATAGACAAAATACTTGAAAAGATAGTGTCTGTACTTGGTTAAGAGACCACTTAGATCTCTCTCTCTCTCTCTCTCTCTCTCTCTCTCTCTCTCTCTCTCTCTCTCTCTCTCTCTCTCTCTCTCTCTCTCTCTTTTTTTTTTTTTTATGAGGCTGAATGTGTCTAAGAGATTAACATGCAGATTTTCGTTCAAACAGATCCTGTACTGACCAGATAGCCACATTACATATGATAATAGAGCAAAAAATTGTATTGAATTCACCAATTTACACTGCATTCTATTCTATTAGAAAGCTTTTGACAGCATTAATAGAGAATCTTTCTGGAAATTAATGGGGCACTATGGAATCCCACAGAAGACTATTAGGTTAAAGGCAACATATAAAGGACATGAGATGTCGAGTTCTTCTTGAGGGAAAGCTAACAGATACATTTGAAGTAAAAACATGTGTGCGACAGGGATGCCTTTTGTCGTCTTTCCTATTTGTACTGGAAATAGATGGGATTACGAAGAAAGCAACCGCTAACATCAAGAATGGAATTCAGTGGGCCCCTACAAAAAAGCTTGATGATCTGGACTTTGCTGATAATATTTCTCTACTGTCCCACTGACGAAATCAGATACAAGATGAAGAAAATATACTCGATGCGAGATCACTACAGCTAGGTCTGAAAATTCATATGGGAAAGACTATGAAAATAAATCAGACAAATAGTAATGCGGTTTCTCTTAATGTTATCCACTCTAACGGCCTCAAAGGTTCCCTTTCTGTTTATTTATCCACTCTAAGACGTGGAGTCGTATACCTATTTGTGTAGTAAAATAGATATAGATGGAGGAGTTGATAGAGATAATAAAATGCGAATACAATAGGCAAAAGAATCTTTCAATGCAAAAATAAAAATTATACTAAACTTAAAATGTTTAATTCTAATGTCAGATCAATACTTTTTTGTGTCGGGGGTGGTGGCTTGGAGAACAACTAAAGCAATTACTTATAAACTACAAGTATTCACTGATTTCTTTACTGAATAGGGGGAAATAAATGGTATGATAGAATCACTCATGTAGAGCTTTGCGAAAGAACTAAACAAGTTCCAGCGGACCCAGAGATGAAAAAAAAATATCTTGGCGTTGAATAGGACACAGGCTGATAAAATATAACTAGAATATATTTACGCTGGAACCCACAGGGACATAGACATAAAGGGAGAACGAAAACACATGGAAAAGGGTGCGACAGAATGAAGTTAAAAAGATGGGAAGGACATGGGGAGAGCTTCAAGCGATAGCGATGGATAGAACGGCTTATCGTGAGTTGTTTGAGGGCCTATCCCTATTGGGGAATAGAAAGGCACTAGAAGAAGAATGTGTCTAACTGAGCCCCTCAGGTTTCGGCGCCCATAGTGTAGAGAGTCATCCTCTCTCCACACTTTCCTCCACATCTATATGTGAAAACCAGTACACGTCAGTTTGTGTATTGTGCTATGTTGACTAAAGCTGAGTGAAACTGAACACAACCGAGACCTCATATTGAGCGATTTACACCAGGTGACCAAAAGAGTCACATGTCAAATGAGAATGTTCCAGGTACAAATACCTGCAACCCCGTTCAGCCGTAATCTTATACTTCGCCACCCGGTGGTTAGAAAGTCATCTGAAGTCTGAAGATAAGCATGTGTCGTCTGTCAGTTTTAATGGTTTCTATACTAGGACCCAAGACACTACCTGGATTCGCCACACAGAAAGGTCTTGTCTTTTTGCGACCTGCCTGTAAAGTGATATCAAAGCCTGCGCGCAATATTCACATGTTGTGCTCAAATACTTTAATCGTGTCGGTATTTCTTTGACGTGCCTGATTGTGTCGGTGTTTTCACATACAGTTATTTTGGATACCACTCCCCCTGTGGATTCCGATGGCTTTTTTTTTTTTTTTGTGGTGTCGAGGAGGGAATAGACTCTCGGCTCCCCTAGCATACATAGGTACAAATAAACATACACAGGTACAAATAAACATTTCCAGGTATAGATACACAGGCGCAAATAAACATACACAGGCGCGGATAAACATACACAGGCGCAGATAAACATACACAGGCGCAGATAAACATACACAGGCGCAGATAAACATACACAGGCGCAGATAAACATACACAGGCGCAGATAAACAGACCAGGCACAGATGAAAATACACAGGTACAGATAAACGTACATTGAAAAACATACACAGGCACGGATAAACATACACGGGCACAGGTAAACAGACAGCTGAACACACACAGGCATAGATAAACAGACATAGTTAAACAAACACAGGCACAGATAAACAGACACAGATAACCATGCACAGTCACAGGTGAATATACACAGGGCTCAATAGATTTTGTTGTTGTTGTCTATTTACTAAGTGTGTGTGATTCCCAGCCGTCAACAAGAAGTCCCTTGTAACCACACATAAAACTTTGTTTGAATGTATGTTTAAGACAAGTAAACATACACGGGCACGGATAAACAGAAATAGATAAACAAACACAGGTACATATTAATAGACACAGAAAGATAGGCCCAGGCACAGATAAACATTACGTCAATGATGTAATCAGTGTGGCTGTGTAAGTTTATCTGTGTATGTTTATCTGGGTCTGTTTATCTGTGCCTGTGTATGTTTATCTGGATCTGTTTATCTGTGCCTGTGTTTGTTGTCAGTAAAAGTATTTACGACTTGATGGTCTTGATGGTATGTGACGGGGGAATGAAGGCTGTAGGAAGATAATGGTGGCTAGCCTGAGGATTTAAGGCCTCATGGATAGTGCAATCGCCACGAACAATGCAGGTTCGGATGCTTATTGAACCCCCAGCACAAGGTCAAGTAACGAAGTCAGAAGAGAAAATGGATTCTTATCGCCTGAAGATAATGATGCAACTGGGTAGGACCAGAGGGTCTGGCCGCCTTACTACACTTAGAAGAAATGCAATGCAGATATATAACCATAATACGACTGGTACTATTAGTACTGGAATCCTGCGCTGGCTGCTGAAGATGGGGACGGAGCACAAATGGAAATGCCCTTATGTTGTGATCTCAATTCTTGACTCAGCTCAGCTCAACTCATCTGTGTCCCCAGCACAATAAATCTTCACTACCTACCGAGGATCCAAACTGGATCTCCCGAGAGAGTAACAAGCTCCCTTACTACTCGGCCAACCGTTCTTCGTTTTAAACAAAAAGTACTATAACAGAATTAAATCTACCTTTTTTGATACTAATACTTAAATAATGACAATGCTTTTACGTTGTTAGCATGTTCACTGCGTGACAGTAGTTACTGTTTAAGTGATTAAAATATGTGTATGTTGTTTACATGTTGTCAACATGTTCAATGCGTGACAGTAGTTACTGTTTGAGTGATTAAAATATTTGTATGTTGTTTACATGTTGTCAACATGTTCAATGCGTGACAGCAGTTACTGTTTAAGTGATTAAAATATTTGTATGTTGTTTACATGTTGTCAACATGTTCAATGCGTGACAGCAGTTACTGTTTAAGTGATTAAAATATTTGTATGTTGTTTACATGTTGTCAACATGTTCAATGCGTGACAGCAGTTACTGTTTAAGTGATTAAAATATTTGTATGTTGTTTACATGTTGTCAACATGTTCAATGCGTGACAGCAGTTACTGTTTAAGTGATTAAAAATATTTGTATGTTGTTTACATGTTGTCAACATGTTCAATGCGTGACAGCAGTTACTGTTTAAGTGATTAAAATATTTGTATGTTGTTTACATGTTGTCAACATGTTCAATGCGTGACAGTAGTTACTGTTTAAGTGATTAAAATATGTGTATGTTGTTTACATGTTGTCAACATGTTCAATGCGTGACAGTAGTTACTGTTTGAGTGATTAAAATATTTGTATGTTGTTTACATGTTGTCAACATGTTCAATGCGTGACAGCAGTTACTGTTTAAGTGATTAAAATATTTGTATGTTGTTTACATGTTGTCAACATGTTCAATGCGTGACAGCAGTTACTGTTTAAGTGATTAAAATATTTGTATGTTGTTTACATGTTGTCAACATGTTCAATGCGTGACAGCAGTTACTGTTTAAGTGATTAAAATATTTGTATGTTGTTTACATGTTGTTAACATGTTCAATGCCTGACAGTTGTTACTGTTTAAGTGATTAAAATATTTGTATGTTGTTTACATGTTGTCAACATGTTCAATGCGTGACAGCAGTTACTGTTTAAGTGATTAAAATATTTGTATGTTGTTTACATGTTGTCAACATGTTCAATGCGTGACAGTAGTTACTGTTTAAGTGATTAAAATATTTGTATGTTGTTTACATGTTGTTAACATATTCAATGCGTGACAGTAGTTACTGTTTAAGTGATTAAAATATTTGTATGTTGTTTACATGTTGTCAACATGTTCAATGCGTGACAGTAGTTACTGTTTAAGTGATTAAAATATTTGTATGTTGTTTACATGTTGTTAACATATTCAATGCGTGACAGTTGTTACTGTTTAAGTGATTAAAATATTTGTATGTTGTTTACATGTTGTTAACATGTTCAATGCCTGACAGTTGTTACTGTTTGAGTGATCAAAATATTTGTTTGTTGTTAACGCGTTCAATGCCTGGCTGTTGTTACTGTGTAAGTAATTCAAATATTTGTATGTTGCTAACATGTTCAATGCCTGACTTACTGTGTAAGTAATTAAAATATGTGTGTGATGTTAACGCATTCAATGCCTGGCTGTTGTTACTGCTACCGGCGATGGCTTCTGTTTTTGCTCACATCTGTAACAACTATATTTGTATTGTCTTCTGTAATTTCTAGAACCTAACAACTGTAGTCAGAATAGGCGCCGAACCTGAGGACTCACGCCCTTGAGCACCCCCCCCCCCCCACACACACACAATGTTAGTGTGGAGGGGCGCCGACACCCCTCCCCCACCCCCACCCTTGTACGTACCACCATGAATAATTTTGTAAAGGAACTAAGATTGATTCCCCATTTAACCATGCGTAGAAATTCTCCGTAAAGATATTCATTTATGCATTTCATCTAATATTAATATATTAGTATTTTGTATTTTTTTACTATTCGGCACGTTAATAATAATGACGTTTTTAGACCCCCCCCCCCCCCCCCCCTTTTTTTTTTTTTTTCCTTTGGAAAGTGACCTAAATGCGGCATCTTTGAAATGGAAAACTGCACTGAAGATTGCACAGGACAGGAGAACATGGAAAGTCCTCTCTGAAGCCGCATATGCCATTAGGCATAAAGAGAATTGACATGACATGACATTATGTTATAATACAATGGTAGACACTGTCTTTGCCTGGTGGATTTTCACGTTGGAAAGTAATCACTTTCAAAAGACATGGTGGTTTGAATTAGTTTTTCAGTACCGTTTCTTGAATGGCACAAGAACTACCTCGGAACAATGCACAGACCCATTAGTCCAAACGATCATGCAAGTATGTGTAAACCCGCCTCTAAATGCATTTGGCTTGCAAGAATGAACCATAGTAATAATATATGACAGCCAGCGCACCAAACCTGCTTGATCGCGATCAAAGGGTTGTGTGTGTTCAGTTAACGATTCTGTTGTCTTCTACATCTGAGATGACACGCTGTAGACATGTGCTAACCTTATGCCAAAGATAACAAAATACCACATAAACATTCGTAGATGGAAGTCACCAGCCGATGCTTTATTAATTCTATTCTTCGGATCTCTTCTCTCTTTATAGTGAAATAATAATGAGGGAGGTCAAGGGTGGACAAGGAATACTAGCTGGAGGTTATAATATAAACAATCTTCCTTATGCGGAGAATACAATATTAATATTTGAAAACGCAGAAGACCTACAACAATTATTATACATTGTGGTACTAGGCAGGAGCACTGTTCGAAGCAGAGGCAAATTTTTTGCTTCTGCCTGACGGTGGCCGATGCATTTTTGCCCCATTTGTAGACTGGACAAAATTTCGACGCCCAGCTTCTGAGTTGAATGCATGGCTTGACACTGTGAGCTACGGATTTCATTTGGAATGTTTTTTCGACTGTGACCAACGTGGTGGTGTGAATTTTAGATTCAGAAAATGGCGCGGTGCATGTCGTGCAATGTTGGTGGTGCCTGCATGTAATTAAAATTAATCGCTTGGGCAACTGCTGATCTGTTGGTGACTTCTGCTACCATCAATGATGAACTGCATTTCTAATATCATACTGTTTGTGTTAGCACTTCGGATGGCTACCGTATGCTTTAATGCGAAGGTATGCTAGATATGCTGAGACAGCAGTCTGTCAATCTTTCCACAAGGGACTGTGATAAACATTCTGTGTGTTTTTCGTTGGCACAGGAGCGGAGCAAAGATGGGGTGACCCGTTTGTATGAAGCTGAAACTAAGACTCCTAGACTACCAGACCGGACTAGAGGGTGCACAAAAAGGACTGTCCGTTAACATTTTTTTTTGGGGGGGGGAAACAGAAACAATGGTTATATCAAAGAAGAAAATAACTCCAAAATGGGTCAAAGCAATACAAGGGAAAGAGCTTGACAAAGTCAATAAATTCAAGTATTTGAGAATATGCGTAACATCAAGATGGACGATGTGTGACATAAATTAAGAGCAGAATTGACCAGGCAAAGGCAGCTTTTAAGAAGTGGAAAACTGTTGTATGTAATAAATCACACTCGTTAAACATCAGAAAACGAGTACTGTAATGTTATATAGAATTTTGGAATTTGAGCAAACAAATTAAAAAGAGTTATGAGGCGACTGACATGTGGTTTTTGAGAAGAATGTTGAGAATATCTTGGGCTTCCACAATAAGCAACATTGGATGCTTGGAAATGGCTAATGGAAGTAGAACATTATAAACAATGAAAAGGAGACAACGTTCTTTGGTCATGTGATGCGAAAGGGAGCATTGGAAAAAAAATCATGACGACTGGAAAGATCACGGGTAGAAGAGGCAGAGGCAGACCAAGAGAAATGACGGTGGGTGGCTCCAGACAGTGGCATTGAAAAAATAACGTTAGTAGAATTGATCCAGAACACAGAAGACCGAGATCTAAGGCGACGAATGAAGGCCTACGCCAGCTGGCAAAGCATCTGATGATGACGTGTTTGAGGCATGTGTGACGGAAGATATAAGCGATATAAATAGACGTTGTCTCAGAACTGGTGAGACACTTGCAGTAGGACCAAGTGCACATAGCAATCAGGGGTAAATGGTGGATTGTTGACTGTTTGTTTATCTGACAACCATGTTATGTAAGAACTCGTGTTGTTGACTGCGTGAGTGATTTTTTTTATTTGTTCACTTGCTGTTGTCAGTAAAAGTTATGTTTCAAGTGAACATTTAATTCCAGGCATGTAAATATAAATAAACTTCTCGGGAAGTTGACGTGTTGATTGTTGGTAAACTTAATATATTTATGTGGTCGAATCTATCACGTAGTTGACCAGTCATGAGAGGCAGAAAACCGGAGTACATCGTAAAGGTAAAAGGTAAAGTCGAGAGATGTGAACCAGCGTCATTGCACACGGTTATAAACTATAAGTGCTCTGCCACCAGTACAGACTGCTGATAAGAAATTGTCCGCCTGTGTCGCGGTCCACATATAACTTTGTAGCTACAGCGACGTTCCTCCATTTACCCCAGAGTACATCATGACAATGGGAAAGTTGAAGGTGAAAAGGCAGAAGAAGCCCGAGAGACAACATGCCATGAAAGATCATCTGTGTAAGAACTGACTGAAAGTAAAGGAGACAGAACGTTTTGGAAAGTCATGACTACCAGCGTCACACGGCAGGAATGTTGAGAAGGTGAACCCGTGTAAAAGTCAAAACTTTATCGGCTAGCTGACCAATTTCTTGAACTTCTGTTCTCAATGAAGATAACATTACTGAAAAACACACTTACAAGAGCTGTTCGTCTGCTCTCACATTCCCTGCCAATACATCTGGCTTTGAAATTCTAAATTCTAGCCACACGTTTCCTTGTTAAGCTGCGGCAACCTGAAATTTCCAAATTGTTATTCAAATGTATGTTTATTTTCATAAGACTAGAGGTGTAATGCGTAGTGATTATCTCCACTGGGGAGGCGAAAACGTCCTTGTCTGGAGCTGCCAGAACTGAGGAGATCCTTCAGGGGACATTGAGCTCCCGGGATATCTCTCTAGGGAAGGTATTTAGAACTTGATCACTGCAAGCTGAGCATGAAAACGTAGTTCATAAGCTTGTTACGCTTTCAGTTTGTCAAGCCTGGGGAAGAAGGAAAAGGATAGGGTGGGTGGGGTCGGGTGTCGGTTCAGTGAACCGCATGTTACAAAAACACTGCGCGTAGACAAACGAAAAAAAAATGTATTCTCTTACATTTCTTTAACGTTTCTTGTCTTCTTTCTTTTCCTTTCTCGTCTTCTGGTTTGCGTCTTACGGTGTGTCTTCATCGTGTTTTGCTGCTGTTTTACTTAAATTATGCCAGTCTTTATATTTTCTTTCTCGATTCTTATCTATTTGTTCTCGTGTGGGTTCCGGGACTCTGGAGAACAAGAAACACACTGCCCCTTAATAAAGCACTTTGTAGGATGCGACTAATTAAGGGTGTTTCCTAGATAATCGGATTGCATGAGGCAACAATACAACAATAGCGGAACCTTTTTTCATACGTTGTGTGTGTGTTTTCCAGCGCTGCTGTAATAGACACTTATGGAGAATACTGGAATAATGAAGATGGAATCCGAACGCTTATGAGGATAATCTGTCGACTAATTATTTAACTAAATAACTGGCACTTTTTTTTCTTTAATATCCCGAATATATAACTTATAAGTTAACCACACAAGAGACTGTAGCACACCACTCAGCTTATGGTTGTAGTGAACATACAGAATGAGGCAAATTGCGTTGATATTGTACTTCCCCGAACAACTTATGCTGGAGAATACAATAACATATGAAGGTATGTTTAACCACAACATCAGATAAATAGTTTAACGTGAGTTTTATTATGGCTGAATTCATCTTTCTTTAAACTTTGGTCTGTGACTTATTCTCTTTACAAATGCATGTAGGGAAAGATCTATTGACGTTTTTCCACAACACAGGACGTAACTGCATTATTCAGATTCCTGGCAGCTTTCTGTGAGAGTCTGTACAAGTTATGGTCGTCATCACTTGTTTCTTCAGCTACTTTAACCGCTTAATGCACTGTTATGCTAGTCACTACTACTGGTCTGGGTGAAGTTAGGTTGCCATCTCATCCTCTCTGGCAAAGAAACATTCAACATCTATTCCTTCGAATTCTGCTTTTGGTAATGGAGTGTTCGATGGGGCTAAAACGTCATCATGCTTTTGAGTTGTGACAAATCAAGCTTTCTTGAAACATTTCTGTATCATTTGTGGCTGAAATTTATTCCAAGCAGACCTGGTCTATACGACAGCATTCACAGTGTTAACTGATGCAGTGGATGAAGTAGCCTCCACAGATGGACCACAGATCTGTATTTTACTAACGTCCCTCTGAAAGAGCTGAGCCCAATTGTGAAGTTGTTGAATGTTTCGGTGATGCTCGGTCAAGAGGACGGGTTTTTAAGGTTATATGTGATGGCAGAAATATCACTGAAACGCAAGTGAGGTGATCTACCTGAGGGTGAACAGGACAACTGTATGCTGGCAATAGAATGACAAGTTTCTTCTGTTTCCTTTTATTGTTATTATTATTATTATATTTTCTTCTTCTTCTTCTTCTTCTTCTTCTTCTTCTTCTTCTTCTTCTTCTTCTTCTTCTTCTTCTTCTTCTTTGTCTTCTTCATTTCTATGTTGATGTCACATACCCAGTTCTCAAAAAGACTGCCAGTCATCCAATATAGTTTGTTTGATCACCAAGTAAATGAGAGGTCTTCGGGCTTCAAGTTCTTCAACGCGCGTGGCTTTGCCGACATGCCAATCACCAAAGGTTTTAATCTCTCTCCCGCTGAGCTAGCTCAAAGCATAACCGTGTAACTTTGGAAAGTTGTCAGCTTTGCAGTTGTTACTCTACACAGCGAGGCCCTCCGTGTAATAGAGCCCGCACTCGTCAGCATTCAAGATGTCGTTCTTCAAGTTCTCCCTTATATATAACGGATCTGAAATAAAGCTCTTGCAGATGCCGATAACCATATGCAGACAAAAAGAAGTGGCAACTCTCATGACTTCACTCAAGGTACTCACTGAGAGCCTGATCTAGGCTCTTCATTTGGTTCTTTAAGATCAAAACATGTTCGCCGACCATTGTATTATTACAAGGTACACATAGATACAGCAGGTTAAAACTGGCTGGTCAGGTTACAGAAGATGAATTAATACTGTGTGTGTGTCATACTCGAAGAGGTCAACAGGCAACTTACAGAGGTAGTCAACATTCAGATGAAGGCTTGCACTGAGACTATTTGGAGATTGTTCGACCCATGAATATGAGGTCGGCTTTAGGAAGTGATCAACAGGGATTGTTTACTATATTATCCCGTTTTCACATATCCTTCTCTCTCTCTCTCTCTCTCTCTCTCTCTCTCTCTCTCTCTCTCTCTCTCTCTCTCTCTCTCTCTCTCTCTCTTTCTCTCTCTCTCTTTTTCTTTTTTTTTCTCTCTCTCCGTTCTCTTTACCTTTCTTTCTCCCGTTCTCTCGATGTCTGGCTATATCACTTTCTCTCCCTCTTTCTCTCTCTCTTTCTCTCTCTCTTTCTCTCTCTCTCTCTCTCTCTCTCTTTCCCCTCTCAGTCGCACAATGTCATTTTTTGTTTCCTTATTATTATCAAATTCAAACCCAAGATGCTCACCATATACAACTACATTAAATGCTGCAGATCGTCGTATGCTGTCAGTACTATAATATTTACATAAGTTACGTTGTTGATTCTGCGCCCTCCAACCGCGATTCCTCGTCTCACTTCATATCATGACATCTCACAACATTGCCTTAAAACATGATGACTTCTGACAGTGCCGATGATTCATGGACACAACCATGCTTCACCAAAATGTTTCTTTTCCACGAGACACACCGTACCAAGAAACTGATTATGAAAATATTAAACAAAAAAAGAGAATAATTTTCATTTTTAAGTCATTTGTTGTTGGACCACTGCACTCCCCTAATACATGAATGAAGAGTCTAGGAGACATTGAATAATGCTGTTGGAGAGTGACTCATAAATTAATGGCTGGTTGATAGCCTGCTGCAAGCAGACTGAGTCATATCCGAATGAAACGTGTGAGAATGTCCGTCCTCTGTGACAAGTTTATGTTCTTTGTGAAAACGTCCGTCACCTGTGGCAAGTTTATGTTCCTTGTGAAAATGTCCGTCACCTGTGACAAGTTTATGTTCCTTGTGAAAACGTCCGTCACCTGTGACAAGTTTTAGTTCCTTGTGAAAATGTCCGTCACCTGTGACAAGTTTATGTTGCTTGTGAAAATGTCCGTCACCTGTGACAAGTTTATGTTCTTTGTGAAAATGTCCGTCACCTGTGACAAGTTTATGTTCCTTGTGAAAATGTCCGTCACCTGTGACACGTTTATGTTCCTTGTGAAAATGTCCGTCACCTGTGGCAAGTTTATGTTCCTTGTGAAAATGTCCGTCACCTGTGGCAAGTTAATGTTCCTTGTGAAAATGTCCGTCACCTGTGGCAAGTTAATGTTCTTTGTGAAAATGTCCGTCACCTGTGGCAAGTTAATGTTCCTTGTGAAAATGTCCGTCACCTGTGGCAAGTTAATGTTCCTTGTGAAAATGTCCGTCACCTGTGGCAAGTTTATGTTCTTTGTGAAAATGTCCGTCACCTGTGACACGTTTATGTTCCTTGTGAAAATGTCCGTCACCTGTGGCAAGTTTATGTTCCTTGTGAAAATGTCCGTCACCTGTGGCAAGTTTATATTCCATAAACTGGTTTTTAACATCTGTGTTCGTAGGTGGTGTCACTTGTGGGCGAAGACTAAATCTCTTGATGGATTCCAGGGCACCTTTTCGGAAGACCCACTGCCGCTCAAAGCATGCTGTGAAAGTTAACACAATTAGTAGAGTGCTGGAATCTGATGTGTTTTGCCGAAAAGCGCAGACATTACACCCTAGCTGTAAACCGCAATATAATGTGCCAACCATGTCTTCAAAGACAAGTGACGAAGAAGAAGAAGATGAAGAAGAAGAAAACGATGAAGAAGAAGAAGAAGACGAAGAAGAAGAAGAAGAAGAAGAAGAAGAAGAAGAAGAAGAAGAAGAAGAAGAAGAAGAAGAAGAAAGAAGAAGAAGAAAAGAAGAAGAAGAAGAAGAAGAAGAAGAAGAAGAAGAAGAAGAAGAAGAAGAAGAAAGAAGAAGAAGAAGAAGAAGAAGAAGAAGAAGAAGAAGAAGAAGAAGAAGAAGAAGAAGAAGAAGAAGAAGAAGAAGAAGAAGAAGAAGAAGAAGAAGAAGAAGAAGAAGAAGAAGAAGAAGAAGAGGAAGAGGAAGAGGAAGAGGAAGAGGAAGAAGAAGAAGAAGAAGAAGAAGAAGAAGAAGAAGAAGAAAAAGAAGAAGAAGATACAATCTTTTATGCCCATAAATCCACAGACACCTGCACATGCATACATGTACATACATTTATAGAAACACCCTCATACGAATACATACAAGCACTCATGCTCAAATAGAAACACAAGTACCCGCATTTTTGCGTAAAAATCCATCTTCTCATGCACACATTCACAATTCCATTTATGCACACATGCACTCATGCATACACAAGCACACAAAAGGGAAGTCAAAGACTGGTAAACAAAGCACATGCTGAAAACAACGTAAGAGAAACAATAAAATAATCTATTATTGTCGACGCGGACAGAAGAATGACAACCTGAACCTTGAATCTGTCTCGACATCCGACGCGCTAAGAGAGGAAGTGAGCGAGAAGCGAGGGAAGGGAGGGGACTAAGAAAGGGAGGAGACAGAAAAAGATAGAGAATGGGAAGGGAGAAAGAGAGAAATTATCCATGTAAGCCAAAGAGAATAATCATGTGTACAGTCTGTGTTTTGAAAAACAACAGATAGAATTGTCGATGGTTTAAAAAGCTGTTTAAAGATAAAAGTTTCAACTTCCGTGTACCCGGCTCTATTCGCTTTGGATCTATCTCTTCTTGTAGAGTGAATTTACACCTCCATAGAGCTTAAGACCAGTCGCGACTTCTATATATCCGGAGACAGTAACCAGGCATCACCAAAACAATTATACTTGTAAATGGAATGTTGTATTCCGAAACGAACTCTCAACATTCACAGCACGAGGTAACCTTCTTAACTATTTTACCACAGAGATCCTGAGACTGAAGCTAAATAAATGCAGTGGAATCTGTTGCCGCATTTACAGCTTTCACCTACCGATGTCAGACAGCTTAGAGGTTATGGTTGTATTGTCTAAGTCTTGATAATTCTTGGAAAGGACAAGTCATCGTTGAGTTGAGTTTAGAATCGACAGGTATAGCTCTCAGGCCATTCCCATATGCGTTCCGTCCCCATATTCAGCAACCAGCGCAGTTCCAAATCCGATGGGACCATTAGCAGTCTGGCTGTATGGCCGTCTCGCCTTTGCCGTGAGCGCTAAGTATCAGCCAGATCCCCTGCTCACTTCTGTCCCCATTAGTGTCACTCATATTTCGGCATTCCCGCTTTCGGAGACCAGAAGAGCTGCACAGGATGTTTTCGTATGTTCGCCCCCCCCCCCACCCCCACCCCGCTCTACCCTTACTATCCACATCCAATGACAACTTTTCTCTCCCACTCTGAAGGTTTTGAAACTCAGCATCTGACGATCCGTGTCCACCCAGACTAAAATGAACTGTAAGTCTCTCAGTTAACAGTTTCTGTCATCAACCTCCCTCCCCCCCCCCCCCCGCTGCTTGTTTCCGCCTACTCCCTCCCCCCTTTTCACCCAAATGCACCTCTCTCCCTCACCCAAAAAATGCCTACATCCTAACATATCCATACACTCTGTTAACAACTCTTTGATACCATAACGACCAGCTTCATGCAGAGGTCAGCAGTCAGAGGTCGCCTATCAGAGCAATTACCAACATACGTCGAAGAAGAAACATAAATCGGATGGTCGGAAAACAAAACGAAAATGCCGATGTAATCGTCGCTGGAGCTATGTAGTTCAGTTCATGCCTTGTGCAACACTCTTATATAAAAACAGGCGAGTATTCGAATGCAACGTTGTGTGAAATTTTCAAAGTAATCGGTGAAGACCTTTGGGCCTAGCTTCAAGCAGAAGTCTGAGATCAACAAAGGTCGCCCACCAACGGAACTAAAAACAATTCCCGACCGGCAACGAAACAAAAACCGATGTGATCGTTGATGTAGCTATGTAGTTTGTGATTTGTGCATAAACACGCACGCAGTCGAATACAGCGTTGTGTGTAAATTTGAAAGCAATTGGTGAAGAACTTTCGGAGATTAGCTATTACAACCAATTTACATTTGTATTTATATAGATTGACTTGAAGTCAGAGGTCTCCAGGTTGTCATTTTCCATACACATAGGTCCAAACGATGCTGCCCATTCTACTATGGGGCACTGTTACAAAAAAAAAGTTTTAGTAATGAAAAAGAACGATCTTGGTACAACTGATTACTATCATGCACACGAACACTCTGAGTGCACTTTCAACATTCAGCAGAACAAATTTCAAGTTTTCCAAAATTACTGTTATCAGTATAATTATTATTATTATTATTATTATTATTGTTGTTGTTGTTTATTATTATTATTATTTATTATTATTATTATTATTATTTTTATTACTGGGTCCGTTGCAGTGCTGGGAAATCTCAGTTTTCATTTAAAGACGTGTAGTACTTGAAATACTCTAAGGGGATGGGGAGGGAGGGAGGGAGTTAGGTATTTAGTGAGAGAGGGAGGGAGGGATAGACAGAAAGAGAGAGAGAGGGGGAGGGGAGGGAGAGAAAAGGGAAAATATTTTTAGTTTTATAAAGCCTACAATTAATTTAAACGTCAAACATAGTTTTATTAATGACAAGCAGGTCATTTGTCATGCTCAGATTAGCGTGGGGTCTTTATACAGGTTTGGCGCACTGGCAAGTGTCCAGCGATACCATGCGTTAAGTGGACCCTTCTCTGCTCTCATCTGGGAAAAGGGGGGGGGGGTGTTTTTATCTGGGCAACAATAAAAATTCGAACCTGTACCTTATAAGACGCCTCCACTGGCCACGCAGGCTCACATCCCGCCTGTCCTTCAGAGGTGCCGTCTCCACAGTGAAAGTTTGCTGCAGTGGTTCTCCGACAAGCTGTGTCTCTTGTCGTGGTTGTACACTCTCTCAGACTGCTGTTCGTCCATATCTTGAGGTTGCCCTCCCACTTGTAACGTTGTCTACCTCTTGCTCTATTCAGAGCGTATTATGTCTTTTGTGACAAGTAGGTAGATCAAAGCTAGAAGAGGGGCAGGCAGACTGAAAAGGATACGGACGGATGCATTGCGAGTGTGGTATGGGGGGAGGCGGGTGAGGGGGGGGGGATCATCGGTGTAATTGATCCGGAGGACAAGGGACCGAGATGTGTGCAGATGCATGAACGCCTACTCCAGTCGGCAGGGTCCATAGTGGTAACGATGATTATGACTTCTAATGTGGCCAAAATATTTCACTTCGAACCCGAACCCCCCCCCCCCTCCCACCCCAACCACCCAGTAATTCTCTTTTCATTCACAGTCTTTCCAGATCGCCGAATTTAATTGTTTTTGTTTTCACAAAATACGGCCTTTTTCGCTGTCTCTGTAAATCTACATTTCCAGGAATTCGGTTCGATTTACTATCTGCCTGTTCATTGTTCACGTTTCTGCACCATACAGCTGTAGTGAGTCCACATACCATTGAACGATTCTTATTTGTAATGTGTTGGTTATCTCTCTAACAGTTTGTTATTTTCCACATATTACTGAAGTTTTTTCTAGCCATTCCTATTCTTGTTTCGATTTCTGTTACATTTCTACCATCCTCTGTTACTGTAAATCGGAGACAGGAGAAACTTCTTACTGACTTTACAACCATTATAGTAACATTTGTACCAGCCTAAAGGAAGTGATATGATGCTCCTAATGTTGCGTAGCATGTTCCCAAATACAAGAGATAATTAGATGTTCTAAAATATTGCTGCCAGATTCAGTCAAAATCCGTGTAGGATTTCGACACGTCCTGTAATTATTGTCGCATTCATCCTGGCAGACGTGATACTGTTTCACACGCAAACAAAGACGGGTTGGGGGACATGTCCTTGTGAACGGCCTTTAGTTTTTTTGTGGTCGCGTTAATTTGCATAATGGATGCACAAAATAATGTCGCGCGTGCATACTGGTTTATTATTGTGTGTGTGGCGGGGTGGGGGAGGGGGGGGGGTGGTGTGAGAGGGGGTACCACAGTTCTATTGTGGGTAAGGTATGACTTATCGTGGTAATACAGTGTGCTAAAAAACGTTATAGTGCGTTCTGTTGTGCAACACAGATTTGTATCTACTATACAAAGCACTACTGTGGGTGTACAACGTTCAAATAATGCTAAAGATACGGCTTAACAGATAGTAGCAGAAGAAAGAGGGGCAGAGGCCGAACAGAACGAAGATGAGCACCGGATATAAGTGACACCTTCGGTAGCAAAGTGCATGAGTCGGGAGATCTGGCGAGAGACCGAGTTTCTTTCAGGCAGACGTGAAGACCTGCCACATGATGATGGTGGTTGTTGATGTACAACGTTGTGTTGTGGTAATACACCTTCTATTAAAAGTATAAACTGTTTTAGAGTGGTGATGTAATATTCTTTTGTAGTAATAATAAAATAATAATATAATAGAAATTGTGCCGTCTCCGCAACTGAGGTTGATTGCAGCTAACTATGGGAATATTACTATTGTGTGGCTCCAATCTCTTTTACTGTGCTTCCCTCATACATCTGAAAATCATGAGACGTCTTTTTTTTTATACCCCCTCACCGCAGGAATCGAACCCTGGTATACGTAGAGTATTGCAATGTGAAACGATTTCATCAACTGGTGGTAATAAACGTTCTCTTTAAATACAATATTCTTTGATCGATCAAATGTTCTCTTGTAGATCTACAACATTCATGTTGTACATATTGGGACAGCATCGTTTTCAGAATATTCGGGCAAGGGAATGGCAGAGTCAAACAGAACTAGTCACTCCACTTGGTAAACAGCCGCCTAGAGTGCATAAACGCATGATACTTCACACCCAGGAGGAGGAGGAGTAGTAGTAGTAGTAGTAGTAGTAGTAGTAGTAGTAGTAGTAGTAGTAGTAATAGTAGTAGTAGTAGTAGTAGTAGTAGTAATAGCAGTAGCAGTAGTAGTAGTAGTAGTAGTAGTAGTAGTAGTAGTAGCAGTAGTAGTAGCGGTAGTAGCAGTAGTAGTAGC
>CAJHNH020001646.1:287500-320000 GCA_905116865.2 Candidula unifasciata | reverse complement strand
TACTGTAAACATGTTAAGTGTATGCTTTGAATCAGTTTTTGTTTTTTCATATACTACAAATAAGGCACATATAAACAAGACTGTCTGCTTGAATTCTAATTATTTTCATTCAATGTCATGACTATTATCAGTTTGAATGCCACATTTCAGCAATTTACATCAAAGGGTTACTGTTTAAAGAAGTTATAAGTTAGCCACGATTTCTGGAATGGACTATAGACACTTAATTTTCATAGCTGTTAAAAATACTTCTCTGTTCTCTGTATTTCTCTGTTAAAAACCATAGTGGCTTTAAATAGGGGTGATGAAAGGGGGAAGGGGGGGGGGGGGTGCAGTTTCCGGAAAAGAAGACAGAGGCAGACCTTTGTGATTGTGGATAAAAGCACACAGGGCTGGATAATTGGCTAGAGAAGGAGAGACTTTCAGGCATACCGTGATAAAAGCGACGCTCTGTAAAGAACCTTTTGATTGATAAGAGATGCTTCTTCCATATTTTCTGTCTCTGCAGTTCAGATGATGAAGTATTTTGGACGCCTAACAAGAATGCCCTCGTACTGTCTGCCACAGTGAGCCACACTAAAACGTTACAACGGGTATAAAGCGATAGGAAGACCTCGGAAAATATGGAGTGATGGCATTAAGTACAGCCTTACAAGAATGAACATCAGTCTTAAAAGTGCTCTTGACAGAACTCATCAACGAATATTACATCTTCCCCTACACTTCGCTGAGGTACCATGTGGAAGACAAGAAGAAGACGAAGAAGCAGTTTAAAGAGAGCATAAATTGAAATGGTACCTGGATAAAAGTCACAATGGACTAAATGAGTGGATGGATAAAGCAAATGTGAACAAACGATATTAGAGATATCTTGAGCATGACAGAGCCTACAGATGATAGAGTGGCATGGGGCTCAGGGCTTTGCTGTCCAATGATGTCCGGTGTGGCATCATTAATAATTTATGTATTTATTTATTTATTTTTTCCCTCCAGGATTGCCGTCTGTAGATTTAAACATATTAAGGATGATAATCCCACAGGTACAAATTCCGAAAACTGTATTCTAGTGTACACCCATATTTCACTATTATTTTGGGGCACCACAGAACGCTTACGAAGTAACCTGTAGTATATTATGTGTGGGTTGGATGGCGGTGACGATAAGATCATAATGTTGCTAATGCTGGTGAAGGTAGTCGTCGGGTGGTGATGATCGTGATGATGAGGATGATGGTGACAGTAGTGGTGGCAGTGGTAGTAATCATAAATATTATCATCATCATCATAATGCCTTTATAATTATAGCGTGTATTTAATTATATTATACAATGTGAAATTATTTCAGGCACGTGCCACAGTAAACTTATTACTCGTTAAACGTCACAGGGTTGATATTATTTACTGTCTTTCTTATTTCAGGCGTGTGGATAGAAACCAGCTGAAATCGCTTCCAGATTTGTTGTTTGCTTCCATGACCAAGCTAGAAAGATTGTAAGTTGTTCTTCTGTGGCTTGTCTGTTGTTTATTGTTTGCTTCCATCACCAAGCTAGAAAGACTGTAAGTTGTCTTATTTGTGGCTTGTCTGTTGTTTATTGTTTGCTTCCATCACCAAGCTAGAAAGACTGTAAGTTGTCTTATTTGTGGCTTGTCTGTTGTTTATTGTTTGCTTCCATCACCAAGCTAGAAAGACTGTAAGTTGTCTTATTTGTGGCTTGTCTGTTGTTTATTGTTTGCTTTCATGACCAAGCTAGAAAGACTGTAAGTTGTCTTATTTGTGGCTTGTCTGTTGTTTATTGTTTGCTTCCATCACCAAGCTAGAAAGACTGTAAGTTGTCTTATTTGTGGCTTGTCTGTTGTTTATTGTTTGCTTCCATCACCAAGCTAGAAAGACTGTAAGTTGTCTTATTTGTGGCTTGTCTGTTGTTTATTGTTTGCTTCCATCACCAAGCTAGAAAGACTGTAAGTTGTCTTATTTGTGGCTTGTCTGTTGTTTATTGTTTGCTTCCATCACCAAGCTAGAAAGACTGTAAGTTGTCTTATTTGTGGCTTGTCTGTTGTTTATTGTTTGCTTTCATGACCAAGCTAGAAAGGCTGTAAGTTGTCTTATTTGTGGCTTGTCTGTTGTTTATTGTTTGCTTCCATCACCAAGCTAGAAAGACTGTAAGTTGTCTTATTTGTGGCTTGTCTTTTGTTTATTGTTTGCTTTCATGACCAGGCTAGAAAGACTGTAAGTTGTCTTATTTGTGGCTTGTCTGTTGTTTATTGTTTGCTTCCATCACCAAGCTAGAAAGACTGTAAGTTTGTCTTATTTGTGGCTTGTCTGTTGTTTATTGTTTGCTTTCATGACCAAGCTAGAAAGACTGTAAGTTGTCTTATTTGTGGCTTGTCTGTTGTTTATTGTTTGCTTTCATGACCAGGCTAGAAAGACTGTAAGTTGTCTTATTTGTGGCTTGTCTGTTGTTTATTGTTTGCTTCCATCACCAAGCTAGAAAGACTGTAAGTTGTCTTATTTGTGGCTTGTCTGTTGTTTATTGTTTGCTTTCATGACCAAGCTAGAAAGACTGTAAGTTGTCCTGTCTGTGGCTTGTCTGTTGTTTATTGTTTGCTTTCATGACCAAGCTAGAAAGATTATAAGTTGTACAATCTGTGGCTTGTCTGTTGTTTATTGTTTGCATTCCATCACCAAGCTAGAAAGGCTGTAAGTTGTCTTATTTGTGGCTTGTCTGTTGTTTATTGTTTGCTTCCATCACCAAGCTAGAAAGGCTCTCTCTCTCTCTCTCTCTCTCTCTCTCTCTCTCTCTCTCTCTCTCTCTCTCTCTCTCTCTCTCTCTGTCTCTCTCTCTCTCTCTTGGACAAGATAGTTAAGGAATTTTAAAATCGTTTGTTTAAAAATAACCCACTCAAACTGATGTAATTTTTCTCACATAACTTCTAAAAGTTGGTTAAGCTTGGACAGTAGTCACTTTTTAGTATGACCTAGTTAACATGTTGAAATTGTTCAGTCACATGTAATGCGTTTTAAAAAAAAATAATTTTGTTGCATTCGATCTGAATTAACTGCTGTGTTAACCCCACGCCGCGACTCACTGAAAAAATCTCTTCACTGACTTCCTTAATGCGGTACAAGAGTTTCAAGTATTGCGCTGATATTTTATGTATCCTGATAAACATTCTATCAACTGCAACAATGTTACCGAATTACTGTGGTCACAAGAGACCTTCCATGACCAGGAAACCAAACTGGAACCATGCAATTTCGGGACCGACTTATTCGCACAGTTCCTTTGCGGAACCGTTTCTAGTTTGCTCAAAGTGTCTGTTTATTGATGTTTGCTCAAAGTGTCTGTTATGCTCTGAGAAAACTAGAAACGGTTCTAGAAGTCGGTCCTGAATTTGCATGTTTGGTTTCCTGGTCGTCATTTTTTGCGAAGTGTAAATTTTCTTTTGCAAGAGTTTGTGTGTGTATGTGTGTGTGCGCGCGAGCGCGCGCGTGTGTGTGTGAGTGTGTGTTTGTATGTGCGTTTAAAAAAGAGGAGAAAAAAAAGGTAGGGGCGGGGTTGTAAGAATGGCTAATAAATATAATATGTCTTTGAAACAATATTAAATGTATTGTTTTTAAAAACACTATAAATAATCATAACATTTCCTTTGGAAAATACTGGGGAGCTCAAAGGAGCCCGAAAGTCGGTGAGTTCAGTTGCCTACTCTGGGACCAGACTGGAACCGTCAATATTGTTTCTTTTTTCATGCTACCTCGTCGTGCCTTCTATTTGTGTCCATTCTAGACCATTGTAAAGTTTGATGTGACCAGAATATCATAATATCCCAGACATAATATTGTTTGTGATCATCTAGTTTTTCTGATGCTCCCATCTGATTTGATGTCAGTGTTTGTTTCTCTGGTTTCACATTGACACTGCTCTTAAGTTGTGGATACAGCTGGTCAATTAGCGTTAAGCTGGTATTAATACGTCTTGCCTGTTTTAGGCAGTTTCCGGTGTGGGAGACGAGATATTTCTGCCTTCTTCTTTTTCTTTCTTTTCCTTTTCATCTTCTTCTTCTTCTTCTTCTTCTTCTTCTTCTTCTTCTTCTTCTTCTTCTTCTTCTTCTTCTTCTTCTTCTTCTTCTTCTTCTTCTTCTTCTTCTTCTTCTTCTTCTTCTTCTTCTTCTTCTTCTTCTTCTTCTTCTTCAGCATATTTTTGTCTTCCAGTTCAGCCGTGGATGTTCCGACACGACAATTGTAGAGGGGAGAGAACGTACACCCACTGCCCACTAACAAGCGTGTTGTACAATCCGACTTAGTAGGGGTTGCTGAAATCTGATGTGTTTGAATTTTAAAAAAAACGCAGATATCTCAGCAAAGCTTTAATCCACACACAACACAGAGTGTTTTATGGGCACATTGTTAGGAACGCTGCGGTCTCATGTGGGAAGCTCCCATCCTCAGTAAGGTTGCGGATTCTTTTTTTTTTTTTTTTCGAAGGCCAAATTAAAACCCTAACCAGTACAGTTCATGGCGACAGCGCCACCATGCGGTCGTTAATCCACAGGCTCACCTCCCCCCCCCCCCCTCCTCCTCCTCTTTTCCCTCGTTTCTCCCTGTCCGTTTTGCCTATATTACAAGGGTTTAAAGAAAAATGAAAACCAACAGGTAACGACAATGGCGAACGCAGAAGAATCTACCGTTTGAGGACTGGCCCTGAATCAGACTGCGCCTTGTGGTCCTATTCTTTGCCATTGTGTGCAGCTTACCACACATTCTTTCTGTCTCTTTCATTTCATTGTTTAATTCCTTTCTGATATATTTTTTTTGTTTTCTCTGTTTATATCTCTACGTCACTTTAGAAAAAAAAAGAAAGAAAAAATGACCAAGTGCTACCTGTCAAGAACGGCCTTTCTTATAACTGCAATCTTGTTTTATTTATTCCAAGGTCAATGGTGGAGATTGAATTTTTGGTTCCTATGTAATCGGCTTACTGTCTCTTGGTCCTTTGTTCCTTGCATGTATGGGTCCTTTATGTGGATCCCTTTTAGCATACCCATTCTTCTGATTGTGTTTTTCATATTCGGGCTCTGTGTGTATTAGTTTATGCGCCTTTCCCTTATCTTCCCATCCTGTTGTATGCTTTGGTGTCACCAGTTGAGTGTCCTATCGTCTCACTTGAAGAGAAATGTTTTTATCTCCTTCTATTGCGTTAAAGTGCCTTATGTTAATCCTTAACCAGTTTTGAATCCCAATGTGGCCAATTCTAGAAAGGGTGTGGGCTATGTAATCCTTTGTGGGTTCAGTCCCAATAAGGATCCAAACTGTCTGCACACCGCATCGATTAGATCCCAAAAACCTTAACCTTTACCATATAACTAGTCTCCCCCCCCCCTCCACCCTACCACCCCCTCCCTTCCACACCCCTCTCAACAACAATAAAAAATAGAAAATAATAAAGAAAATAAACAAAAATTGTGTTTTCTTTAACTTAATTTCTTGCGGCCTCACTAATGTTTATATATATTGTGTAGACTTTTCATAGGCCGCTCCGTTTTGCCCTAATGTTGAATGTTGAATTAAGAATCGACATCACAGCACTCGGGATACCCCCATAAGCGCCCCGTCCCTATTTTCAGCAGCAAGCGAAGAGTTGAAATTCTAATATACATACAAGTAACTGTCTAATTGTATATCCGTCTTGCCTTTTTCCCTGAATGTCGAGCGTCGGCCAGATCCCCTTGTAACTCCTCACAGTGCCATTCTCCTCACTGTTCCCAGAGGCCTCTCACAACATCCAGCTTGTCATACATCAGTTCACCACCAAATGGTGCAAAACCGACCAGTCTGTCTGCCTGCTCATTTCCTAACACACCAGCATGACCTGAAGAAACTATCCAAAGGATGCTAACTACGGGGGACCTTTAAAGTGATGTTTGCAACTCTGCACGAATCTTGCCGGTCTCCACCTTTCTCAACATGCTCTGTGAGTCCGTTGCAATCACGGCATGTGTGTACAGCTGATTCTGAAGACAGCGGAAGGCAGCAGTGACTGCCTCTCCCTCCATTCTCAAACTAGATGTTGTGATATCATATGCCAGTCTTGGCTGCGCCAGGCGATGTCCATTAACCTTCGCTATAAATCTCCATGCACTTCGTCTGCCCCTCAACACAGAGCCATCTGTATTGACAATCACATCGCCTGGACCGGAATTTCCATGAATGTTGAACTTCTGATTCTGCAGCACCAGGTGGCCAGTCCCTGTACTTCCAAACCAAAGTGATTAGAACCCTACACTAGCCTGAAACCTAATCGGACACTTGGACCCGCTCCTCTCCTCGCCTAAATGTATCAAGCCTGCACACATGTCCAATTGTGTCTTCAGCTTGCGCCATTCAGTCTTTGACCCTTAGCTCTAGTCAGGACTTCATGCAGGAGGAGCCTCTTGTCCGCAGCTACTCTTAGATATGACTTTGCTTGCAGAACTTTGAGCCTAATTGTATTAGCAGGCAGTGCACGTATATATCGCATACATACTAACGGAACATTGTGAACAATATTCTTTGTTCAAAGTCCATTGCTGCCATAATCATGAGAGCATTAGGTCTTTTTTGGCATTTCACCGCATCTGCTTCGACATGATTCATGAATGTCAGGCTTCTATCGAAAATGATACTCACGTACCTTAGTTTGCTTTCTCTTTTGATGTTACTGTTATTAACTTTAATGTTTGGAACGTTAGCTTTTACAATGCTATTGTCCAGAGAGCACCCCAAAACAGCTGCCTTTTCTGAGTTGCTGACAGCACTCATTTCGGCACACCATCTAGGCACTTTGTCTACAGTTGCTAGTAGATTATGGGCTTGCCTAATTGCAAGAACATCATCGGCAAACTTCAGTTTTATTCCAACACCTGGTGTTTCAAGTTCTGCAATCTTGCTTGCAAACACGTTAAAGAGCACTGGTGAAATTGCAGAACCCTGGGGTAGTCCTGGGGCGATATTACGTGTTTATGAGGCAACGATACGTGAATCTGGTTTACAAACCACGGACAAACCCCTTCTCCATGAATGCAGAAATCAAAATATCTTTTGTGACTCTATTTTCATTTGACTGCGTGAAGCATTAAGAAGTAATCAAATTGTTAGAAAAATTAAACATTAATGGAAAAGATCTACGAATAATAAAGAATATGTATTGGCAGCAAACAGCAGCTATAAAAATTAACAACTGTTTAGGTACATTTCAAAGCCTAGAGAGGGGCGTACGACAAAGATGTGTACAATCACCTGGTTTGTTTTCAATATACAGTGAATATATAATGAGATCTTTAATTGATATGCCCGGAATTGTGGTTGGTGGGCACAATATAAACAATTTGCGTTGTGCTAATGACACAGTCTTGATAGCAACAAGTCAGAAAGAACTATAGGAAATGACAGACATTGTGGTGTTAGAAAGTGGAGGAATGGGCCCCAGTCTGAATAATGGGAAGACAAAAGTAATGGTGGTATCAAAGAAACGAATTATTCCTAAATGTGTAATAAAAGTCGATGGTGTTATTTTAGGACAAGTACAGAACTTTAAGTATCTGGGCACATGAATAACATCAGATGGAAGATGCGTAACTGAGACAAGAAATAGAATAGGACAGGCAAAAACTGCATTTTATAAAATGAAGAACATCTTGTGCAATATATCCTTGTCGTTGAGAGAAAAAGAATTCTTGCTTGCTACATACATCTAGTTTTAACATATAGCTGTGAATCCTGGACAATCGGTAGGCAGGCCAAAAAATTTCTTGAGGCCTCGGAGATGTGGTTTTACAGAAGAATGCTTAGAATACCTTGGACAGCCAAAAAGAGCAACCAAGAGGTTTTGAAAGAGGCGGGAGCCCGAAGACAACTTATCACAGACATCAGAAGGAGACAGTCATCATTTTTCGGCCATGTTATGAGAAGAGGGAAAATAGAACATGTTGTGACCACTGGAAAGATCTGTGGAAGGAGGGATAGAGGAAGATAACGAGAGAAGATTCTTGACAGTCTTGTTGCATGGCATGGAGGTGTGTCGGCACACGATCTAATACATGCTGCAGGTGATCGTGGGTTATGGAGAGGCATGATCGCCCACGCCAGTCGGCAAGGCACCTGATAATGATGGTGATGATGACTCTTTTTTAGCATCTTCAGGATCAAGACAACCGTCTCCTGTCTTTTTTTTTTTTTTTTTTTGAACCCCTCATTAACATCAAAAGTAAAAGTAGCTGCATTTGACCAGGTAATTTTCCGTGGCCGGTAACTACCCAAACCTTTTGGCAGGAGCTCTTCCCTTTCCAAAAACATTTGTAGTTTAACAGCAATAATCTTCTCTAGCACCTTGCCAAAAGTATTTTGTAGGGTGATAATTCTGAAACCGCTAAATCTGGAATGATCTTTGCTTGGTTTTGGAAGTAGAATTAGGTAGCTTTGTACCCATTCCTGGAGTACTAAAGCTATTCTGATTCTCTGGTTGAAGAAAAAAGCCATCTCCTTCAAGTCTTCATCACTTATGCTCTTCAAGTGGGCATACCTGACTCCGTCTGGTCCTGGAGCAGTGCCCTTTGCTTATTGCAATACATGTTTTATATCCTCCACTCTAACTATATCCTCAAAATAATTATTATTATGGTATTATATAATCTCTAACTGAATTTCTAAGGTTCAAACGTTATGATCAGTTTGGTCTGTACATCTCTTCAAAAAAGCTTCCGCTTTCTCTTTGTCTATTGTCATTGGTATATCATTATCAGTGTATATTTTGCCTGTTGTGATAGGCCGAACCTTCCTTTACATCTATCGTTGGTCTCCAAAACCTACCCAGTGATCTATCACTTTTACTTTCGCTCATAAAATGTTACCATTTAGCCTTCTTTGCATCTGCTCCACACACCTTGAAATCTTCTACTTGTTTCTGTTCTAACTCTTTCTAGCCATTCTACATTCCCTTTTGTAACCTGTGAGGCGCCTTTCGCACTTTCTGTAATTTCTTAACTGCTGCTCGCTTTGCTCTCATTGCCTGTTCTTTTTCTTGTGTCCACTATGGAGGCTGCACAAAACAGAGATGGCGGTTCTGCTGCATACCCTCTGTCGAAGGTGTCTAAAAAGGGTACTGTCCCTCTTTTTAAAAGTCTTGCGCGTTCTCACAGCCATGATCTTGCTAGTTTTAGAAATCAAGACTGAGTACAGCATGTGGTTACTCCCACGATCGCATGGGACACTCCATTTTGTGTCGAGCACTGCTAAAAAGGTAAGAAGAAGAAGAAGAAGAAGAAGAAGAAGAAGAAGAAGAAGAAGAAGAAGAAGAAGAAGAAGAAGAAGAAGAAGAAGAAGAAGAAGAAGAAGAAGAAGAAGAAGAAGCAGAAGAAGAAGAAGAAGAAGAAGAAGAAGAAGAAGAAGAAGAAGAAGAAGAAGAAGAAGAAGAAGAAGAAGCATCAGACGCAAACTATGTCTTATTGATCTGTTACTGGTGTCATAGTGATATATATCTTTCGAATGACTATCGAATACTTGGTAAAACTAAAGCAGATTTTTTTTAATGGATAGGAAACAGTACCAGTGCACGCAATGCAGCCCACATTCTGATAAAGACCCTATAAAACGCCAGATTCCTGTCATATACCGTAGTAATACAATACAGACAGTACATACCGTTTTCCTTACATGAGTAATAGCCTTCTTTCCAGTGATATTATTGCTTCAGTCATTCATAAAACGTATGTACATCAAAATGATGCAGAATATACTCTCCAGAGTATCAGCTTGGGCAAAACGTAAACAGACACAGAGACATTTCTTGTGTAACGGGAACTTCCGAATGCACTGGGGTGATCACGATAACACAGCATGGGTATTCTCCGTAGGTTGCCATGTGACATCACAGGAGTTGCTAGAATTGCTTTGGGGTCGACATTTGCTCGCTTAAGAGAATCCAGATTCCAGTTTGTTTCCCGCGCAAGTTTATTTCTGAAATCCATCTCTGTGCATAGACAGCTGTGTGCCAACCCCTACCCCGTCAGCTTGGTTTAGATTCTTTTCCTTTCTGTCTCGTTTTATCTGTCTATCTATCTATCTATCTATCTATCTATCTATCTATCTATCTATCTATCTATCTATCTATCTATCTATCTATCTATCTATCTATCTATCTATCTATCTATCTATCTATCTATCTATCTATCTATCTATCTATCTATCTATCTATCTATCTGTCTGTCTGTCTGTCTGTCTGTCTGTCTGTCTGTCTGTCTGTCTGTCTGTCTGTCTGTCTGTCTGTCTGTCTGTCTGTCTGTCTGTCTGTCTGTCTGTCTGTCTGTCTGTCTGTCTGTCTGTCTGTCTGTCTGTCTGTCTGTCTGTCTGCATATCTATCTGTCTGACTGTGTATCTATATGTATATGTATCTGTATGTCTGTCCTAACTCTCTGAGTCCGCCGATTGTATCTATATTTGATAAATTGTCTTTTTTTCTTTCTCTCTTTCTGACTCTCTCTCTCTCTCTCTCTCTCTCTCTCTCTCTCTCTCTCTCTCTCTCTCTCACTCTGTCTCTCTCTGTGTGTGTGTGTCTTATATCTTTTTTCCTTGGTCTCTCTTTCGTCTTCTCCTCACACAACAACATTCTGTATTTTAATCTACCTATCTCTCTCACGCACCGTCACTCTCTCTCTCTTCCTCTCTCTCTCTCTCTCTCTCTCTCTCTCTCTCTCTCTCTCACTATCTTTCTCTTTTTCTCTAACACACACGTCTTAACCTTACGTAACAATAATTTTTTTTTTTTTTTTAAACCCACCCCCATCTCCTCCCCCCCCCCCCCCCTCTCTCTCTCTCTCTCTCTCTCTCATATATATATATATATATATATATATATATATACATTTCTTTCTTTCTTTGTCTCTCTCTCTCTCTCTCTCTCTCTCTCTCTCTCTCTCTCTCTCTCTCTCTCTCTCGTCCTCTCCTCACACCAAAACAGTCTGTATTTAAATCTGCCCATCTCTCTCACAGACCCTCACTTACTCTTTCTCTCTCTCTCTCTCTCTCTCTCTCTCTCTCTTTCTATCTTTGTCACACACACACACACACACACTTCTCTGCTTCTCATAACATCAATTTTATTGAAACGCACCCCCATATTTCTCTCTCTCCCTCTCTCTCTATCTGTCTGTTTCTCTCTCACTTTCTCTCTCTCTCCCTCTCTCTCTCTCTCTCTCTCTCTCTCTCTCTCTCTCTCTCTCTCTCTCTCTCTCTCTCTCTCTCTCTCTCTGTCAGAATGATTTCTTGTGAAATATTCCACCAAAGAACAATAGCGAAAAAGACCAACATGTAAGGTGTGGCCTCCTGCCCGATTCCCGTCAGTTTGAAAATTTTAGCTTTTCATTGCTTGAGAGAGTGATTAAGGAGGACTATCTTCACATCAATTTAGACAGATCTATAGGTGCTTCGATCTCATCCTCAGCAGCTCCACGCAAGGTTAAAACGACTGATCAGGCTCGTTCTGTGTTGATTAACTAGACATCTTGTGACCTTGATGAAATGTTCAAATTTGGTTACTCCAGGTTTCACTTCTATGTCCACCAACCTGGACAAGCATACTGACTCTTGTTTGTGGTCGTGATCTCTGTCTAGTATCAGGTCAGTCGTGGTAATTGCCTTGTCTGCCAGATAATCTGCACGCTCATTGCCTGGCACACCTGCATGGCCCGGCATAAAGATAAAGTTTAGCAAGGTTTTTAGGATGCACTAGCTGTACCCGGCCACGCGTTGCTGTGGCATAGCTTTGCTAAATGGGAAAGAAAGAAAATAGAAATCGTTACTGTCGCAATCATTGTCTGCTCACATACAGAGACAGCTTCGATGCCCTCCCCGTCTACTCCTCCCCCCCCCCCCTTTTCCCAAATCTACCTACTACTCGCTCCCTCATCAAAGGCTTTTTGAAAAGAAAGACAATAGAAATCGCACGTGTCTTATATAGTTAATGTCGCTATCATTCTCTGCACAGATATAGAGATAGTCTGGTTTGCCACTTTAGAACACGCAACATACAATTGTGTCTTGATATTAGTGGTCGTTTAAATCGTAGTATTAGCACAGTAAAAAAATGGTTATTTGGTTATCACATGCTAAAGCTGTATTTTTTTAAGAGACGGAAGTTAGGCTTACTACTGTACTTGTAAATAACCTAGTATGTCGTTAAAAAAAATGAGAATAGCGGAAGTAGCGTTCGTAAAATATAAACAGACTAAGAAATGAAAACTTTAAAATCATGCATTAATCTTTTTAAGTTAACAATTTCTGTCATCCCCCTCCCCCATCCACCGAATACTGATCTCTTCCTCGTCGAAGGATTTGAAAGTCATCACCCGACGATGTTTTTTGTTTTGTTTTTTGTAACGCATGCAATTGTTTTCTCATAAACAAATATCCAAGACATAAACTTTAAGTATTATTGAAACGGCACAAAAATATAAATCGTAGGTGTCTAACACGGTAAATGTCGCAATCATTGTCTACGCAGACATAGTCTTTGATCGCTCCCCCTCCCCTCCTCTTCTCAAATCCACCCACTACTCTCTAACTCATCGAAGGTTGTTTGAAAAGAAGGAAAATAGAAATCGTTTCTAATATGGTTAACGTCGCAATCAGCGATATAGAGATAGTCTGGTTTGCTGTACCACGCCGGCGAATGGTCAAAGTCGTGCGTTCCGACTACTGCGCATGCGCATTTACGAACGTGGCTTTAATTAAATGTTACTAAAATGAAAATATTAGTTTCGAACATTTTCCTAACAGATGTCGTCACCTATCTCAAACAATGACAGGTAGAATTTCAAACCATGAGGGTAAAAATCCGATATCAAAACAAACATATCCTGAAAATTTCATCTAAATCGGTCCAGTAGTTTTCGAGTCTATAGGTAATTAAAAAACACCACAAACATTGATTTATATATATATATAGATTTACTGAGAGAATCAATTCTTGTCTAATAAAGGAGGCATGGATTTTCTTGGCATATTCATTAAATCGCTTAGTATGCATGTATAGGAGCGACTTCCATGGCGGTGGAATATAGTCAGATATGCATTATTCGTGTGTGCTATCACTTTCTGTTCCCTCATTATATATGAAGCTACCAGTGGTAGTATATGGTGACTAGTTCTCTCATTATATGTGTAGCTACCGGTGATAGTATATGGTGACTAGTTCTCTCATTATATGTGTAGCTACCAGTGATAGTATCTGGTGACTAGTTCTCTCATTATATGTGTAGCTACTAGTGGTTGTAAGTGGTAAAAGTTCTCTCATTATATGTGTAGCTACTAGTGGTGGTATCTGGTGACTAGTTCTCTCATTCTATATGTAGCTACTAGTGGTAGTTGTGGACTAGTTCTCTCATTATATATGTAGCGACTAGTGGTAGTATCTGGTGACTAGTTCTCTCATTATATCTGTAGCTACTAGTGGTGGTGTGTGGTGACTAGTTTTCTCATCTTATATATATAGCTACCAGTGGTAGTGACTGGTGACTAGTTCTCTCATTTTATATGTGGCTACAAGTGATGTAATGTGGTATCTCGTTCTCTTATTAGATATTAGCTACTACTGGTAGAATCTAGCGATCGGTTCTTTCATTTACATATAGCTATGAGTATTAGAAACCGATGACTAGTTCTCTCATTGTATATGTAGCTACCAGTGGTAGAATCTGGTGATTTTTCTCTTATTATATATGTAGTTATCAGTCGTAGAACCTGGTGACTGTTTTTTTTTTTTTTCTTTCTTTAACGACCCTCACTGTCTGTACTTATCACTGTTTATACCGGCGCCACGAACTGTGCAGGTTAGGATGCTTTTCTTGCCCCTAACAGGGGGGAAAAACCTCCATCACTTTAATGGGGATATTTGAATATAGGTCTCTAGTATGACAGCCCAGAGTTCTGAACGTTTAGCCGGCTGCTCGATTCGACGCTTATGTATGGGTTAAATCTAAGACAACAAAAAGTAGCTTAGCGCTACCAAGGGAAGCAATCTGTTAGAATGTTAAGAGTAAACAATGAAGCGGCAACAATACACAAGCGAAAGAATGCAGACGTCAACATGTGTGAATTGCTGAACATTCCCGCCTGGTTAGTGGCAACGACTATACACTACCTGGTGCGTCTGGCTTCTCATATTGAAAGGTAACACTCAGTGTACACATTTTTTGCAACATTCCAAAGAGTCTTAGAGGGGCAAATTACTCGAAAACCTCCAGCTTTAGCACTAAAAACTACAAAAGAAAATAAACTGTAACGGTGGAAATGCGGTAGGTTTTTAAAGATTGCAATTCTAGTCGTAGAAACATATATTCAAGAATCGTGACTGAACTGTAAACCAAAACGAACCACTAGCAAACTCTAAACACAATATGGGAATGACCTGTGATGTCAATTCTTGACTCAACTTAACTCTAAACACCACATAAATGAATAAACTCTAGACACCATACGGTTCTTGTTAGCTTGGTGTCCGACATGTGGCCTTTAAGTCATTATTATGATAAGTCAACGTCTGCGGGCCTCTTCGTTACCTTAATAATGATGATGATCATCATCATCGTGTTATGCCGTTATACATCAAATAGGAATCAAAGTCTGTCTTTGCGTTCCGTTTCATTCTGTGCAATTTAAAAAATATATATATTTAATGGAAGCATATCCAACATGTTTGTTGACAAATTAAATTTACTTAGATTAAATGTAATAATAATTTGAGCATCTTTTTGCTGTGTTTAGTATAAATATTTGCAGGGAAACAGCGAAAGTTTTGGTTGTTCGTGCACTTCTGGAGCTTGGTTCTTATCCAGTACTTAAGTTTTGCTTTGCACATCCGTTTCACAAATCTGGATTATTTTTATGCAGTCTGTTAGTTCCTTCCCGCTCAAGTGGATGCACTCAGACCTTAAAGGAAACACTTCCAAGTAATTGCTTCCTACGACATGCTCATAAGAAGGCAGCGGGTCCATTCTTTCTGGTCTACAGTGGAGTCCTGGAAGCCATAATGGGAGTAACAGGTTCAAATCTTCATCAAGACACATTCATAGATTGACCTATACTGTCCAGCGACTGTCTTTCTTATAGTTAACGAGAAGGAAGTCAGGAGAGGTTAAAGTATTCTTAGGGATGGTAAGTATTACGAAAATATGTCATCCACAATACAACGTCCAAGTTAATGGGTCATAACTGAATATGATCGATACGTTTTAGTTTTAGGTACCCTAAAAAAAGCTGATAGCGGAGTCTGTGGCTTAGGCGTTGCGAGTCCTACTCGAAATCCAACGTACCGCGATCGAAACCCACTGGTGGCTGCGTGGATTTTTATCATGGTATGGGGCGCCCAGGTCGACCCAGCCTAAAATGGGTACCAGGATGACTGTCCTGGGGAAGTAAAGACGGCAGGCATAATGCTGACCACATTACCCATCCAGTGCCGATTGGTCTGTAAAAAATATGGGACGCTTTTCCCATATGCCCGATGCGCCTAAGGCGTAAAAAGGGGCCTTTTTTTTCTTTTCTTCTTTTTAATAGCAGCTAATGGAAGATGTATTAAAGAAGTTAAGTTTCTGAAAAAATATAATTCGTGTGGTGGTCGCAAAGGTAATATTTCATTCAATGTGTTTCCCGTGTGGCTTTCGGGATCTCTTTGTGGGGAACACAAGAATAGACCCACCGCTTACCCAAAAGCATGTCGTAAGAGTCGACTCATTAGGGACTTTTTTCGAAGTCGGAGTGCATCTGCCTGGGAGGCAATGAACCAATAATTTGCATACACATGAATCAGATCTGTAAAACTGATTTGCATGCACCATTCAAGTTCTGGAGCAGGGCTAAAGTCCAGAAGTGGACAAGCAACCAGAGGTGGGCGAACAACTAGAACTGTCCGCCGTAGTTTACAGCCGGTGAACTCAAAAAAGAAGATTCAACGTGTCAGTAATTTTGCTACTTGTCTGCAATTAAGACTACCTATTTATAGTGGCACGCCTTAGCTAGAAATAGAAAGCAAGTTAATTAATAACAACTCGGGGATGCTTTGTCAGTACAGATATAAAACGAACTTTTTTCATAGAAATGCCGAGAAAATATAATCAGGTCTATGTGAAGTTTTCAGACATGTTAAAATTATTGTTTGCATGTAGTGTTACCTCCTACATCCAGTTCTGTGAATTTGAATGCTTTTTATTTTATTCTTTTCATGATTTCATCGTTCCAAATGCGAGAGGATTATCCGGTTGTGCTCTAGTTCAGGTAAACAGAAAGATCCAATGGAAATTTACAAAAGCTACTGAGTTGTCACCTCCTCGGTTGCCCTTTGGCATTGTTACAAAGGTTCTGGCTGAGATGGCTGATCCATGGTAGCGTGGCTTTGAGTTGCGGTAATTGTGGGAGATTCGAAAATCCTGAGAGTTTTTAGCTGGATGTTTAGTACAAGATGATGTTTCTACGTGGGATTAATTCAAGGAAGGCAAACCCACAAGAGAAATACCTGTTTTACCATGGTTTAAGATAAAGAAGGTGTCGCTATATTTATCGCTTCATCCTGAACAGAAGAGAGCAGAAAATCACCAGACAGGCACTGAAATGGGAAACAAACAGGTTGCCGAAACGAAGTTGTCACAGAGAAACGCTAAGGCAAACATTGATAAGACCGATCAAAAGTGCTGAACTGGATACTGTCCATGTCCAAAAATTTGCACAGCATAGGACGGATTGGACGAGTAAACTGCCAACTATATGTGACACAAGAGGATAATGATCGTGATGTCTGAATTGTAGGAAATCACAGCCAACTTTAGAATGAATAAGCCTTCTGTGTTACGGGACGTCATAGGAAGGGTCAAGTTTTTGTAACAGGTGTGTTGACATGTGTTACTTGTGTTGAGTTGTGTGACATTTTAAAGTGGCGGCGAAGTGCTGTATTCTGAATGTACACACAAGTGGATATTGTGAAGTTGATATACAAGATTTTCAAACTTTGCATTGTCACATTACAGCAAACTGAAATCACGGAAGATAGTTTTTGTTGCGTTGTATTGTGTTTGTGTAGTTAGAATTTATAAATCTACTTGACAAAAATAGCACAGACCGGCCTCTCGGACTTTCACAAAAACATGAATTTCTGTTGACCTAGCTGGCTTACTGAAAGCTAAAGGAGGTCGTGTAAAGGTACTCCTTGAGGTGCATCGGTTGTACTGCATATGTTCCATATTTTGGAGTTGCTACTAGATGAATGCTATGGTTTTAACCAGACCGACAACTTTTACTTCTCATGACAAACTCTGGTACCCAAGAAATGATTAAGTTAATGACTGTGAGGTTGGCCGAATTGCACTGCTGGGTTTTTCCTGATGTGATCAGTGAGATCCGCACTGCCTTTTATTTAGCATTTGGAAATTATGTTTATTTATTTCTCATGATGTCGTCCTAATTCACACTGAGGTCACTCTTAAACACCGTTCCTCCTCTTTCACCATTCTTCATTGGTTTTTCCGAACACATACTAAAAGAAATGACTTCTCGTGCTTTGATCACGTCGGTGTGGTTTGTAACAAGTCGTGTCACTGAAATCGTTTAGATGTTCGTTTATAGCAGTAAATTTGCCTGCTAAATACCGTCATTAAAGTTCTACAAGCCTAGTACGGCTGCGCGGTCTCATTAAATCTGCATCGGTGTTTGAGACTTGATACTTCTCACTAGAGTGAAGACTCGACAGCGGGCTCGTATTTCAATATTTATTCACGAGTAATTTTAGATGGACGTTCTAGTGTCGAGCTGCTTGTAATCGCATCACCGCTGCTTTTGTTGCCCTCCAACACACAATTTTGAAAAGAAATTATGTTTGACATTTGACTACTGAAGCAGGGCTGCTGCAATATTTTTGGGAATGGTACCAGATTATTTTTGAAAATGCCAAAACACACCAAAAGATGCAAAATTTCTAATTTTTAATTAAAAGACTGTTAAAATGTCTTGTTAAAAAAACATACATACACACATTACATACACACACACATACACACATATATATATATATATATATATATATATATATATATATATATATATTTGTTTCTGTGTGTGTCTGTGTGTGTGTATAAATAAAACTGGCTTACATTATATTTGATCGGAACTGAAAGTCTTCGGTCATTACTTCATTGTTGTACCATTTTGTGTTTCGCCTAATTTGTAAACAAAACTGTTGTCGTGGCTTCCAGTTGGTGCAAATAATGTCATGGAGCAATAATTTTGACGTCATCAATTCATTTATTGTTGAATTCTTCAATGAAGAGTGATGTTTAAAAAACAAATCATAATTATGTTAAGCAGCGAAAAAACTCTTTCTGCGGCTATAGAGGAATCATATAATGCCAGATACTAAGCATACATGTTATCTTTTTCTTCTTTCTTTCGCCTGAAATAAGTTGTCTATATCAGCAGTTTTGTCTCTTGTAGAAATGTCACTGTCGTTGTTAGTTCATTCAGTGGTCCATAGAGTTTACCATCCACTGTTGTTCTTTCAGGCCAAAAGGTTTGCCTGAATGTGTCAAACTCGGTGCAGTCCTAGAGTACATGCTCTGCTGTCTGGGGCACCTTTCCACAGGTCCACATGGCTGATAGACCTATCTTGAATTTTGTGTACATGTGGTTACGTAATCGCTTGTGCCCTGTTCTGAGGCGGAGGATAATGGCTTATGGCTTATTCTGGTCTGTACATAATAAAATAGTCGTCTTGTGCTGGGACTGGTGGTTTCCTGATCGATTTAATGATTCTTTTCTTTTGGTGGTATGTGACTGGTACATCCGGCTGCATTTTTGTCGCACCTTCCCCTGCCAGTTGATCAGCTATACATGTTATAATAATGAAAAATAATTTTCATCTCCACACGTTTTCGTTTAAGTGTTTTTTTTTTTTTCCCTGGCATATTTGTTTGATCTTGTGCGTGTAGTTTCTTTCTTTCTTTATTTATTTGTTCGTATTGTTCTTTAACAAGCCTGGGATATTTCATCCCCAGTGATCTAACTGACGTCAGTCTTTCTTCAATAATACCTGTTGTACACAGAGTACACTGCAATATTTAAACTGTTGATGCAACAATTCTAAAAAGTACCAAAACGTCGTGCGTGGTACGAAAAGTACAGTTTTGCTTGGCACAGGTTAAATAGTACCAAATATGGGCGAAAGTATCAACTTCGGCAGCCCAATTTACCAGTCTTGATGTCAGTAAAGGACTCATTTTTCGGCATATATTGCTTACTACGTGTTATATAGACCAGTTAACACTCGATAACTGATTCAGTGAATAAGTTAAACTATTATATCTGAATAAGGTGATGACTGTGAGTCTGTACCCCTTAGCAGGCAGTTGAAACGCGCGAAGCCAGATGTAAGCACTATATCGAAAGCCAAAGGGGAAGAATAAGTCAATCCAGAACTGGTATCGTCAGCCCTTACAGTCTGGTGAATATATTTTGAAGGGAACCGAACATTTCTTGATTAAATGGTTCGGATGTGAAGTGAGGAGGGTCTGTTGATTACCTTAATATTTAATTATTTGTTTATATTTTGAGGTACATTGTTTGTCTCTCCAACCAAAGCTTAAGCTTCTTCTTAAAGTTCTAGAAAGGGCACGTGAAATGCTGTGCGTGGACCGAGACGCTTGCTTGTTGGCTTTGTTCGTCCGCCTTGTGGTGCAATGATTTTGGAGCTAGTAACAAAAAAAGTAGGCACAAAATTAAAGTTTGAAAATTTAGGCTAGGGGCGTAATTTCTAGGTTTTTAAAATTTTGTTTCTATTTTTTAAAAGCCATTAGAGCTCCGCAGAGCACCGTTTGGGAACCTCTAATCTAAGCTATTTTCAAAAATACGCACTGGAGAAATGTGCAACGTTGAATTGTCCACCTTGGCCATTTTGTTGCCAAGAGCTCAAAAATCATTGTGCAACGCGAGAGAGAGAGAGAGAGAGAGAGAGAGAGAGAGAGAGAGAGAGAGAGAGAGAGAGAGAGAGAGAGAGAGAGAGAGAGAGAACGGGGTTGGGGACAGAGAGAGTGTGTGTGTGTCAGCGCCGACTAAAAGCCAAGGTGGGGCTTCAAATAACGAAAAATTACATCCTCACAGGGGAGGCAACTATACATATATATATATATATATATATATATATATATATATATATATATATATATATATATATATATATATATATATATATATATATATATAATATCGAACAAGAAGTCAGAGAAGCAATCAGATGCAGTCCCAAAAATAAGGCATCAGGTGTTGATGGAATATCAGCCGAGGCAATACAGGCTTGTGGAGAAATTGGAGTCACCTGGCTACTCCACATATTTAGGAAAGCCTGGAATGAAAGAACTGTATTAAAAAACTGGCAAAGAGCCCTTATAGTCCCAATTTGGAAAAGAAAAGACAAAAGCAAGATTGTAACAATTACAGAGGCATCTCCCTTCTAAGCCACGTAGGAAAAATGTTTGCCAAAATTCTGGAACAACGAATTAGATCCGTTGTAGAACCGATCCTGAGCCCATCACAGGTCGGATTTAGGAAAGGAAGAGGGTGTACTGACGCTATTTTTGCTTCAAGACAAGTTAGCGAAAAGACAATAGAACACAGACATCAAATGAACATCGCTTTCATAGATCAAGAAAAAGCTTTCGATAGAGTAAACAGAAATTTATTATGGAAAGTTCTTTAAAACTACGGTATAAATGGAACAATTTTAGATTGTGTTAGGGCTATTTATAGACAAAGATAAAGCGCCATTAGAACAAGAGCTGGCATCACAGATTGGTTTCCAGTAACATCAGGAGTAAGACAAGGTTGTGTATTATCACCTTTACTTTTCATAATATTTATGGACAATATTAATAAAATAGACATAACACCAACAGATGACGATAAACAGGAGGACTTTAATGAGCTGCTCTTTGCCGACGATAAATGCATTTTTCACAGTGATAGAAAACAGCTGCAAGACCACATAAACCTACTACACGACAGTTGCCTCAAGCATCATATGAAGATCAATACTGAAAAGACAGAAGTCATGAGCATAAGTAGAGAGCAACAGACCATCGACATAAAGATTCTAGATCACAGCCTAAAACAAGTGCAAGAATTTAAGTACTTGGAAAGTATCTTTACATTCAATGGTAAAATAGACAGAGAGATCGAAGCAAGAATCCAACAAGCCAACAATGTCGCATACCAGCTTGCCCCAATTTTAAAACACCCTGCTGTCCCAGCTGAGATAAAAAGACAAATTATAAATACAATCTTTATACAACCATTAGGTTATCCATGTCAGACTTGGACATTAACAAAAGAACACGAGAGAAGACTAACTAAATGTGAAATGAGATGTTTGAGAATGGCTGCGAATAAAACCAGAAGAGATCGAGTGAGAAACGATGTGATTACAAGAACTATTGGAACCATACCCATCGTTAAATTTTTTTGAGAAGCAAAGAATGAAATGGTTTGGTCACCTAGTGAGAATGGAACCAACGATGCCAGCATCAAGAGCATACAACATGAAAATCGAAACACCAAGAGGCAGGGGAAGACCAAGAAGAAGATGGATTGAAGGAGTCACGGACAACTTGAGACTTCATAACATCACGGCATATGAAGCGACTGAGCGCGCCCTCGCTCGGTTGACGATCATCTGATAGACTGCGTCGCCTAGCGGCACAAGCAGATTTTGACAAAAAGAAGAAAAAAGAAAATATATATATATATATATATATATATATATATATCAACAAATTGTGTCCCCTTGTCTGTCAGCTCAAAAAGAAAGCTGTGTTGAACAAAGTCGTGATCATGATTAAAGAAAACGGTGAAATATTTCTCATACCTTACAAAGTTAGTTTATGCCACTAGTTTGTATCAGACAAAATTGAATTGACACACTCTTGATATTCATTCTGGCTAACCTTGGTCTAAATCGTGTGTATTATTCATTTTCTTTTTGTCAGTTGTTCTCATTCTGCAACACAAAGCCGTTTAAATCAATAATTGCATACGTTTAGGTTGCAAAGCACACGATGGCTTAAATCTAAGCAGCAAGGATTATGAGGATTTAGCCTGCACAGTTAGCCATTGGCAAGCTCCAACTTCACGTCACACGATGCGCCAAGTGTTTAAATAGACGTCTACTGTCTCTCGAAGTTCTTGTTCAGAGATCAATTGGTTTTTCCCTTGTCGTGAAAAATAAGACACGCATGCGGTAGGGAAAATAACCCTGCTAAAAGCGATTTGAATCCACATGACTTCAGTGTTAAGTGATACTCCTGTCAACTAAGCCAACGCAGTCTACAATGTTGCTAGGGAAATTATCGTTGCATTGAACTGTTCTTATGTAATTTAAATAGTTACATTATAACATTTATACTTCTCTTGTGTTATGTCTGATTAAGTATTCTGGGTAGCGTATTTACAAAAAAAACGCTTATGACGTTATGTTCCAGCCTCCATAGAAGTGGTGATTGTTATTTAAGTTACCTGGACTGTCAGACTGACCCTCCTACAGTCATCATCAACTTCATCATCATCCCGTAACTCTGGGTGTCATTCGGTCACCGGTTTCTGTTGACTGTCTGATCAGCTCTGTCCACCTTTGGCGGTCAGTTGCGATGGACTTCTGCATGCCTAATGCCTGTCCGGTCAGTCAGGTTCTGTAACCAGGTCTGTCTTGGTCTGCCTCTTCTCCTCTTTTCCCCTACTTAGGCCTGCAGTTTTGTTTTCGAGAGGCCGTTAGATCTTATTACATTTCCATACCATTGCGTTTTTCGTCTTTTCACAGTAGTTGTTAAAACATGTTCGTAGTTGCCAGCAATGGGTACTCGAAATTGCTTTGAGCAATAAAGGGGGTTGTGTGGTTTTAACAACTGCATTAATAGGGTTAGAATCATTTGATTTATCCCTGAGGACTAGATATCCAATATACTGTCCTATGATTATAGAAAGAGCATTCGACCATGGCCTGTTTATTTATTTCATACAGTAAACACTTAATCGAACCAGGTCTGTTTGAGTTATAAGGTGGAAGTCACATGTCCAGGCCACACTGTCATTGTATGAAGACGAAACATAAGAAGTATAGTTTTTCTGTCTGTACATTGCATGGAATCATCATCTTCTTCTCTTTCTTCTGTTTCTTCTTCTTCTTCTTCTTCTTCTTCTTCTTCTTCTTCTTCTTCTTCTTCTTCTTCTTCTTCTTCTTCTTTTTTCTCGTTTACTTGCTGTAAAACTACGTCGAGGATTTCAAGCTATTTGTTTCGCGTTGTGACGGTCGTGGGTTCGTTGCAAGGAGACGTAGTTCTGTTTACGAGTGTAGCTTTTAACCTAGATTCATGGGGTCATCTCTGGGGCATTGTTTGAGTCTCTTGGCATCGTGCTAACCGTTCTGCGGAGAGATCTGTGCTATATGGTATATACCCGAGACAAAGAAGTCGTCTCTCGACTTTAACCTTTAACATTTTACTGAGCTATTGGTTTAGCAAAATTAGCTCTATGTCGTTGTTCATAGTAAACGTCAAAGGTCGAATTAGGACCTTTGACACGTGGGCAACAGGCCAACAAATCAGCAAATATGTGTTTCAGTGAGGGCCAGACATCATTTGCTGGTTATGTTATGAGAAAAAGGAAACTGGAACATACTGCGACCACTGGAACGATCTGTGCAAAAGAGACAGAGGAAGACAAAGCGAGAAAGTTGTTGACTATCTGCCTTTTATTCTAGAATAGATGGGTGTCAGCGCACGAGCTGATCTATACTGTTGAAAATGGCAGATTGTGGAGAGGCATAATCACCCGTGACAGTCGGCAATGTACTAATTGATTTACAATGATACTTCTTTCTGTGAGTGCCGATTAATGCATTTTCTGATATTTTTAAATGGTAATGGTGTTGATGATGATAGTGGTGGTGGCGGTGGTGATGAGATGCGGGTATGCAGATTAACTGTCGTAATTAAAAGGGACACAACTATCAAAAACAGAGATTATGACTGACTGACTTTCTACCGCACCAGGACATTACACAAGCGATAAATACCCGATGACACAATGTGTCACCATGTGTATGAGGATCACTGTGGAGTGGTCCTGGAAACCGCGTTCAGCCATTAGACCGTATTTATGACCGGGCTATATTGCGGCCCCTGGCAAGTGTCATCGGGTGTTTATCGCCTTTATGATGTCCTAGTGAGGTAAACTGTACTACTACTAGATCGAGTGTTGCCAACTGTCATTATGCATGCGGTCATCATATTTCTAGCACATGCAGTTTAGCACAACACGACTAATACAAAACACATTCGTAAACGTATCACTACATACAAAAGAGAAAAGGACCAAGGAAGTTTTAATATGTATGAAAACTAAAATTACAACACTCAGTGGATATAATATACAAGACTAGACATAAAGACACCAAAGAGGTTTTTTTTTTTTTTTGATAAAATGATGCCAAGACCGGAAGCCAGTTCAAGAATGCCTATAGTGATTGCTATTTTTCGTTTGCATTTGGGAATTAACGTGGATACGACAGGTCTTCAACAAAGCGCTAGAAATGGATAACTGAGCTTAAGTTACTTTCTTCTGTTTACACCTACTCATTTTAACGACCACATTTCTTGTTTGGGCTAGTTAAACAATCGGTGGGGAAATCCGTTCTATGTTTAGAGTGTTCTAGTGAACTGATTTTGCTGATTTTATGTTGCTGCATTCTTCTTTTTCTTTTTCTTCTTTCTTCTTCTTTTTCTTCTTCTTCTTCTTCTTCTTCTTCTTCTTCTTCTTCTTCTTCTTCTTCTTCTTCTTCTTCTTCTTCTTCTTCTTCTTTTCTTCTTCTTCTTCTTCTTCTTCTTCTTCTTCTTCTTCTTCTTCTTCTTCTTCTTCTTCTTCTTCTTCTTCTTCTTCTTCTTCTGCTTTTTCTTCTTCTTCTGCTTCTTCTTCTTCTTCTTCTTCTTCTTCTTCTTCTTCTTCTTCTTCTTCTTCTTCTTCTTCTTCTTCTTCTTCTTCTTCTTCTTCTTCTTCTTCTTCTTCTTCTGCTTCTTCTTCTCCTCCTCCTCCTCCTCCTCCTCCTCCTTCTTCTTCTTCTTCTTCTTCTTCTTCTTCTTCTTCTTCTTCTTCTTCTTCTTCTTCTTCTTCTTCTTCTTCTTCTTCTTCTTCTTCTTCTTCTTCTTCTTCTTCTTCTTCTTCTTCTTCTCCTCCTTCTTCTTCTTCTTCTTCTTCTTCTTCTTCTTCTTCTTCTTTTTTTTTTTCTTCCTCTTCTTCTTCTTCTGTTCTTTGTCTTCTTCTTCTTCTTTTTCTTCTTCCTCTTATTATTATTTTTTTTTAATTGTCGTCTTCTTTTACTTCTTCTTCCCCCTTTTCTCTTTTCCCTCCTCTTCTTCTTCTTCTCTTCCTCCTTCTGCTATCTTTCACCGACTGTAAACTTGGACGGTAGTTTGTCTCCTTCTGAACTTTGGTCTTCTTCCAGAACTTGAGGGTTGCCTACAATTCCCTGCTGCAGATCTGGCTTTCTTGAGTGCAAACTGTTGGTTCTTCTGAGATGCATATCCGAATTAGAAGGAAACAAATTCAAGTAGTCGCCTTTTACGGCATGGTTGTTATGGGACAGTGGGTTTATTTTTCGCCACCGAAACGGTGCCCCGGAACCTATACGTCCTGTTGTTGTATTGCTTATTTATTTTGGATCTAACATCTTATCTGCTCAGGCTCCATTCTTGCGAATGTGCCTGTTATTTTTTTTAATTATTATTAAGTGGGACGAAATTAAGGTATTAATAATACGATGTTATCCATATTCTGATGTAAGTTGCTTGACATAAAGCAAGTAGAATCATCAGATCGTAACCTCAATTGGCCAAGCATGCTGTTAACACTAAACCACATTTATCTGGACACCGCCACCTATCAGCCAGTTGTCCTTTAAATTGTCATTAAGTCTGTTAACACGTCTTCGGACACTTCCTATTATGCACATTGGCAAACTCGGGTGATATAAAAGTATGGTTTATCTAACAAGAGTCACGTCTCGTACTTAATCCTTCATACGACCCCGAATTGTTTACTTGGCTTTATGATGGCGTTCACGTACAAGTCAGGATATTAGCTGAACCTGATGTTATACGGTGAAGTGCTGGTCCGAGGAATATGTAAATTAAGCTATCTGTGTTGAGCGTTTCAGTGTGTACCCTTCAGGAAGAAATGGACACTCGAAGACATGCATGGCGGAGAGAATTTAAGGAGAGGGAAAATATGTGATGTCATCTGGCTAACTTAATAACATTAAACGTTCATTTATATTGTGTTATCTAACCCCTTTCTGTTACATAGTTTGTCATCTGTTATCTGTTCCCTTTGACTGTATAATTTGTCCTCCTCCATTGGATTTATATATTTGTCCTGTATTTTGTCCGTTTGACTGACAAATGTGTCCTCTGGTAATCTGGTAATTTTAGTTTCAGCTTCATAGCAAACGGGTCACCCCATTTTTGCTCCGCTCCTGTGCCAACGAAAAACTCTACTCCCTTCAGCTTTCTCATCTGTTCTCTTTTCTTTACTCCTTTAAATTCTCTAATGTATCATCTGTTCTCTAATCTCTTTACCTTTCTCATTTGTTCTCTGTTCTCTACTCCATAAAATTCTCTAATGTGCCCTCTGTTCTCTTTTCATTTTGACTCACATTTATCCTCTGTTATATACTCCCTTCAACTCTCTAATGTGCCCTCTGTTCTCCACTCATTTTGACTCATATTTAATCATTTTTATATACTCCTTTCAGCTCTCTAATGTGCCCTCTGTTCTCCACTCATTTTGACTCATATTTATCCTCTGTTATTTACTCCCTTCAACTCTCTAATGTGTCCTCTGTTCTATAATCTATTCAGCTTTCTAATATGTTCTCTGTTATGTATGTTATGTCATGAGGATATTTTGCTTCGAGGTAGCTATGGCTCGTAACTTGGTGGGATGTAGAACAAGTTCTTGGAGGGATTGACAAGCCTTAATTGTCATGTATTACTTAGTTGTCGGAACAAATTTAGTGGTTGAATGTGTAATTGGCTGGTGGAATAGGTTGTTAGTAAGTTGTTAGCCTGTTATTGTAATTTTAGTTTGGCTATACTTGGCGGACTAAAACTGGCATATGTACCCATTGGAACTCTCTGGGAGTGGCTAATGAGTTGAAAAAGTCGAAATAATGCCTAGCGGAAGAGAAAATTTCCTCTTTGGTCTGCGGTAGTGAGACTAGAATCCTGTAGTCCTACCTATCGTTTGCGGAACCGTACTGGGTTCTCAGTTCTAGGTAGGTATGGCAGACTGAGTAGAAAGGGATGAACTGGCTCACTTATTTCGTCTTTTGGCTGTACGTTTCAATAGACAGATTTGTTATATCTAGATTTCCATGTGCATCCTGGCGTGAAGATTCTAAAAGTCGGTTGTCTTTAAGTGAAGCCAAATTCTAATTTGTGTTAGCTAGAGTGGTTAGCACATGGTCTGTTTGAACACTTTGATTGTTATTGTATTGTTATCTGCAAAGCACGCTAGTTACTGTGTTTAAAAAAATAAACAGATTTTTGAACGTGTTTGATTTAGGATAGGACGTGTATTTCGTGCACGTTGCCTGCTAGGGGCTGCCTATGTAGTTATGTATCCTTACTGTTGTTTAACTCACTAATCACATATTTATCGCCTGGACTATGGAAATATGTCACCAGAAGAAACATAGTCTTTACTTTTCCTATTTTTGCAATCTGTCGGGGAGCTATTTACTTGACCTAACGATATTTCATTTCAAGTATGCCTCCTTGTTTTTCATGTTTCGCTTTCTGCTAGTTCAGAATTTCAACTCTATACCTGCCTACTATTGTCAATATTCTCTTCAGCTCTATGATTTCCCACTGTTATCTGTGTTCCTTCAGCTCTATAGTTGTCCACTGTTATCTATACGCCTTCGGTTCTATAATTACCCCAATGTTATCTATATTCTATAGAGCTCTATAATTTCCCACTGTTATCTACACTCTTTTCAGCTCAAATTTCCTAGTTATCTATACTTCCTTCAGCTTTATAGTTTGTCCTCCGATACCTGCTCCCTTCAACTGTCTGATTTTTCCTCAGGCAACGAAGGAAAACTACTCAAATGTGACAACACGCCACGCGAAAAAGATCAAAAATCCACAAGAAAGCCACAAGAAACATATGCAGACGAGACAAGGAACCAGGAGGAAAAGAACTAAACTGGACAGTCGAAAACTAGCCCTTTTACTGGCTCAGAAACTCAAGAAACAGAAAGCTAAACACCCGAACCACGTCAGACAATGAATACACAGACAACGATAATCAGGTGTGAGCTCACACCCCAAGGAAAATAACAAAAATTCTCAAGAAAACCAGGTCAACAATATAACCGCCCTCAGATAGGAGCTGGTTGAACGTCGCCGAACTTTTGCCTTCTTTTTACTTCTTTGTGCTTTCTAGTTTGTCATTTGTTCTACTTCTTTTGATTGTCTAGCATGCCCTAGAAAATTATTTCGTGGAACCCTTCAGTTTTTTTACTAATTTATGAATATTATCTTAACGGTTATTAAATTGTGTATGAAAAAAAAGTGTTGAACTGAAACGTTATTATAGAATCAATAAAAGAAAGATTTATATGTCTTTTCTGTGTCAATCAACCAGTCAAGAGACGTGAGCGACAGGGAAGTGTAATGTCTTCGGATCTTTTTATAGTGAAACTAGTATGCGACATCTAAAAAAAAAGAAAAACCTAAAGGGAATCAACGTGGAAAGATGAAACAACAGTTTAAGATAAACTGATGACACGGTGTTAAGTGCAGACATTGAAAATATATCAGCAGTGTTTTGTGGATGCAATAATAGTTCCTAGTGAAAAGTTAGGCTTAGAGTTAAATTGTAGTAAAACCTAAATTATGATCATCACTAAAAAGAATGAAATACCAAAGTGTGAAATAAACATAAACGGCAAGTAAATAGATATAACTATCTTGAAACAGTCAAAGCATCTGATGCAAGATGCCCTGCAGAATTTAGAACAAGAATCGCTAAGGCAAAAATTGCCTTTAGCGGGATGCAAAAGAATCTTCCAATAAGAAGATGGCAATTACAAACAAGATTCGCTTCATCGCCTCTCTAGAGAGGGACAGTGTATTAAGGACTGGTCACAACAGACTTCGTCAAAATATGTTCAAATTTTTCGGTGTAGGAAACGCGCAGACGTGTCCCTGCAGCGTGGCACCCGAAAATGCTGAGCATGTGCTCCAACACTGTCAAATGTATGCTGACAACAGAGACGCAATCTGGCCTGTTCCAACCACAATGAAGACCAAGCCGTATGGTACACGAGAGGATACACACTGCATGATAGCTTTAATAAAGGCTACCGGCCTCCTGATATAAGTGTTCCGACATAAATATCAGAGAAGAAGAAGAAAAAGAAGAAGAAGAAGAAGAATTACAGTTTTAAAAACAAGAGTCTAAAAGCTCTAAGTAGAACATGTGTTATTATACGCGTGCAAGACACAGACAACAAGCAGACAAACTGAAAAGAAAAATGATTTACTTGCAGCAGAGATGTGGTTTTTAAGAAGAATGCCAAGAATATAATGGAATGAAAGTAAAGCAATCGAAGCAGTCCTCATCGAGACAGATAAAAGCTGTAAACTCCTCAGAACAATAGACGTGAGAAGAAATTGACTTGACAGCTCGGTGACAACTGGCGAGACTGATGAAAAGAGAGCAAGAGGAGGGTTCAGAGATAGATATACCTATGGCCTTTCGACATGCATGAGGTGAGACAAAAACATTGACCTTTCTGTGGTTCTTATGATCCTGTGAGATAGCGGAACTTCACAGTCGACGTTTACAGACATGGCACAAGGTGATGATGCTGATAATGATGATGATGACCACGACGACGATAGGTACTAGCCACGTGACAATTATACTGTTGTAAGGGAAATATATATAACTGATTTAAACAAAAGAATGTTTTATATAAATTGATCATTGTAAAGGAGTGTATACTCAGTACTGGGTCAAATATTCAACTAGTTCACTATTGTGTGGTTAGGGGTGTGTGATATTTGTTTTTACTGCGAAAGACTTGTTCCACGGCTGGGTTAAAGAGTAATGATCAATTTTCCAAGGGTCGCAAATTGGGCACAGGGTCCTCCTTAATATACAGCTCTTTCGGAGAATGTAAACGTTCTTAACTCATTTGACCTTATGTGATCAGTTGTTTATAACTTCTTTTGGTGGGGAGACGGGGGGGGGGGGGGGGGGGCAGGCTTTTATGTTTGTTCTCGCATTATCTGATGTCCAAGTCCAAGTCCTTTTGAAAAAAAAATTGAAAAGGTCGACCACTTTCAGACTGCTGCTAGCTAGCCGAGGCTGCTAACAGTCTCCGCCTATATTTGTGGTCTGGGTTATTTGTGTCACTTTCGTGACTAAATTCTAGTATTGCGCCATTTCTGGGCTTGATGCTTCCATCCGGTTCCGACCGCTCGTCCCGCACCGTTGATAGTTGTTCGTTTCTTTCCTCTTCTTATCTGGTGTCTCCTCTTGGTGTCATCTCTCTCTGATTTGGCCAGGCGTATCCCGTAGGAGAGCGAGCTTTTCCACACAACGTCCTTTGGGACACCATTTATAGTTTTAAAATTTTGAGTATTTTATTTTGCCAAAAAGTACTGAAAACAGTTTGTGATTTTGGATAGTTCTGAAATGTGAAAATTGTCCGCGTGTGACCAAAATGGTATTATAGTTGTCTTCCTGTAATAAGAACGGGTTAGTCATGTCGTGGATATCATTATCTGATATTTACATGCAGTGTTTATACGTCAATATGCAGTACTTGTATGCACTCCCTCCATCCACTACTCCCTGCCTCCCTCTCTCACTTCCTCTCTCGCTGCCTTCCTTCATCACTTCCGTCAAAAGAAATGTTGAAGGGACTAAGCGACGCTCTCCTTTAAACCAGCGGTTCTCGACCTGTTGGACGCGACCCCGTTTGGGGTCGAATGACCGTTTCATAGAGGTCGCCAAAGACCAACGGAAAACAGATATTAACTGAAGTTATGAAGTAGCAACGAATTTAGTGGTTGGGGGTCGTCACAGCTGCATGAAAGGGTCGTGACATTAGGAAGATTGAGAACTACTGCATCAAACTATGTATAGAAGAGATAGGGAGGAGGAGTGAGCGAACGAGCTTTATGATAGCGAGCGTAAAAACTATGTGTGTGTGTGTGAGAGAGAGAGAGAGAGAGAGAGAGAGAGAGAGAGAGAGAGATACAGCGAGAGAGACAGAGAGAAAGAGATATCTAAAACTATAATTTTATTTTTTCTAATACTAAATATTAAATAAACACATTAAAATGATACTATCTTTGATAAAACAATGAATCCCATCCACCTGTGAGAAAACAGACCAGGATTTCCCGAGGAGCACCAGCCACCCCCTACCCAAGCTCTGGATAGTTCCCTGACACTGATTTGACTGATAAATGAATTCGACCCCAGGAAATCCATTTCTCTGACTTTCTACCCTGAAAACTGCACGTTTCACATTTCCGGTTATGATCGCAGGAAAAAAAAACTGCCGATTAAATGTAATGACTTTATTCGTGTCAGTCTAGTAACACAGAGGTTCTCAACCTTCGTTTTGCTGCGACACTTTAATACAGTTCCTCATGTTATGAATTAATCAAGTAACAGAAAGTGTATTGATTGGCACTCATAGAAAGAAGTAGAAGGATAGTAGAACACGCTAGACAACATGAAAATCGAAAGGATTAGTTACCGTGCCGGTAATTGAACCTGTCACCTCCAGACGGCGTCTGCGCCTCGCCATGAATACAAGTGCACTAAGAACATGGTCAACTAGGCACCCCCCCCCCCCCCCCCAAAAAAAAGGTGTCTTATTGGCCATGTCTATCGTACAGCTTGAAATCCACAACTATAGAATACGAACAGAATTCATTTCAAACCATTGAAATGGCACCATAGGTTACAGAAATTTATATTAACGAAGCATATAGTTCCCCATGTTGTGGTGACCCCACGCCATAAAATGTTTTTCGTTCCTACTTTATAACTCCGTTGAACATTTGTTTTTCGGTTGATTTTAGGCGACCCCTGTAAAAATTTCGTTCGCCTCCTCCCCCTTTTCCCCCACCCCAAGCAGTCCCGACCCATATGTTGAGAACCAATGATCTAACTGAAGGTTTTCCAATTTCTGACTTCTTGTAAAGAGATTAGGGAAGCAGCATAAAGCTAATATGTATCCTTCTTGGAAAGTTAGGGTAACCGGCGCGATGTTGACTGCCTTGTGATCTGTACAAAAATGAGTCTACAACAATGCACCCGATGCGCTAGTGCTGTGAAAAGGGGTACTTTACCTTTCGG
>CAJHNH020001646.1:207500-282500 GCA_905116865.2 Candidula unifasciata | reverse complement strand
AGCCCGCATCAACAAAGGCAGATAGTAAACATTGCAGCTCCTCCTCTGAGTGGGTGGTTATTGCTGCATAATCTGCAAACAGCAACTCTCTGATAAGTACCTTTCTTATCCAGATTTTATCCTAATCAAATACATGCGTTTCTTTAAAAACGATGTAAAGATAATTATAAACAGAAATGAAAAATGCGAACACTTCGGCACTTGTTGGGGGGGGGGGGGGGGGGGGGGGGGTTTCGAGAAGGGCGAGGAATAGGAAGACTGCGATGAAAATGGAAGGGCAATGATAACGAGATAGCAGAACAAAAGTCTGAGATTGTACATCCATAGAGAGATATACAGTATTGGAGATCTACTGCAGCCGAATTACATTGCTGAGACAGCACATGACTGATAGATTGGTTAATTTGTAGTTTGGTGCCAGTAAAAGTTGCGGTGGTGGCGGCACCAGACGCGCTGACACAAAGAAAACATGTAGCCCTAAAACCCCCCCCCCCTTCCCCCCACACACACCTCTTGCCTTACAAATCTGGACAAAGGGGAAAGCGCACTCAATAGGTATAATCCTATTTTAGGATCGTAATAAATGTGAATTAGGTGTCACATAAATATTATATATATATATATATATATATATATATATATATATATATATATATATATATGTATATATATATATATATATATATATATATATATATATATATATATATATATATATATATAAAGTACTGTAAAAACAATAAGTTTAAACAAGTAGAAAATTTCTATACGAGGTTAAACGGCAAAAACATGTCTCGGAAACTGAAAATATGTTGTTAATATCAGGCGCCACAGCGAATTTTAAAAAATAATTGCGGAAGGCATGGTACCAGGTAGGAGGGGCAGGGGCCGACCAGCACGAATGCGGGCACTAAGGGTAGGAAAGTGCACAAGGAAGAGAGCAAATAGGAAACATATTTCTTTTTAGGCAGACGTGATGAGAGCGACGTTCTGCATATGACCTGCTACATGATGATGTTGATGATGGTTGAAGGAAACCAGTTAGCACACTTCTAACCACCCCCCCCCCTCCCCTTTCCCATCCCCCTCATTTTTAGAACCTAAGTTGTGGGGGGGAAGCCGCGGGAGCATCATTAGGCCTGATTTCCCTGGTTCCGGAGACCTTGGGAAGTAGAAGCAGTAGCTGTAGCAGCAGCTGTAGCCGTAGCTGTAGCTATAGCTGTAGCAGTAGCTGTAGCAGTAGTTGTAGCAGGCAGTAGGAGCAACTGTAGCACTAGCTATAGTTGTAGCAGTAGCTATAGCAGCAGCTGTAGCACTAGCTGTAGCAGTAGCTGTAGCAGTAGCTGTAGCAGTAGCTGTAGCAGCAGCTGTAGCAGCAACTGTAGCAGTAGCAGCAGCTATAGCAGCAGCAGTAGCTGTTGCAGTAGCTGTAACGGCAGCACAAGTCTTCTAAAATTGACATAAATAACAGTCACGCTTGACGTTAACACTGTCTATACACACATGCGCGTTGACATCAGACAATGATAAAAACGGAAGCTCGCTGTTCTTTCTGTCATGCTGCACACAAGGCTCGTGACGGACACCAGCAGACAAAGACGAAGCTTAACGAGCAGATGGCCTGAGGCTTGATCCTGTTCAAGGAACGAACTTAGGGGGTTAACATTTAATTCCGACAGAAATAGGGTTAAGGAAATCTCATTAAATTTCTGCCAGGTGGGAGCTCAGTGAGGTGTAAATTATGGCCCGATTTATTTTGTTCATCAAATTGTTGGGTGAGAGAAAGATAAAAAAAAACAGACAGACAGACAAGCAGGCAGGCAGACAAAGATATATGTTTGTGTGTAAATATAGAGGGGGGGGGGAGATTAACAGTCAGTCATAGACTCTGAGTGACTGAGTATGTACCTTCTTATTTTTCTTCGCAATCAACAACTGTAAACTCCAGCGGAAAGTTCTGATTTTTTTACCTACTTCTAGACTTAAGTTTTGCTGAGAACCTGAGTTGGTCAGAGCACACTAAAGAAATCCTGGCTGCTCTAACGGCTACTCCCACCATGTATTTGCCAGTTTGAAATTATGCATGTGGGATTTTTCATAGTTGTCGTTCATTCTCTTGGGCCTTTGCTGCGATATTCCGGTGTGCTTGAATTCGTTAATTAAACACAAGTGTCAGAGAGAGGTGGCTGGATACCCACACCAACTGTTCTACCTAGTAATCGTCTCTAGAGAGAGGCAGTGTATCATATGTAGACTCAGGAAGGGCAAAACAGACTTCACCAGCAAATATACAGGTTTTTCAGTGTCGAAAAAAAAACAATGGAGATTTGTCACTGCAAACTGGCACCAAAACATGCTGAACATTGTAGACTATAGGGCTAACAGAGAAACAATGTGGCCTTTTTCAACCTCAGCTAAAACATAACAGTATGGTACACATGGAGTTTTTGACAGCGCGATAGATTTCATCAAGGCTTCTGGTTTCCTGATTAAGGTTTTCTTGTAGAAGGATTGAAGAAGAATCAAGATGGCTGCTTTGCCAAATTTTTAAAAGACTAATCAGGCTTGCTAACTGAATACAATTTTTAAAAATGCAGGAGTCAGCTGGGCTTTAGCTAGCTGGTTGCTGGGCCTTAGCTAGCTGGTTGCTGGGCTTTACTAGATGGTTTATGTGCTTAAGCGAGCTGGTTGCTGGGCTTTAGTAGATGGTTTCTGTGCTTAAGCAAGCTGGTTGCTGGGCTTTACTAGATGGATTCTGTGCTTAAGCAAGCTGGTTGCTGGGCTTTAGCTAGCTGGTTGCTGGGCTAGCTAGCTGGTTGCTGGGCTTTAGTAGATGGTTTCTGTGCTTAAGCAAGCTGGTTGCTGTGCTTTACTAGATGGATTCTGTACTTAAGCAAGCTGGTTGCTGAGCTTTAGCTAGCTGGTTGCTGGGCTTTAGCTAGCTGGTTGCTGGGCTTTACTAGATGGTTTCGAATTTTGTGACCAGTGTCTTTATCAGTTAAATAAACCGCAAGAGTAATTTCCTATGATGTCGGGGGGGAAGGGGGGGGGGTGAGGGGGGCAGTCGCAAAGAAAAGTAATCTGCATAAGGAATAAAAAAAAATAACACTCTAAATTTTTAGAAACCCAAAATAATTTTTTTTTCCTATCCGTTTTCTAACACAATCTTTCCGTCTGCATTTTGTGCGTTGCCGTCTCCACACAAAAAATCTTGTTTTTAACTTTGTCAAGTGGGTTAATTTGTCATAGTGTTTGTGTAATGTTTCTTAGATCGCCAGGGTGTATCGCTAATGTTTTAGTTCATAATCACATAAACTGAAAAGGTTTCTCCCCCATTAAATAACTTGTTGTTCTCCATGACTATTTAGTAACACTGTGTGCTCCTTCATCCATTCTTCGTGCCATTTTGACATCATAATTTAGCATTTCCCTTGTAGAACGTCGTTCTCATCACCAGAAAATAAAACCACTACGCCATCTGACTGCCTGTTGAACTTTCACCTCAAGGGTGTCCTGTGTCCCCTGTGATGCTAGTTGATCATTGCTTCTTCTTCTTGTCCTCTGGGGGTCTGCGTGGTCTCGAGGCATGGTGTCCGCCTCGAGTGCTAGAGGTTCAGGGTTTAATCCCATATAAGGGCTGGGATTTTATCACATGGACTTGGACTTCTGATAAATCCTCCTGGTCTCTGTGTAGTGAGATCGGTCGCCCGTGTGTATAGTTGCGCACTTAAAAAATCTCTTAGCAGTTGGAAATCGAAAAGAGTAGCCTAACAGCGCTGCCCTGGCACAATTTGGAGTTTAAAATCTACTCAAAGTATTTGAGGATCATCGCCGGTGCTACAGAGCCTGTGCACTGTGCTGAGCTTCTTCGGACTCACACTTGAGTTAGAAGAAGAACGGAGCACTTATGGGTTGCTACCCGTGTGCCATGATGTTGATCCGTTGCTCAAAACCTCAAACTTCTTGGCCCTGTCATGCTGGTCGATCTGACTCTTTTTCTTGCCCCCCCCCCCCCCCCCCATCATGCTGATGGATCCCTTACTCTTCTTTTTTGCCCCCCCCCCCCAATCCCCCGGTCGTCTTGTGGTTCCCTGAGTCTCCTTCTTGTCCCCTGTCGTGCTTGTAGATCCCTGATTCTTCTCATTGCCCCCCCCCCCCCGCCCCAGTCCCGGTGAACATCTGACTCTTCTTCTTGAACCCCCCCCCCCCCCCCCATCCCCCCTCCTCTGCCCCGGTCGTGCTCGTTGATCCCTGAGTCTTCTTCTTGTCCCCTGTCATGGTTGTCGATCTAACTCTTCTTCTTGATGTCACCTGTATTGGTTGTCGATCTAACTCTTCTTCTTGATGTCCCCTGTATTGGTTGTCGATCTAACTCTTCTTCTTTATGTCCCCTGTCATGGTTGTCGATCTGACTCTTCTTCTTGTCCCTTGTTATGGTTGTCGATCTGACTCTTCTTCTTGTCCCCTGTCATGGTTGTTGATCTGACTCTTCTTCTTGTCCCTGTCATGGTTGTTGATCTGACTCTTCTTCTTGTCCCTGTCACTGTTGTCGATCTAACTCTTCTTGTTGTCCCCTGTAATGGTTGTTGATCTGACTCTTCTTTTTGATGTCCCCTGTCATGGTTGTCGATCTGACTCTTCTTCTTGTCCCTGTCATGGTTGTCGATCTGACTCTTCTTCTTGTCCCCTGTCAGGGTTGTCGATCTGACTCTTCTTCTTGATGTCCCCTGTCATGGTTGTCGATCTAACGCTTCTTCTTGATGTCCCCTGTCATGGTTGTCGATCGGACTCTTCTTCTTGTCCCCTGTTATGGTTGTTGATCTGACTCTTTTTCTTGTCCCCTGGCATGGTAGTCGATCTGACTCTTCTTCTTGTCCCCTGTTATGGTTGTCGATCTGACTCTTCTTCTTGTCCCCTGGCATGGTTGTTGATCTGACTCTTCTTCTTGTCCCTGTCATGGTTGTCGATGTGACCTTTCTTCTTCTGCTTCTCCCTCATCGTGCTGGCGGATCCCTGACTTCTTCTCGTTCCCTGTCTTGCTGATTGAGGGGAACTCTTCTTGTTGTTCCCGTCATGCTGGCTAATCTGACTTCGTGCTTGTTAGTCTGACTCTTCTTTGTATTCCATTCGTGCTTGTCGATCTGACTCCTTTTTCTGTCCTCTTCGTGCTTGTCGATCAGACTCTTCTTTGTGTCCTTGTGTTTATCCATTTTGACTCTTCTTGGTGCCCCCGTCATGCTTGTCGATCTGGCTCTTTTTTGTGTCCTTCGTCGTGCCGTGGATCCCTGGGTCAACTCTTGTCCCCAGTCGCGCTGGCTGATCTGACTCTTCTTCGTGTCTTCCGTCGTGCCGTGGACCCCTGGGTCAACTCTTGTCCCCTGTCGTGCTGGTTGATCTGACTCTTATTCTTGTCCCCTGTTGCGCTGGCTGATCCCTGCCTTTTTCCTAAAAAAATATACCCTGTACTATTCCTTCCAAACCATTTTGGTTTTTAAAATAACCGACGTCTTTCATTTTTTCAGAAAAGATTCTTATTAATAACCACATCCCTCGATATTGTTCCTTTTCTGGAACTGTATTACTTGAATAATCTTTTCGTAAAATGTCAGTCCACAAGCCCCGATTTTCTTCTTTAGTCATGCATCATCTTGACACCAGTCACCGTAATTTTGATCAAAACGACCTTTGTATTGTACTTTTACCCCCAAAAAAGTACGATTTTAATTAAAGTTTGTCTCTGCTGCTTCCATCAAAATATACAAGACCCAACCACCCCTTTCTGAGACTCTCCTGCTATTCGCCTCCGTTTTTCCTACTCGCTGTTTCACTGGATCAAGAACAGTGTTTGCACACTCATTCCTGTTGCGGTATCATTTACAAGGGACGACCAAATCTCCCTTATCAACTTTTCTATTTACACACTCGACGTCCGGCTGGAATAGGATATTAAACCAACCACAGCCCCCGCAGCTTCATGAATGAACCGCAAAATGGAGCACTTTTTGCATCTACAGAGCCCGCATAATGAAAGTACACACAAGTGTTTACTAGCCATGGATGAAGTTTGGGGACTTTTCTCCCGGGGAGATATATTATGTCGCATACATTTTCTTTATGCTTGGTTGTCTTCTCGTTTATAGTTAGCACTGTCTTCGAGATAAGTATGTGTTGTTTCCTAATACTTTCCTTTTTTCCTACTTTCCCATCTCTCTCTCTCTCTCTCTCTCTCTCTCTCTCTCTCTCTCTCTCTCTCTCTCTCTCTCTCTCTCTCTCTCAATTTCTTTCAATTTACTTCCATATTTTTATGTTACTATCTGTTCAATCAATTGTCGGTTTGCTTGAATATCTATCTTGTTTGTCTGGCTGTCTGTTTGTGTGTCTGTCTGTCAGTCGATCCACTGATCTCGCTGTTTTGTATTTGTGGTTTGATCAGTGTTTAGTTGCAGCCATTGTTTTAGAATAGTTAATTTTAACGTCGTTTTAAAATTAATGTGAACATGAATAGAATATTGCACACTGTATTGTCTGGCGTGTATCGCTGTATCTGGCCAGGTGGATTACTACAGAGTTACAATCAACATATAATGAAGTTCAAAGCCTGGATCCATTCTTCTGAAACCACACATATAACTCTTGTTACCTTATGGCTATACTCTCTGGGTTTCAGCTTCATGGAAAATGATTCTTTACCTCAGAGACAGCATACTCTTGGTGTACCGTTTGGAGCCGCAAGACAAGAAAACCATGCTGGAGTCACCCGTCTTTGCATCAGCGAAAATAGAATGGGAGTTGTGATCCTAAAAACGCTTAGAGACATGTTAAAGAGAATATTGGAGCAATTATGGTCATGTCCGATGCGCAATGAAGACGATCTTTAAAATCAGCAATGAACAGTATGTGGATAGGGTGTTTCACAAGTGCCTCCAGAGTCCTGGTTAAAATAGCTGCGTGCCGTCTTATGAGAAATGTGTAGTTGTTAGCGTGTTACACGTGTTTAGTTCCCGTGAAGGGACTTTTGAAACACCATATACATCTTATCAATGGAAATTTAAGACTAACTACATAATCATTATGGAAGTCTAAGACTAACCATGTAATACGTTTGTTTTCGTATTGGACTGACAAATTGCATACAGCTGAATCAATTTAGATATGTCGAAGTTATGAAACTATGATCATAACCATAAGGCTCCATACGCTGCACCTTTGGACATACGTTATTCACATTTAACGACTTCAAATATCAACAACTACACGATAAAGGAAGCCTGTGCACAAAGAGACTGAGAGAGAGAGAGAGAGAGAGAGAGAGAGAGAGAGAGAGAGAGAGAGAGAGAGAGAGAGAGAGAGAGAGAGAGAGAGAGAGAGGTGTCTTGGAGAAGGTTACTCGGAGCTTTAAATCTGTGTGCGCTAGGTTGATGATGAGGTGCAGCTGGCCGAACAGTTAACACGCGGACTCTCATGCCAAATACGGTTTAAATCCTTGGTAAGGTCGGGTATTTTTGTTTTTCTGTCGGGTGGCGAAAATAAATCCTTAAAGTGCCCAGTTAGTGGCGATAGCACTAGCCATGCAACCCTAAATCCTCAGACTCAAAGACCTTCCTGCCTGCACCACAGAATGTAGTAAATATAGACAGTAATTGCACTCAACAAATTGGAACTACCAAACCAATCAAGCCTCGTCATTTAATATTATTTGTTTAACCTCAAGGTAATGAACACCAACAAACCTGGCGGTATCAGACGAATTGCTTCCATCCACAACTGTGTGGGAACGACAGGAACCTCAAGGTAATGAACACCAACAAACCTGGCGGTATCAGCCGAATTGCTTCCATCCACAACTGTGTGGGAACGACAGGAACCTCAAGGTAATGAACACCAACAAACCTGGCGGTATCAGCCGAATTGCTTCCATCCACAACTGTGTGGGAACGACAGGAACCTCAAGGTAATGAACACCAACCAACCTGGCGGTATCAGCCGAATTGCTTCCATCCATAACTGTGTGGGAACGACAGGAACCTCAAGGTAATGAACACCAACAAACCTGGCGGTATCAGCCGAATTGCTTCCATCCATAACTGTGTGGGAACGACAGGAACCTCAAGGTAATGAACACCAACAAACCTGGCGGTATCAGCCGAATTGCTTCCATCCACAACTGTGTGGGAACGACAGGAACCTGAAGCTAATTACTGCTTTTATTGGGGTGATTAGCGTGGAGTTCTGCCAGCCGGGAAGAAGAAGAAGAAGACGGTTTTGTTTAACCTGTTGAGTGTAAAATTGATCATGCGTGGTATTCGGTAAGCTGTAGAGCAGCCGTCTGTAACCTTTTTTAGGTGGCGCTGCCCCCCCCCCTACTCCCGTTTTTTGAGCATATGATAAGACCATCCAGCCCCCCTTCCCTCTTCTTCCTTTCTTCTCGATGTTTTAGGCCAATGCTTTAGAGATACAGCAAAAACTAAACAAGTAGTGCTACACGTCACAGAGCACTGGTCTCTATAGAATTTTTACTTGACTTGTATAATAGTTAAAGTTGACAGAATAGACTTCTAAAAATCGTGGGGTTTATGATGAGAAACTGGTTTGAGATTAACTCTGTCTGTATTCCATAGCTGTAAGATAGACGTGCCAACAAAGACATCTTTTTTATGCGCGTGCCTAATTGGTTGTGTTTTTAGTACGCTTGTTTCCATAGCGAGTCGCACACGCCATCTGCAGGTGACAGGTTAGTTAGTTTCCCGGCACGGTAACTATAGCTTTTTATATTTATGTTGTCTAATGTGCCCTTTTATCTTTCAACTTCTATCTAATAGTGCCGATCAAAACTGTGTCTGTTTGTTAATTATACATGATGAAAGAAACTTAACATCTTGATAACTGGAAATTTTGACTATAAGACTGAGCGGCAGACAAAGGGAAACTTACTCCAATTTCCAATTCCAGTTGTCCAACAAAACTTCTAAACCTGATTCTTTTTCAGCTGCCCGGAGGCCTGCTATATGAAGGAAGGTTCCTTGGCTATCTTATTTTTTTTTTTTTTGTGTAGTCACACCTGATACTCCGGTTTTTTGCTTCCTGAGTCCGATGTGGTGCTTTCAGTTTTTGAGTCTGGCATGGTCCAGTAAGGGAAACTTAGCAAAGGGCCATGACCTAGTTTCACAAGTTCCTCCACAGTTACCGCGTCACAATAGTTGTTTAGTTCGTAGTGTCAGCGTGAAGCAGTCACCGCGGAGATAGTTGGGTAGCAACGCTCCATTGACAAACATTCTAGAGCACATACATAAAAGTTAGGTTATCATTATATCAACTACAGTGGAACCTCGCTTAACGAGCATAATTCGTCCCAGAATCATACTCGTTAAGTGAAACACTCGTTATGCGAAGCAATTTTTCTCATATAAATTAATATAAAATACGATAATGCGTTCCATGTCGGAAAAAAAACTCACAAAATGCTATGTATAAGTTATACTATAACATTTATTCAAAGAAAATTATAGACATTTTTAAGGAGAGTGAATCATCTTCTTTTGTTTAAACGGGGAACGAACTCACATTGAATGCGAATTCGATTTGCAGGGGGAAAAAAAGTCGAAATAATTATGATACATAGCTAATTATTTTTTTACTAGAAAGATGTCCAGAGACATTTGTTTTTGTCGACGCTTCCAAATTTGGCGAAAATGCGACACAGCATTATCATTAAATTTGCAGCGCGCATAGCCACTTCCTTATTAGGGTGATGCTTCTCAATGTGAGAAGCAACAGTTTACAATGCTTTCAGCATTTTTCTTATTTCGCCAGAAGATTGTTGCTTTTCTGTTACCTTCTCCTCCTCCTCTGACAAACTTTCCTTCAAAACTTCTTGCTGTAAAACACAATGCAACTCCATAAGCTCTTGGGTGGTCAGCTCTTGGCTGTGCTCTTCCAAAAGCTCTTCGATATCACTGTTATCCACCTACAATGGCATGATAGTGGTTAAAGACCCAATCTCGTTGACTACAGGTTCCACAGGTACTGTCTCGAACCCCTCAAAGTCACAAATAGAACACTCTCCGGCCAAAGCTTCCTCCAAGAAGAAGTTAAGGTTCTCTTGGTAACCCCTTCCCCCGCCTTGTCGGTCATCTTGAAGCAGGCAACGATGTGGAAGTTATTTTTCCAAAACTCTTTGAGAGTGAGGTTGGTCCCTTCAGTCACTTGAAAACCATGCTCGAAGAGTGCTTTATTGTAGAGCTTCTTAAAGTTAGAATAGACTTGCTGGTCCATTAGCTGGAGTAACGGAGTGGTGTTGGGAGGCAGAAACTGGATCTTGATTAACTTAAATTCATCAGAGAGGTCATCCTGTAGGCCTGGAGGATTCATGAACATATATCACAATATAACACAAGTTTGAGAAAATGTGTGATCACAAGCGACACTACGAAGCTACTGGAACGAGTGCTAAACACTAATGTAACATGCGCACAATCCGGGACTTCCCCTCTCTTCGCCACTCTTTAAGCGAGTCATCCTTTTACAATTTGTTTTGCTCCTTATGCGAATTACTCGTTATGAGAGGTGCTCGTTAAGCGAGGTTCTACTGTATGACTATCAGTTATCATCATTATGAGCCATACCGATAGGCGTAGGATGTCATCCGTTGCCATCTCACACGATTATCATAATCAATGAACGGATGGTTCTTTTCAGTTTAGCGACCACACCACGCATGATTTAGGGACATCTCATATTATCGGGTGGAGGAAAAATGGAGGGGGCGGGGGAGGGGGTTAGTGTTAAATAAATAGCGACTACAACTAACCCTAAACCCTTCCACCCCTATAATATGGGATGTCCCTAAATCACTCAAAATGTAGTCGCTAAATAAGAAAGAACCACCAAATTAGTGTTTGGTCTCTCTCCCATTTATATTTCCAGGCCATCCAGGTAACTGTCTCTTTGTCTTTCTCTTTGCCGTCTTTCCCTCCCTCTTGCTGGTCGTTACCAGTTTTCGCAAGTCCACTCATTCTCGTAACATGTCCGAAAAACACCGATTGTCCATCTCGAATTGTGCTTTAGTTAGTGGCAGGGCTATTTGACTGACGGCTCACGAGCCGAGTCCGACAAACTGTCACAGGCGTCCCGCCGTTTTGAAACTTCTTATTCCACTGTAGCACTTACTAGACTGACAAGCAGGCATCACTATATTGGACGTTCAATCGCTGATGAATCTTTGCAGGTTTCAACCCTTGACTAATTAACAAAGCGGATAATAGAACGCTGCTTCTCTTTGGTTCATATCAGGAGGGGAGCAGCAATCTTTAAAGTGTTATTATGACCTCACCGCGTTCGTCTGCACCGTGATGTTACATGCTTAACTATCTTGACATCCTTAACAACAATATTTAAAGCTTACAAGACAAAAGCATAGTCATTTTAAGGTTTTCATTTGAATTATTGATAATTTACTGATGATGCTTCGGTCTGTGACAATCCCCCAGTCTAAAAATGTTGCTCCCTTAGTGAACCTAGTTGAAAGCCTGGGTTTACGGCTGTCATTTATCTCTAGGAAACCTGCCTGGTAAAATAAAAGCACAACCGCACTTCACTTTAGCATGCACAAAACGCGCATGGAATGTTGTCTTCAAATAAACAGTAACTGCACGTTCGCGCCTGCCTTACGCATGAAGTGAGACATACGTTACACTCAAAGTTTTCTGTCAAGTTAGCGTTGAGAACTGCGTCTTAGGAAATAATAAAATGTACACTGAAACGATTATTTATGGGCATGGCAAGCCGGCAGTGGGATAATCAACTGCTACTAAATAAGAAAGAATTATATGAACTATTATAGAAAACCACGGCTACAAATTGGTATCACTGATACAATTAAAGAAGAAAGAGAAGAAGAATGTGGATTCCTTGTGCGGTACACTGGTGATCGATATTTTTTCTCACGGGTACCAAAATAAAAGTATATAGTACCAGCACAGAGGAAGATTGAGATAATAGGGGCGATGATGAAAGCAACACTGGGAATCATAGCTCTGAGTGAAACTAAGAAAAAAAAAGGCAGGGAACCACTGCAATTATTGTATCACTAGAGCAGTTCGAGTCACGCCCCCCTTCTCCTTTTTTAAGACTCTAACGCTCCTATTAGAATATGGCAAGATTCTAACTCTTTCCTAGGTAAATGGCAAGACCCCTATGCTCCCATGAGTATATGGCAAGACTCTAAAGCTCTCTCTTGAGTATATGGCAATACCCCCTTGCTTCCCTGAGTATATGGCAAGACTAACTCTCTTTCTCTCTCTCTCTAGAGTATATTGCAATACCCCCTTGCTTCCCTGAGTATATGGCTCTTACACTCTCTCTAGAGTATATGGCGATACCTCCTTGCTTCCCTGAGTATATGGCAAGACTCTAACTTTCTTGCTAGAGTATATGGCAATACCCTCTTTCTTCCATGAGTATATTGGAAGACCCCCACGCTCACTCCCTTGAGGATATGGCAAGACCCCCTCCCCCCACGTTCCCTCGAGTATATGACAAAACCCTATCGTTCCCTTGAGTAAATGACAAGACCCTAACGCTCCCTTGAGGAGTTAGCAAGACCCTCCCCCCCCCCCCCCTTTCAGCTTACTTGACTATATGGCACACCCCCCCCCCCCCATCACGCTCTCTTGAGTATGTGACAAGACCCACTCGCTCACTTGAATATATGGCAAGACCCCCAGTCTCCACTGCGTATATGACAAGACCCACACGCTCACTTGAGTATATGACAAGACCCACACGCTCACTTGAGGAGTTAGCAAGACTCTCCCCCCCCCCCCCCCAGCTTACTTGAGTATATGGCACAACCCCCCCCCCCCCCCCCCCCCCCATCACGCTCTCTTGAGTATATGACAAGACTCACACGCTCACTTGAATGTATGGCAAGACCCCCAGTCTCCACTGCGTATATGGCAAGACCCACACGCTCACTTGAGTATATGGCAAGACCCACACACTCACTTGAGTATATGACAAGACCCACACGCTCACTTGAGTATATGACAAGACCCACACGCTCACTTGAGTATATGGCAAGGCCCACACGCTCACTTGAGTATATGGCAAGACCCACACACTCACTTGAGTATATGACAAGACCCACACGCTCACTTGAGTATATGACAAGACCCACACGCTCACTTGAGTATATGACAAGACCCACACGCTCACTTGAGTATATGGCAAGACCCACACGCTCACTTGAGTATATGACAAGACCCACACGCTCACTTGAGTATATGACAAAACCCACACACTCACTTGAGTATATGGCAAGACCCACACGCTCACTTGAGTATATGGCAAGACACACACGCTCACTTGAGTATATGACAAGACCCACACGCTCACTTGAGTATATGGCAAGACCCACACGCTCACTTGAGTATATGACAAGACCCACACACCCACTTGAGTATATGGCAAGACACACACGCTCACTTTAGTATATGGCAAGACACACACGCTCACTTTAGTATATGGCAAGAACCACACGCTCACTTAAGTATATGGCAAGACCCACACGCTCACTTGAGTATATGGCAAGACACACACGCTCACTTGAGTATATGACAAGACCCACACGCTCACTTGAGTATATGGCAAGACCCACACGCTCACTTGAGTATATGACAAAACCCACACGCTCACTTGAGTATATGGCAAGACCCACACGCTCACTTGAGTATATGACAAGACCCACACGCTCACTTGAGTATATGGCAAGACCCACACGCTCACTTGAGTATATGGCAAGACCCACACGCTTACTTGAGTATATGGCAAGACCCACACGCTCACTTGAGTATATGGCAAGACCCACACGCTCACTTGAGTATATTGCAAGACCCACACGCTCACTTGAGTATATGGCAAGACCCACACGCTCACTTGAGTATATGGCAAGACCCACACGCTCACTTGAGTATATGACAAGACCCACACGCTCACTTGAGTATATGACAAGACCCACACGCTCACTTTAGTATATGGCAAGACCCACACGCTCACTTTAGTATATGGCAAGACCCACAAGCTCACTTGAGTATATGGCAAGACCCACACGCTCACTTGAGTATATGGCAAGACACACACGCTCACTTGAGTATATGACAAGACACACACGCTCACTTGAGTATATGGCAAGACACACACGCTCACTTGAGTATATGGCAAGACACACACGCTCACTTGAGTATATGGCAAGACACACACGCTCACTTGAGTATATGGCAAGACCCACACGCTCACTTTAGTATATGGCAAGACACACACGCTCACTTGAGTATATGGCAAGACACACACGCTCACTTGAGTATATGACAAGACACACACGCTCACTTGAGTATATGGCAAGACCCACACGCTCACTTGAGTATATGGCAAGACACACACGCTCACTTGAGTATATGGCAAGACACACACGCTCACTTGAGTATATGGCAAGACACACACGCTCACTTGAGTATATGACAAGACACACACGCTCACTTGAGTATATGGCAAGACACACACGCTCACTTGAGTATATGGCAAGACACACACGCTCACTTGAGTATATGGCAAGACACACACGCTCACTTGAGTATATGGCAAGACCCACACGCTCACTTTGAGTATATGGCAAGACACACACGCTCACTTGAGTATATGGCAAGACACACACGCTCACTTGAGTATATGGCAAGACACACACGCTCACTTGAGTATATGGCAAGACCCACACGCTCACTTGAGTATATGGCAAGACACACACGCTCACTTGAGTATATGGCAAGACACACACGCTCACTTGAGTATATGACAAAACCCACACGCTCACTTGAGTATATGGCAAGACCTTCCCCCCCCCTCCACCCCCTCCTCCACACTGTCCCCCCCCCCCCCCCCCCCCAAGAAGTGTATAACAAGTCCCCCAACATAAAATACGTGATTATAAAAAGGAGGAAACTAGATTCCTCAGCAAGGGAAGCAGACAATATGGAGATGTGTTTTGGTGAGAATCTTTCCTAATTTGTAAATGACTGTGTCAAAATAATTCGATTTTGAACTGAAGATATACAAACTGATTATGCAATTTTTTTTTTTCAAATTCACAATCAAACTGAAAATTTTTTTTTAGGGATAATTACAATCATAAATGCACTCAAAATGCTTGACTTCCTCTTGAAATCTCGTTGCCGCCCCCTTGAAATCTCCAGCCCCCCCCCCCCCCCTCACCATTTTCACCAGGTTGAAGACCACTGCACTTGAGTGTGTGAAGCGCCCTGATGCTGTTTATTCTACGTTTGCACCATTCAAGGTAAGGGATGTTTGATAAGCTGTATAAAAGATGTTTTGCAGTAGCCTGGTGTCAATACCAACCCCACCCATCAATGACCGACTGTAGTTAGTCTAACTACAGTCGGTGTGGCACCCATCCCTTCCTAGAGTAACAACAAGGTGCAGCAACTGCACAACTCTACCCGCGTATACACGTGATCGGTTTCCTTTCTGACACGGCACACTTGAAATTAACCTATCAGTGTAATCTTCCCAACGGCGGAAACTTGTACCTAATGTTCATTAAGCTGCATAGGGACGACTGAATACCTTCTGTTCCATCCATTACCACTACTAGAGTAACCCTCAGACGTCAGTCGGGGGGATTTAAACAGCGGCAGCATAAAGACAGGCGATGGCTGTGGGTGGTCCTCGGCTGTCAAGACTTTTTTCTCCCTTTTTTCAAGTCTGTGATGATCTTTTCAGTTGTTTTTACAGGCTGCCTTGGGGAGAAATTAATTTGTTGCGATCGATAACAAGGCTGGGCTTTTTGTAACGAGCCCATGTCGTTTTTGGGGTAGAGGGAAAGTTAGATGACAGCTTTGTGTTTTTCCATGTCGTGTGTTGTGACTTTCATGTATTTTTGTTCTTCGTTGGAGTTCTTCTAGTTTTGCCAGTGAGATGTTGTATTACGTGTTGTGCCTTGCATGTGTTTGTATGTGGTATGTGTGTAGTTTAGGTTTATGTTATGTTATCACAAACTGTACATTGGGAATTCACATGTGTGAACAGTCCCTGATGCAGCAGTCACTCCAAGGTACATCAACTGATTGTTCCCATGTGAAGGAGTTAGTTATAATGTCTCGCCTTGGTCTCAAAAGCGGCAAAGACCTGCTTCACCATGTTTTACTCCCAGGCGACGCAATCGTGTTAGTGTAAGAAACTCGTTATTATCCACTAGCCCAGTACGTACAGCGTTGATGATATATGCTCTGCCCATGCTTCTACCCTCATGCGCTGGTGCGTTGCTTGCCAGTTGAGTTAGTTACTAGGTTGATTGGGTGGTTAATTAGTTGGGTTTTTCTTTCTGCTTTTTTAAAAAAGGATTTTGTGTATGTATGCATTCTTAGTCTACATAACGAAAGCCTTATTCTTTAACTATATCCAAGCGACACTATTTTTGTTTAAAGGAGTTAGAGCAGTGGTCTTCAATCGTGTTTCTGGTCGCGCCTCCTTTAGTATACGGCAGGAGCACCAACCCCTCGCCCCACCCCATCCTTTTTTTTTCGGTTATTTATACGATGGTCTCCCCATTTACACACCACTGGTTGTAGGTCAACTCCATTATTAAGTTGGTTGGACTAGTCTATCGTAGTCGTGAAGGTTATGGGTGTCGCAGTCTGTTGTTGTTTGGCATTTACGTTTTTATTTGCGAGAAAAAGACGGCCTGTGACATAGGTTTTGTCACTCTCTAGTGGGGTTGTGGGTTAGGCCTAGTATCTAAATGTTTTAGAAGTGTTACAAGCTCTGGCATGGTGAAATATACAACGCACGATATGAGCGCGAGTGCGGAATATCCCTGTGACCTTGTGTGAAAGTCGGATTGCTCGAGGCTGACCTATCAGAGGTGAGGTGGTCAGTAGGTCGTCCAATCAGAAGCAAGCTCGTGTGTAGCGGTGTGTAGATAGAGAGACCAGCGTAAAATAACCCACTTTTCTTGAGTATATTGCAAGACTCTCACCCCCCCCCCCCTCCCCTCCCCTCCCCTAGTATATGGCAAGATCACCTCCCCAACACGTTTCTAACGTAACAATATATTATTAAAACAAGAAGAAGAATAGATTCCGCAATGAGTGAAACAAAAAGTATGGTGATACGTTTTGGTCAGAATGTAGATTTTTAACCGTAGATTTACAAATACCGCATGAAACTAAAAAAACGCCCTTGTCGTTTTGCTAATAAGTGATTTTAACAAATATTTTATATATATTTAAACTAAACCAAAATGTAAGCTTATTGGATTATTATTAGTACAAATCAAGTCATTTTTAAAATTGCTTGACGCCCCGACCCCCCCCCCCCCCACCCTTCCGCTGAAACCGTGCTTCCCAGTTTGAGACCACTGAGTTTAACATAAGAATACAGAAGGATGATGTAAATAGTATGCGAAGGACATGAGGTGAGTTGCATGGCACGATCTTCCTCATTTAGGTGTCGTCTCCACAATGAAAGTTAACTGCAATGGATCTCCAACACGCTCTTTCTCTTGTTTTTTTTTTTTTTTTTTTGTCTCATTGATACCAGGTTGCCGTGGTTTTCTGTATTTGTCTTGCGCGCCTCGGGTGGCTTGAGTGACGGATTTGTTCATCTTTTTGCAGGTTTTATCTACATCATTTATCCAACTCTTTCTTGGTCTTCCTTTTGCCTTCCTCCCAGATGTTCTGCTCTAAAAAGTCTCACATGCAGTTTGGTCTGGCTGCATGCCCGCTAGATGGCTGAACCATTTCATTCTTTGTCAGTACAATCCACACATGGTTTTTTTTTCCAACTTTCTCTCTAATGCTGGTATTCGTAACCCTGTCTCGTCTAGTGTTGTTAGTGACCTTGCGGAGACATGCAGTTATTTTCTGTGCTAGTGCCTTATTCATTGTCCATTTATGGCACTGATAACATAAAGTAGGGATAAAGATGCTATTAATCTTTTGCTTTTTTTTTTTCTGGAATGGAGACATTTTGGTGTATTTGTTTGCTAGCTGTAAAGCCGCCCGCCCCCCCCCCCCCAACCTTTTTTCTCTCTCTTGTTTTCGCACTTGAATCGTTGCTTGCTTCTTGCTTTCATGCCTTCGACCTTTTCCTCCAGTATTGTCTTTAAAAGAATGTTTTATTTTGTAAATGTAGACAAAATATTTCACTTCGTTTCTTTTTTTTTTTTTATAATGGAATGACAGAAGATAGGCTGTTTTGATAAAATTGTTGTTCCATCAGGGATAATTGATAGGATCAGCAACAAAAGGAGCAGTAGCAGAGAACGAAGAAGAAGAAGAAAAAAAAGAAGAAGAAGAAGGAGGAGAAGAAGAAGAAGAAGAAGTTGTTGTAGAAGTAAAAATTTTAGTAGTGGTGGTGGTATAAGTAGTTTTAGTAGTAGTAGTGGTGGTGGTGGTATTAGTAGTTGTAGTAGTAGAAGCAGTAGTAGTTGTTGTTATAGGAAGCCAGACTGTACATAAAGAATTAGCCTCAGTCAGTTAGGTAGCATATATAGCACTTACACACAATGTACTTCTTCTTCTTCTTCCTAGCGCTCACCGGCTTTAAACTCCGGCGGACAGTTCTATTTATTCATTCACTTCCGGACTTTTGTCTTGTTCCAGAAGTTCAGTATTGTGCCCCCATCCGTTTTACTGATCCTATTTGTATGCAAAATGTTGGTTCTTCACCTCACATGCAAATGCACTCCGGCTTCCGAGGTAATATTCTTAGTTAGTCGCCTTGACGACCTGTTGTTAAAGGGAGCAGTAGGTCTATTCTTGTCCCCCCCCCCCCCTTTTCCCGTAAAGTGGGGCTCTGGAACTCAAATCGAGATACCAAACATGGTACACTATTCCCACTCAAGCATGGATTACGGACGTACAACACATCTTTCCTGCTGCTTGATAACTTTTTTAGGAGGCTTAGACATACTACGATTAACCCGTATTCTTGTTTAGAGTTATAGTCCCACAATCACGAATACGCTTTTTTTTTAATCAAACTGCCTGTGTTTTCTCAGCGCCCAATTTGAGGGGGAAATCTGTTTTGACTGCCTTTCCCCGGCTCTCCTCTAGATGGCCATGTGCCACTCCACTTCAAAGACCGAGCTTAAGCGAGTGCTACATTCCCTGCTGGTTATTTACGAGAACTCACGGGTGGCGAAAGTTATTTAATGAGACAGAGACGATCTGGGAGCGTGTTACCATTTGGGTGGCGAAGCCGGAATGCTGATAGGGACAGGGAGAGGTCTCTGACCCGTAGAACGGTGGGACTTCGCCGCATGCCACTCAAAATAAACTCTTGGGCATGGCTGAGACGTCACCACATCGCCTGCTAAAGTAAACAGTCAAGATAATGATTTTGAACTCTAAGATACTTTCCTGTAAAATGCGGGTATGAAGGAGTGCAGGTTCTGGATGTGTGGTGATACTTTCTGACAATATCTTCTTCTTTACGTTCGCCGGCTGTAAACTCCGGCGGAAAGTTCTGGTTGTTCGTCCACTTCGGGACTATAATTTTGTTCCAGAACTTGAGTTTAGCATGCACAACTGTTTTACAAATTTGGCTAATGTATATGCAGACTGTTGGTTCATCAGGCAGATGGAGTCCGACTTCGTACGAAACACCCCTAATTAGTCCTCTTTTACGAAACTCTGGCGGAAAGTTATGGTTGTTCGTCCACTTCGGGACTATAATTTTGTTCCAGAACTTGAGTTTAGTGTGCATTGTCGTTTTACAAATCTGTCTAATGTATATGCAGACTGTTGGTTTATCAGGCAGATGAAGTCCGACTTCGAACGAAACACCCCTAACTAGTCGTCTTTTACGAAACTCCTTCGGAAAGTTCTGGTTGTTCGTCCACTTCTGGAGTATAATTTTGTTCCAGGACTTGAGTTTGGCGTGCACAACCATTTTACAGATCTAGCTAATGTATGTACAGATTGTTGGTTCATCAGGCAGATGGAGTCCGACTTCAAACGAAACACCCCTAATTAGTCGTCTTTTTTGACATGCTATTTACGGTACCGTGAATCTCTTTTTCCCACCTCTCTTTCTCTTACAATGGGGTTCCGGAACCCACACGGGAAGTGATAATAATCTGAAGCTGATGGATCCAGAGAGGCAAACGCCGTCTAATGGTTATTAACTGGTCTGGTATATGAGGGTTTTTTTTTAAACAAGTTAATTGCGTATCCTTTACATCCATATTCTTCTCCATTTTGTCCCTTGACCTAGACCTTTCACGAAATTCTGGAAATGGTCCACAAATGTCTGTCTAATGGCTTCGCCAAAAGAGAAAAGAGAATCAGGTACAGGTACTGAAATGAGATCATGAGGGATTGAGGAAATGAGCACGTGCAAGTTATGCTTCGATTAGAGAAACCAAAGGTAAGGGACTTGATTCATTGATGATATAGAAGTTATTGCACGTGATGTTACAGAATGGAGAGATAGACTGAGAGCCCTATGTGATATATAATATCACAAAAGGACAATGAATTAATCTTCCTCTTCTTCTTGTTGTTCACCGGTTGTGAATTCCGGCGGGAAGTTCCGGTTGTTCGTCCAGTTGGACTTTTGGCTTTTACCTAGACCTGAGTTTTGCGTGTACATCCGTTTTACTGGCTTATTTGTTTGCAGTTCTCGCTCCCCGCCTCTCCGGTAGATGTACTCCGGCTTCGAGGGAAAATCAATTAATAAATTGGCTACATTACCAAAGTGATAAATTAAACGGCTTTTTTGAAAATAAAAAAATAAATACTCTTAATTCACGCCTGTGTGGCGGGTTAATTCGCTTCAATCTAGCGAATTGACTTTGTGCAATTTACAGAAGAAATCTCAAACACTGAAACAACCTAAAAGAGTATATGTCTCCCAGCCTTTTTGGTTCAAGGAGAGAATTCGTGGTTTTCCCACATCTGATTCCCCACTGTTGAAATAAATTGTATAATTAATTGTACTAAAATATACTAGCTATTGATCACTGACACAAATGACGACGGTTAAATTAAATTCTATTAAATTGGAAGGCCAATTAAAACAATCATGTATTTAAACCATAGGACTGAAATAGAAATTAACAATAATTGATGGTGTATAGACTGAAGTAGTGCACTGATATCCACTCATCTGTTGTTTGTGCTCCTTGGGTCAGCTTTTGGATTGCCTCGGAGACACTTCAGGCTGGTCGAATCTTCTAGTCCAATCTAGACAACTGGGCACCTGCAGCTATGTTGGAAGTCACTTCTGGAATTTCCACTTGGAACTAGAGCAACTGAACATTCCCTGTACACGCAGTTAGGAAAGTTCTCACTAAAGGCCCCAATGCTTCCAGTCCTCACATACAGTTACGCTACACACACATTTGGAGTAGGGGAGTAACAAGTGTTCACATTCTTTACTGGTAATGTTTACAAAACAGTGCCTATATTCCCGACGAAGGAGATGAATACTTTTAAGCACAAGAGTTTACAGCACACAATAAGAAAGTGTTTGAATTGTTCTGATCTATGTACATTAGTACTCCTTTCAGGGGTTAACATGGTTTTACACACACAGTCACATTTCAAAAGGTATTCTTATTTTAACCACGTGGGTTCACAAAAAATAAGAATCAGGGTGTGAGATTACACCTGCACGACACTCATAACGGGTGCCTTGCGCAGTTTGAAAATAAATAGGATTGGGCATACCTCAATCAATATAACTGGGTGCTGGGATATATGTCACAAAACAAACGTAGATGACAGTGGGCTTCCCATCTGTCACATTATTAACATACAATACAGTAACTCCAATTTAAATCTGAATCAATACATGTGATTAATCTTATTAAAAAAGGTTTAGAAGTTGAAAAGGGTGAAATGTAATTATTGAAATTATAAGGCCACATGTAGTGGTATTAAAAAATATATTCCTAATAAAGTGGAATCATATATATATATATATATATATATATATATATATATATATATATATATATAACAATATTTATTACTAGTATGGGACATACACTTCTCTTCTTCTTCTTCTGCAACAGTGTGAATATAAAATTCAATCACCTTGTATTCATTTTTCGAACTTAAACTAGTCTCAGAATTTTTGGGGTTAAATCTAAATTAAAGCCAGACAGTGATTTATCAAGCTAAATCACCCTGAGGTCAAATAAACCTCGTAGGGGTTAGGTATGATAAATACACACTTCACTAATTAAATCTCAACATGCGAACCGGAATTTCGCATGAGGATATAGTGGTTTTTTTTTTTTTTTATTATTAAATATAATTTTAACAATCAAATCCACCAATTTACATTTTTAGTATAAAATAAACCTTATATCAGTCATCAAATATATCATATGTTTGTATACATGTACATAGTTAGTTGTGTATCCTTTACAGGAAGTTGCAGAACCAGCCCCAGCATTTTTTTTTTTTTGGCTGTTGTATTTTTTCTAGGCAAGTTTACGTCCAGTAGTTTGCCATTGCTTTCTGGGCGGTCGGCTTCTCGATACCACTGTGGAAACCAAAGCAAGACGCAGAGCCCGCAGCTGGAATCAAAGCAAGTTTGCAACGCCTAAGCCATAGACGCTGACATACATGTACATACTAGAGCATAAACGTAGTTAGTTAGGATGAAGACATTCAATAATGTTTCTCCCACCATGTGGGCATCAAATTTTTATAGAGTTCAACATATAATATTAATTCAGAGGAATTAGCAGAAATAGATCACATTAAATTAATAATAATATTCGCTTACCCCTGGTAGAGTTTAAAACACACAATGGTGCCTTTAATTATGACCACCTACTGGGGTATACACGTCTGGCTCACCATGTGGCTGATTTGAAAAGGAAGTTGGGAACTGCTAATAAGGGGGAAGTAACTCTGAGTTAACCTTCAAGATAGTCCTTCTTCATTTTCAACTTTCTAATTATGAAATTTATAATATTTCTTTTAAGAAGCAGTCAGTACTAGGTAAGAAATTAAAGAATTTTGAAAATACAAAGCTTAATTAAAAGGTAAAAAACGGTTGTCCTGACCAGCTCGTCACAGCATGTCAGATTTAAAAAGGTGTCCTGACGAAAAGATCGACGTCATTGTACCTGTTTTAACCGCATAAAGATAGGTCTCCCAGCACAATGGACAGTCGCCTATAGAGATTGTCGCAGAAAGCACGAACTATGTAGCTCATTTGATGATTTTCGGGGGAGATCTGAAAAGCAATTGTACTTTTGAATCGAACGACACAGCCGGTTAAACGAACTCACAATCTTACGACCCGACTTTTTAACTTAGGCTGCATCAGAAGTATTAGCTATTTTGTGTTTGTTGATTATTTGCCGTCAGCCAGTCCTTAAATTATTTCTCGTACCCCTAAAAGCCGGGATAAGAACCCAGTCGAAATAAAAGCATTGCTTTAAAAAAGCTTCGTTAGATGTGAGTGGTTTTACTAGGGATTTATATGTTAAGTAGCTTGACATTGTTACCTAAATTGTCCATTTTCATATTATTGACGAAATCAACGCAAGACGGTCTGCTTTCAAACTGTCTATAGCTGGTTTAAACTAGGTATGTTGAATTATGAACCCTATTCCTAGCCCTACGCAACAGGCCCTGACGCTATTGAACTACGTTTCCGGTAAAGTATGTTATGCCCTGGCGTCTTGTTGCCTACATTTAAAACAAAAGTAAGCCATAACAGTGAGATGAGGAGGGCGGGGGGGGGGGGGGGGTGTTGTAGCTCGACACAGCTGGCGTAGATTACTGACACGACAGCTTCTACGGGATCATATACCGGTCTTCTCATTTTCATTATTTCAACACCGTTAGCTTGTCGGAAATCTTCACTTTGCATGTTCCGGCATTATCTCTTGACTGCTTTCTCTATCTTCAAATCTACTTCTATGTGTAATGACTGTGTCCCAGTTGGAATCGTGGGGAAGGAGGCGGGGGAGGGGAAGAGCAAAGGGGATGGTGGGGAGAAGAAGGGGAATAAAGGTAGTGGAACGAGACAGTGTGTGTTTACAGTCCAGGCACGCGTCTGCTTCATTTCGTCTTCACAGGTTTTGTCGATCTGTATTCTCTTTCTCTCTCTCTCTCTCTCTCTCTCTCTCTCTCTCTCTCTCTCTCTCTCTCTCTCTCTCTCTCTCTCTCTTTCTTACTTTCTCCGCTCTATCCATCCATTCATATATTCATCCAACCATGCATCCATATGTCTGTCTGTTTATCTAATATATATAAATTTGTTAAAATATATGTGTGTATGGGTTTGGGAGTCAGAAATATTGACTTAAATATTGAGTTTCAGACAGACCAACTGGCAGATATATATATATTCTGTCTGTCTGTCTGTCTGTCTGTCTGTCTGTCTGTCTGTCTGTCTGTCTGTCTGTCTGTCTGTCTGTCTGTCTGTCTGTCTGTCTGTCTGTCTGTCTGTCTGTCTGTCTGTCTGTCTGTCTGTCTGTCTGTCTGTCTGTCTGTCTGTCCATCCATCCATTCATCCATCTATCTATCTATCCAATCTACCCATCAGTCTTTATGTCCATCTATTATATCTATATATATATGTGTGTGTGAGTGTGTGTGTGTTTGTGAGTCAGAGATAGATAGATAAACATTAAGTAGCAGACATAATAACAGGCAGATATATATGTGTGTGTTTGTGAGTCAGAGATAGATAGATAGATAAACATTAAGTAGCAGACATAATAACAGGCAGATATATATGTGTGTGTGTGTGTTTGTGTGTGTATATAACACACTTCCTCACTCACTTATTCAGTCTTTTGCATCCGGTCTCTTTCAGCCTGCCTATCTCACACTTCATTTTTCTCGCGCCGTCTGTTTCTCACTCCCTCTCTCTCTCTCTCTCTCTCTCTCTCTCTCTCTCTCTCTCTCTCTCTCTCTCTCTCTCTCTCTCTCACACACACACACTTTTTCTATCCGTGTTAGTATACCTGTAACAGTTCAGTTAGAGCTCCGTGTTTCCATGAGCCTCATAATTATGAAAGAATGCATCACAGATTTCCTTTCGGCGGCTACAATGAGTTAGCCAATGATCAGCAGTTTCACAGATATCCGGGGTCACAGTGTAGATATCCCAGCAGTCTGGGCTATTGACCGTGCCAAGCTTACCCGTGTGGGTCTTCAAGCCTCCTTGTGTGTGGTATGTATGTGTGGGGGGGGGGGGGTGGAAATTAATTAGAATAGACCCATAGGCTACCTTACAAGCATGTCGCAGGAGTCGAATAAATGGGTAGGGGTTCCTTGGAAGTCAAAGTCCAAGACCAAGAGAGAGGACCAAGAATCTGCATACAGATAAGCCAGATGTGTAAAACGGATGTGCACGCAAACTTTAGGTTCTGAAACAAGATGAATGTCCAGAGGTGGACGAGCACCCAGAACGTTCCGCAGTGGACAGGCGATGAGTGATGTTTCCAATGTCACACCGCTGTCTTTACATCCCAGGACTTTGCCTGGCACCCGTTTTAGTCTGGATGGAGTTAATAAAATAATAGCTTTTTATTCTTTCCTAGTACGGTTGGAATCCAAGATCTTCAGGCCGGTAAGCCAGAAGGCACAGCCACTACTTTATCGCAGCTACCAGTGTTAATTTTCTATATAATTTCACGTGCATATAAAATGATGCTAAGTAATATGTACCAAAAATGATATATTATATTCTTGACAGTAACATATTATAAATATACAGAGAGAGAGAGAGAGAGAGAGAGAGAGAGAGGGGGTGGGGAGGGGGTATAGAGAGAAAGCAAAAGATGTCGAGATATGCGGAAAACGTCAACAGCTGATCAACAAATAATAATATAAACAACACAAACTTCATGAATGTATATTATATTCAGACTAAGGACTGGGAACAACAGATTTCGTCAACATATGTTCAAATTTTTCGCTGTAGGAAATACGAAGACGTGTCCCTGCAGCGTGGCACCCGAAAATGCTGAGCATGTGCTCCAACACTGTCAACTGTATGCTGACAACAGACACGCAATCTGGCCTGTCCCAACCACAATGAAGACAAAACTGTATGGTACACGAGAGGATATGGATTGTACGATAGCTAGCTTTCGTAAAGGCTACCGGCCTCCTGATATAAGTTTTTTGACAGAAGGATCGAAGAAGAAGATTACAGAGAAGACTGACGAGGGTGCAATGACTGATGTCTGCTTTGTGTCAGGTATCCAATGAAGATTCTCGTCGAAACTATATTTGTATCCCTCACATTCAGCCGTGTTTGTCTCATTTCTCTGAGGCTCTCTTTTGGTGCTGCTTTGCGACATAAGAGTCCAGAGCCTGAAAGATTGACGGCCACGTGGATAGTACCGTCGCCCCTGTCTGTTCTTGAATTTCAATGTCTGAGGTAAATTAATGCATGTTAATTTCCCTTTTGTAAAACTATTTTGTGGGCGAGTAAACAGTACACAAGCATACACAGATCATCATGGTATGAAGAGAGTGCATCGAGGAGTGTCCAGGGGACTGATCGATGCTTACCACTCTAGGAAAAGGCGAGCAGTATATACAGTCAGACTGCTACTGGTACCATCATAATTATAACTCTGCGCTTGCTGCTGAAGATAAGGACTGATCGGTTATGGGAGTGTCACTAGTGCTATGATGTTGATTCTTCACTCATAACTTTTAAATTGAACTTTACTCATTACTGTGAAATGTTCTATCAATTTACAGATTGATCTGAAACCGTGTCTCCTGAATAATAGCCAAACGTGCTAACTAATCCGCCTATAGTTCCATTCTGCTTTTACAGTAAGATGTGCAGGCCTTCTATTTTTACCCACACCACCCCTCCCCCACACCACCCCTCCACCTCGGCAGCAATAGAATCCGAAACGTTTAACTGCATCATTTAGTTTCTACGATCCGAAACCCTAGGTCGACAACCACGAGTAAAAAATTGTAAGGGGAAAAAATGGAAAGCTACCAGCCAGCTGCAGCGAGTTCTGCATTTCCTATTACCTGCCTTCCAGCTCCTGGCTGTATGCGTGGATCTACTTGATGAGGGGAACTATTGACTGCCGTTCAGACGATTGGAGTAAAGGCGGTGTGGAAAAAACAGTAGTAACGACTATATTCCTGGGGAGAAAGGAAGTATAAGGTAACCAGAAATTGACAGTGAACAGTTGCAAACGGCGAAAACACGCACCCCACTGTGTGCAATGTTAGGTTGTAAAGAGAGAACCGAGGAAGCAAAACCAGATTCGTTATGGATTTTGTAGACAGTGTGAGGTAAATAACAAGCAGAGAAGCTCCAGTCTGAGAAGAGTCTTTTCTTGGAAAACTTAATGCCTGGTGCTTCTTGTTGGAGAAACAGCGGGTTCGAGTCCAGTCGTGGGCCATTTTTAAGCTTGTAAAGTGAAGAATGTGAGGTTTCTCTACTACAATATAAACATGGGTGCAAGCGGAACATGGTGTTGGGGTGGATTCTAGGAACAAAGCGCCATGCACAGTGTTACGTTAAAGGGGGTAAATGAGGATGGTAATTAGAAAACATGAAGAAATTACTGTTGAAAGGATCAGAACTGAGCGTCTAAGAAGACATTCTATACAAAGGATGTTCTGAATTCCCAAGCTATAATTGCAGAATATCTTGCTTAACACAGACGGTCTTGCTAATCACACTCACCATCACCATGATCTGTGAGTTCCGTGACTCTTCATATCATAGCCTAGCTAAAGCTGTGAAAATTATTGAGGATGGCCTTTTGCGATTGCTTTAAAAACAAAAATAGTTGTGTAATCTTTACAGAAAGTTGCCGAATTACTGCTAGCATTCGTTGGTTGTTTGTGAGTTTACTAGGCAATTTTTACATTCAATAGTTTGCCAGTGCTATTTTAACAGTATTTCAACAGTGTCAATAAATTTCTCCAAGAGGTGAAGAAAAGACGCTGGCGTTAAATAGGACACACGTTGAGAAGACCTAAGAACAGTATACCTAGAACGTCTTTGCGCTTAACCCACATCGGCATAAAATAACAGAACACCATAAAACACACAGAGAAGGAAGCTAGAGAGTAAAAAGATGGAAGGCCATGGGGTGAGCTGCATGCAATAGCTAAGGTTAGAACAACTTAGCGTAGGTTGGTTGAGGTTCTAAGCTCCACTGAGAGGTTAGAAAGGCAGAAGAAGAAGATTGCCACTGTTATTTCCACGCTTTTTTTTAACCGTGTCGATACAATTCTCGAAATCCACCCAATGCTGTCTACTTCTAATTTGCCAGCAGCTGAAATCAAACTGAGTATCTCGGAACTGCAAACCGTGTTCATAACCGTGCTTCTGTCAATTGACTTCTTTGTCCCCTTCATTTAATCGAAATCGTAGGTTTAAGTTTAGATGGCGGTTCAACATCATGGCACAAGGGTTAACCCATGAGTGCTCCGTTCTGCTTCTGACTTAAGCCTAAGACCGAAGAATCTCAGCAAAGTGCGCGAACTCAGTAGCACCGGCGAGGATTCTGAAATACTTTAGTAGATTTTAAACTCCAAATTTTGGCCATGCAGCGCCATTTGGCTACTCTTTTCAAGGGATTTTTTTTTTTTTTTTTTACATGCGCAACAATACCTACAGGCGTCCGATCTTACTACTTAAAGACGAAAGGAAATAACTTCAAGTCCACGGGAAAAAGTCCCAGCCTTCACCGGGGCCTGAACACGGGACCTCCAGCACCCGAGGGGGACGCCATGCCTCGAGACCACGCAGTCCCCCGAATTCGAATCGAATTCGTAATTCCTGTCCTATAAGGCTTTACATGGAATGTTCACTTCTTCATGACCTTCCTTACAAGGGACGCCATGTCCGCTGTTACACAAAATAACCAAGAAGGTAGTTGATCCGCCCTTTTATGAATCCAGTTTAAGGGAGTTCATTCTGATATCCCCCAAGGTCTGGATCCCGCACGTCTGCGATGAATGAAAGATATGGAGGTGTGAAACAGGCTGGGCAACCCCTGCTGGTTGAGTTGTTTAGTACTCTTATATACAGCCCTGTGACCAATGAAGACCGTCAATGTAGGTCTTTGAATCTGCTAGGGACTGAAAGTACCCACTGCTGTGGGCCGTTGTGGTGTGAAGATATTCAGAAAACCTGACGCTTTTCACCTTTTGAGACCTGACAGCTCTTGTTTTGACACTGATCTGTCTCACACCGGTGGCCGGGGACTTAAAATTCGCCTGTGAATTATGTGTAAACACACGGAACAGATGTGTGGACGCGTCGTGTTGACTACCGCTGGAGGTGTGGTTGAATATTTTATCTTCTTATCCTCCCGCCTTTTTATCTCCATTTTCACTGTTTCTTGTTATTGCCTTTCGTGTCCCTTTGGCCCTGCCGGAATGAAAGGGAACGTATTTATTTATTAAACGCTTCCATTTATCCCATCCCCACCTGAGACTGCAAGTGACTTCTAGGGGTGCCCTAATAAAACTGTCTTATACGACAAACAGGGTAAATATGCTCGTCATCCCCCTTGTGGGATTAAATGTTTCGTTGATTTGAAACCCCAGCCTGGCTCTTGCCAGTGGCCGCATTATAGCACGGCTTTAAATATGGCCTAATGGCTGAACGCGGTTTTCCTTGACCTCTCCACGAGTGATCCTCATCCACATGGTGTCACTTTGTGTCACCTGGTGTTTATCGCTTGTGTGATGGCCTAGTGGAATAAAATGTACTACTACTACTGCTATAAACGGGGTCTGTGGAATTGTCTCCTGCTTGATTCTTATCCTTTATGTGTATATTGTACGGGATAGCAATCCTGTAGAGAAACAATGACGACTATCTAACAAAACGATGCGAACCTCAAAGCCTAAATTGTTGCCATCACCATCATCGTGAGTCATGTCGATTTTTTTAAATATAGAAACCATGAGATGTAAACGCTTTGGCTCGGTACTATGTATATCGCAACCCTTCGGCTTTGATTCCATGACAGATACGGTCAATCTGTGAAATCAGGGCTGCCAATGGGATTTTTTTGAAAAAGCCAGCTTAGCTGAACAAAAACCCAAGCATTACATAGACAAAGAACAAACAAACAAAAAAAACCAAATTGTAATAATGTACAAAATTTATGTTTCCGAAACGAAACATTTACCACTTTCATAAAAGATTATTTTTTTTTAAAACCCAGATTTCCCCCAGGCGTCAAATAAAAACCCAGATCTGGGTGGAAAACCCAGCATTGGCAGCCTTGTGTGAAATATGTGGCTTTTCTGACTAACCACGAACGCGTGCTCGAACCCCATGACGTTTGTCACCCCAACGCAGCGCTGATTTCCCATGATCAGCGAAACAGGTCGACGCCCCTGTCTGGTCCCATTCACTTGGCCAAGTAGTCTAAGGCAGAATGAAAACCAGTTTGTCGCAGCTCCAATGATTTCCAAGAAAATTGAATTGGACGGAAAGAAAACGACTGAGGCAGAAGGGAAAAAAAAAGAAATTTGCTTATTGTTAAATAAAACATAAAGTATAATTTGGGGGAAATTGACTTTACATAATAAATTCAGAGAATGGGTTTTCCTTTTCTTTTTCTTTTTTTTTTCTTTTTCTTCTCCTTCTTCTTCTTCTTTTTCTTCTTTTCTTCTTCTTCTTCTTCTTTTCTTCTTCTTCTTCTTCATCTTTTCTTCTTCTTCTTCTTCTTCTTCTTCTTCTTCTTCTTCTTCTTCTTCTTCTTCTTCTTCCTCTTCTTCTTCTTCTTCTTCTTCTTCTTCTTCTTCTTCTTCTTCTTCACTTCCTCTTTTCCCGTGTCAGATGTCGAGGGAGATGTCGAGGGTTCTGTTTCTTGCTCTTTCAGACGCCTGGACCACAGGACGCATCATACTTTTGTAGAGTTTCTTTTGTGTTATCGTTCTATATTGCTCTTGGTCTACCTTGTGCTTTACATCCGTCTCCTCTTTCCGTGTATGCCTTGTATGGCATGGCGTCGCAAGGTATTCTCTTATAGTGGACAAACCGCTTGATCTGCTGTCTTTGTATGTCATTTTGAATTGGTTCTGTGACAAATATTTTTCTTATAATCACGTTTCTGATTTTATCTCTGCTAGTTACTCTCGCAACCATTCTCAGACATTGTGTTTCTGCTAGTTACTCTCGCAACCATTCTCATACATTGTGTTTCTGCTAGTTACTCTCGCAGCCATTCTCAGACATTGTGTTTCTGCTAGTTACTCCCGCAGCCATTATCAGACATTGTGTTTCCGTGGTTTTTTATATTTGTTTCTCCGTGGTTGCTAATTTTTTGTTTGTTTGGTTGGTTGTTAGTAACCGTGTCAGGCGCTAGTAGCACACAGTGGTCATGACTAAGATTTGTATGATATGTTTGTGCTGACGAGGATTGTCCCAGTAGGTAATTTGTTTTGCTTCATCAACTGTTGATTTCCTCATCTATTTTCCCATCTGCGGTGAATGATGAACCCAGCTATTCAAAGTCAGAAGCCTGTTCAGTGCCGTTGTACTCAATTTTGATATTCAGTTTATGTGTCTTTCTACCTACATATATTACTATGTCTGGGGGTGGGGGGGGGGGCGCAGCTGAGTGATCTCGAGGCATGGTGTCCGCCTCGAATGCTAGAGGATTCGGGTTCAATTCCCGGTAAGGGAATTTTTTTTTTCACGTGGACTTAGACTTTTAGCAATTTCCCCTGGTCGGTTCCTGGGAAGTGCATTGGTGTGCACGTACAAATTCCCTTGGCAGTTGGAAACCTACGGGCGCTGCCTGGGCAAAATGTGGATTTAAAAATCTACCCAATGTATTTCAGGAACTTCGCCGGTGCTACAGAACCTGTGCACTGTGCTGAGCTTCTTCGGACTCGGACTTGAAAAAGAAGAAGAACGGAGCACTTATGGGTTACTACCCGTGTGCCATGATGTTGATCTTTTGTTCAAACCTTAAACCATTATCTGTCTTTTCAGAGTTGATTCTCATATTGTTATTTTTTTTTTTTTTTAATTCTTTGTTCATAGATGTTAGAGACTGTACAGAGTGGAGCAGGCAACTAAAAAGCATACCACTGATAACGGATTTTACCTTTCTTTATTATAGTGGTAAACGATTTCATTAATACTTTGTTTTCCCATCCAACCAGTGATGACTGACTGCTAAAATCCCTGCATCGCACAAGCTCCATTGTCATGGAAACTTTAGCAACCGCCAAATGTTATATCACCCTGTGTAAGAAGGCAATTTTTTTTAGTCTTCTTCTTCTTCTTCTTCGATCCTTCTGTCAGAAAACTTATATCAGGAGGCCGGTAGCCTTTATGAAAGCTATCGTGCAATCCATATCCTCTTGTGTACCATACAGTTTTGTCTTCATTGTGGTTGGAACAGGCCAGATTGCGTCTCTGTTGTCAGCATACAGTTGACAGTGTTGGAGCACATGCTCAGCATTTTCGGGTGCCACGCTGCAGGGACACGTCTCCGTATTTCCTACACCGAAAAATTTGAACATATGTTGACGAAATCTGTTGTGCCCTGTCCTTAGTCTGAATATAATAGACTGTCCCTCTCTAGAGAGGCGATGAAGTGAGTCTTGGGGAGAAAATCTGTTGTGGGTATCCAGCCACCTTTCTTGGATACTAGCTTGTATTAGTGTTTTCATCTCTTGGTGGGTTAGGTCACTATTTGGTTGTACCATGTCACTGCCGCTTCTGGCCAATCTGTCCGCTATTTCATTGCCTTCCAAGCCACAGTGACCTGGAATCCACTGCAGTACAGATTGTTCTACTGAAGAGCCTAAGTAAATCAGCTGTTGCGTCAAGTCTAAAAACTGATTGTCTTTTGGGTTAACAATTGCTTGTAGAACTGACATAGCATCAGTCAGAAAGACCACTCTGCTATATTTGCTGTGCTGTTGTCCATTCAGGAAAGAACATGCCGCTAGAGTGATTTCAATCTGAGATACTTATCCGCTTTATCAAATGTATCAAATGTTGTGGAAGAAACAGGATAGTTCCGTTTGAATGCAAGAATTTACCTCTGAAGGTTATTTCCTTTGCTCAAACCGGGTAGCAAATAAATACTATCATGGTCTTTGATAACAGAATGTTCCATCTCTGTCGTCTTGATGACTGGGAGAAGTGCTTTTGCTGTTGTTATTGTTTTTGCTTTTTAACGTTTACTGCATTATACGATGATTTTGTGTACCTCAATACCTGTATCATTAATGTCCCGATTGTATTTTTTTTTTTTTTTTTAATTGTATGTGAAAACCATCAAAAAGAATACCGTAAGTGAAGAAAGGAAAAGAATATTCTTACGTATTTTCACGTAAGTGAAGAAAGGAAAAGAATATTCTTACGCCAGTGGGGAGCATGTGATGCTATTCTTATACTTTACAGACTGGCACCCCATGGACGATACAGTCAACGTCATGCCAGCGAAATTTACTTCCCAGGTCATTATCTGGTAACCATTTTAGACTGGTTCTTTCCGGGAACCAAGTTCAGTTTTGAAAAATATATATATGTCTGTATACGGATTTGAACCTATAACCTCAATGCTGGTAGGCTAGCGTTTAGCCACTACTCCGCTGCGGCTGCCATTAAATATAACAAATAAATGATAAAAAGAAGCGTTAGTGATAATAACTGTTCTTAACGGTTCAACGAGGTTTCCATTATTTCTACATGTAGGCTTCTCATCCTTTAGACGTTAACCCTGTATCCTGGAAGGAACACATTACCAGCCTGCTTACCTACCTTTGACCAGGAGATGGTAGTCTTTTTTCCTTTTTTTTTTTTTTTTGTGTTAGTCGTTAGCAGGCGGTGCACGTGTGTTCTAACTTAAATCTAGGCTGCGATGTTTGCCCAGCCCTCCCCCCCCCCCCTCTTTTGGTACAACACATTCTATTTTATCAACCTCCTAATTAGTCGTCTTTAGCGACATGCTTGTTAAAGTAGGTGTATTTTTGTTTACCTCACACGGGGGAAGGTATCCGTATCGGTGCGGCAAGCTGGCAAGAAGAAGTTAATCCTTCTTGTGAAATTCTTTGCTCTCTGTACAAACTCATCTCATTTACACCTCTTGTAAAATTCTCCCTTCTCTGTAAAAGCTCATCTCATTTACACCACTTGTAAAGTTCTTCCTTCTCTGTAAGAGCTCATCTCATTTACACCTCTTGTTAAATTCGTTGTTCTCTGTAAAAGCTCATCTCATTTACACCACTTGTAAAGTTCTTCCTTCTCTGTAAGAGCTCATCTCATTTACACCTCTTGTGAAATTCGTTGTTCTCTGTAAAAGCTCATCTCATTTACACCTCTTGTAAAATTCTTCGTTCTCAGTAAAACCTCGTCTCATTTACACCTCTTGTAAAAAAAAATTCCTTCTCTGTAAGAGCTCATCTCATTTACACCTCTTGTGAAATTCGTCGTTCTCTGTAAAAGCTCATCTCATTTACACCTCTTGTTAAATTCTTCGTTCTCTGTACAAACTCATCTCATTTACACATCTTCTAGAAGACCTACCACATACTGCCAAGAAATATTATTTGACAGTTTATACACTGTGGACTGGCTTGTTTATTGATGGCGCCCGCAAATGTAAATATAAACAACACGTAGAGATTAATCGACTACCTGATTTACCGCAAGGTCAAACGTGCGTGTTTGCAGAGAAACACTGTTTGTAAATAAGACTTTATTAGGTTCTTGTATTGTAGATAAAGTCTGTGTTAAAGCTTTTTTTTTTTTTTTCTACTTGCAATTTTGTTGTTGCATGTGGAGTGTGTGATGACAGGTTGACTTTAAAAAAAAAAGCAAACAGATCTGTATTTGACGTGGGCTGAAACCACCCGGAAATGTTATCTTTCTAGATTATGAATTGAGATCATAATATCAACCAGAAGCTGCGAAAAGTCGAACAACGTCTGCGGTGTTCCTGTTCTGGATAGGCCTATTTCCACACCTTAAGGTTAATTGGGCAAATGGGGCTTTTGCCCTGGTCTGTGTGTAGCCGTTTTTTCTGGTTGCAATGTTTCGTTGCAGGTGATATGTGTGATGACAGATAGATAAGGAAGAAAACAATGAAACATCTGTACTCCTCCTGAATTGATAGAAAACCACACGGAAATGTTATTTTATGAGATTATAATAGAAAGGTTTGAGGTTTGAACAGCGGATCAACATCGAGACCACGCAGCACCCTATAATGGAGAGGTTTGAGGTTTGAACAACGGATCAACATCGAGACCACGCAGCACCCTATAATAGAGAGGTTTGAGGTTTGAACAACGGATCAACATCGAGACCACGCAGCACCCAATAATAGAGAGGTTTGAGGTTTGAACAACGGATCAACATCGAGACCACGCAGCACCCTATAATGGAAAGGTTTGAGGTTTCAACAACGGATCAACAACGAGACCACGCAGCATCCTATAATAGAGAGGTTTGAGGTTTGAACAACGGGTCAACATCGAGACCACGCAGCATCCTATAATAGAGAGGTATCCTGAAAGAAAATTAATATGAATGGAGAAAGCTGAGATCGACATCTGTATAGAGGGATAGGCAAAAAACTAGTTTCCTGGCACTGGGGTTATCTGGGTATATGGTGCTTCTAACCTGGCCCCTGCACCTGTGCATGCGTACAGATCGTAAGATATATTGTTGCAACTACACAAGCACTTGTATGCCTATACCAGATCTTCATCACTTGATTATCTACGCGTACACGTTTCTTCCTTTATTACAAAAGTCTACACAAGCAAAATAGTGAAATGCCCAGTGTGTGAATGAACCTTGGACTTGGTGGTTCTCCCATGAGTGTTCCGATTCCACACGGGGGGAGGGGGTGGGGTGAGAGGGTGTTTATTCAATCCATCAATCAATTCGTTTGTCTCCTCCATGATGCTACCTGAAGGATTATCGCTTTGAGATTTACTCCCCCCCCCCCCCCCCCCCCCCCAAAAAAAAAAAATTAAGAATGGCAGACCAACAAGGTAGATCCGAGATACCCCTTTCAACCTCACAAGAAGTTGTCATTAGGGCGCACGTAACGGCGACACAAGCCAGGTGTAACTTGCAGTCCTGCCCAGTTGAGGACGGGCTGGAAAAGGTCGGGGTGGAAAAGGTAGGTTTTGGTGGACTGAGAGAATAGGCCCACTACCCCTTGAATAGCGTCAAAACCTTACTAATTGTGAGTTGCAGAAATCAAATGCGTTTGGCTGGAGAAAAAAAAAGAGGTTCTTTAATTTTATACGACCACATCCCGTCGGCTTCGAGATTTTGTAGGGGAATCTCCAGAACGTTCTATAGTATAGGAGCGTTAGGATTAGGCTTAGTAATAGTCGTTATTCATTTAAAACTAGGCCCAAGTCTAACTCCCTTCTGCCCCCCTCCCCTCCCTCCGTATTGTGGAACTGTCCAGGGAAACCCATAGAGGTCGCTAAGAATCTTTATGAAATCTTGAAGCCGACGAGATGTAGTCATATAAAAAAAAAATTAGATATCGCAGCCTGGTTCTAAATGACAGCGCTATGTCCGAAACGAAGAAGAAGACGAAGTAAAACCTGATGGTGAAAGTTATCGCTTTCCCACAGAATGCCTGCAGAGAAATATGCCAGCGGAAACCGTTCTTTCAAGGCTTCCTTTGGTTGCCTAGATGCTAGCAGGGCCGAGGCAGGTAGGCAGGCACAATCATATCATCAGCGTTCTAGTCTTCTTCTGCCTGACAGTGATTGCGTGTGGCGCCGAAAAGATAAACAGTCGCCTGGTGGTAGTCATTTGTTTGCGGGAGTTACCCAGCAGACGATCAGTGAGAATAGCTAATATGTTCTAGTTTATTGGCTATATGTTTTAAGGTCAACACCAAGCCATATATTATAACTTAGCTACATCGGTCTCTTCGTCGGTAATACCCGTACATACTATTTGAAAAGTATTATTTATTTACGTTTGTATTATGTGTGTTTTATGTATGCGTATGTGCTGAAGGTCATGGTCCATAATCTCACGCGATCAAAAAAAGATCAATCACACGGTCAGTTACATCCATCAATTTATTATCATCATCACCATCATCATGTAGCAAGTCCTTTTCAGAACGTCGCTCTCATCACGGTCTGCCTGATAGAAAACTCGTTCTCTCGCCAGCTCTCCCGCCTCGTGTACTTTCCTACTGAAGGTGTCACTGATATCCTGTGCCCATCTTTGTGTTCGTCAGTTCCTGCCCCTCCTTCCGGGTACCATACCTTCTGCTATTATTTTTTTCCCATCCGCTGCGGCTCTTTATATGACCACAATATTTCAGCTTCCGTCAAGATGCTGTTTTTTAGCTACTCTTCCATGATTTTCAGATCTTTTAAAATGTCAATATTTTTTTTTTTTTTCCCCATGACATTCTGAGAATCTACAGCATTTCAGTTCAAAGGGACTGCGAAATAGTCCACGACACATTCGTATGTTGCTACAGCGAAGTTGCATGCTCTCAAAATGTTAGATTTTTTTGCTGGTGCGTAACCATGTATTTGTATTGCTGTTTAACTCTTCATCAACATCATCATAATAAACCACTTCTGCCCTTAAGCTGCATGTTGAGGAATATTTGGCAATTTAGCACCCGCTCCGCTGGCTACCACTGGCTGCCACTGGCTGCCACTGGCTATTGTTTTGTCGTAAAGGCGTAAGGTGTCTTTAAAGTTGTCGATCTATATATTTCATGGCGGCCTTCTGGCTCTAGTAGCAGATCTTCTGAGATGTAGTGCATAAGATAGTATTTAATGTTGCTGCATTCTAATGAGATGGCAAAACTACGTAATCTACTGTTTAGGGCTATACCGAATAGTGATTTTCACTATTCGGCCGAATACGAATAATGGGACCAAACTATTCGGCCGAATACGAATACGAATAGTGTAAAAAATGTATTTAAAAAAAAAAGAAAAAGAAAAAGAAAAAAAAAAAAACACACACACACACACACACACACACATTCATAATGTCAAATGCACGCTGAACTTTTACTTCACATAAAGTATCACAGAATAGTCATCCTCTTTTTTAGCATTCTGAGCCCTTGAGGTTTACTGCTGCAGATATCACTCGTCTCCATTCATTTCTCTGGCTAGCCTTCTCTTCACAATTTGTGACACCAGTTGTTTGCAGGTCTGGCTGGACATTATCTCTCGAACTTCTTTTTTGTCTGCCTCGTGGTCTACGACCACTCATCTCCCTTGTGTATACAGTTTTTAATTCTCTGTCATCTGACATTCTTTAAATATGCTCCAATCATTTTAGTGGGTTAGCTCTCATAATGCCAGTGATCAATGGTGATTTAAACAGATTATGTGTTATGTTGTTGCTTCTCACTCTCCATTCCCCGCTGTTAGCATCTTTGATGGGTCCAAAGATTTGTCGTTAGACTGTTTTCGAAAACCTGTAATAAGGCCTCATCTCTTTATTTCTGCTTTAAGTTTCAGAGCCATATAAAACGACTGGTCTTATCAACGTTTTATATATTTTGATCTTAGTGTTGCGAGACAGACACTTTGACTTTAGTAGATGTTGAAGGGCATAGTATACTTTTTTTCTACATTGTATTCTGGATTGTATTTCTTCTCTCAGCATGTAGGAGCAGTTGAAGTTTACACCCAAGTACTAATATGTTTCCGTTCGTTTGATTTTCATATTATCGACTTGGATGTGACCAGAGTTTATATTCTTTCCATGTCTAGTTAGTATTCGTACAGAATAGTAAACATTTTAAAACAGTTTATGTTATGCAACCTTCAGTCAGTCTGTGGTAACTAATAACTAGGAATGAAAGAATCCTAAGTATTATAACAAGTAACTAAACTTGGAAATTGTCACTGACAGTTAAGTTAATGCATGAAAGGTACATTAGCTTTCAACAAAACCAATCGTTCCATGTTGTCAGTATAAAGGCCGTGTATGCAGAAGCGGGTGTAAGGTAACTACTATTCGTTTCGGCTCGACCGTAACTATTCGGCCGAATACCGAAAAGTCAATAGGTCCACTATTCGGCCCCTAAGCGAATACGAAGCGAATATTCGGTACAGTCCTACTACTGTTGATAAACTGACTATGACAAGGTGTTGTTCTTACAATCTGTATAATAGTGCTATTAATAAATCGATTTCAGATGGTAGGTAGACGACCTTTCTCAGGAATATCGTCTCGCACTGTGATTTTGAGCATATCATCTGTAGATAATGTATGTTCATGTTTGGCATGGATCGCTCAGTGTTCGTATGAATATGCTGTTAAACATTTTTTTTTATACGTAATCTTTTGATGTCTTAACAGTAGTGACAGTTTGCATATTAGAGCACTTACTGATTGACATCTGGTTTCTAGATCCCTGTAGATTCTGCCACCTTCCGGGGTGAGACTTTTAAGATATTTAAATCCCTTCACTTGTTTCAGGCCAGAACCATTCATTCAGCCGTATATGAAGTGGGCAGGAGTTCTATTGACTTGCATTGTTTCGGTTTTGTTTGAAATGATCTTCTTGTTGTATTTACTGCACGCGGAGCTTAACCTGTTATTGTTGTTTTGCAATCAGTCTTCCTCGCAGTAGATCAAACAGTGGTCATCGGCAACTCATGGTTAATTAAAGCAATTGAGACTCTGTGCGTTAAAAGAGAATAATAGTAAGCTAAATTATCACAGCATAAAATATAGCCACAGTCTCAACAAAGGGAATGGAAAGACGCTGAAAATACAACGAACGTTTCGACCAAAGTCGTTATCAACGAATAATTTAAATAGGTATCCCAACACCACACAAAAAGGAAGGAAACAATCACACGGACAGCTACTTCGTGCCGCAAGAGCACAGCGGGGAAGCAGCTAGTAAGGATCACTTATAGGGATATCCTCAAGTTATATCTACCCTATTATTATCAACTGCGGGGCAAGGAGTCGGTGTCAGTTATCACTTGATATGTTATATGGTATCACATTTCAGTGCCTCCGTGACACATACACACTTACATCTAAGCGAGCTGTGAATTATCACCCGTGTCTACTTACCGTAAATAAATAGCTTCGTAATCTTATACTGATCTCTATCGTGTGTTGTTTGATGATAGTGCGATACAGGCCGCCACATAATAATGCGATGATCTGTCGTATGAAAGAGTTCATTATAAGTATAATGTAAGCCAGAATATGTTGGGCTAATCATAATAATTCCATGAGCATCACTTTCGTATTTCTTTTTCTTCTTCTTCTTCTTCTTCTTCTTCTTCTTCTTCTTCTTCTTCTTCTTCTTCTTCTTCTTCTTCTTCTTCTTCTTCTTTTTCTTCTTCTTCTTCTTCTTCTTCTTCTTCTTCTTCTTCTTCTTCTTCTTCTTCTTCTTCTTCTTCTTCTTCTTCTTCTTCTTCTTCTTCTTCTTCTTCTTCTTCTTCTCCTCATCCTCCTATCCCCTCCTCCTCCTCTAATTATGTATTGCCTTTTAGCGACAGGTTTTGAAGTCCTAAATGAGAGAGAGTATTTGCAGCATCGGATTTTCTATCTATCCATCGCTTGCATGGTGGATCTCTGTCTCTGCTTTCATTATGTCTGAGTTACAGTGCTCGCTTTCATATTTAACATGTACAAATAATAAACATGCTTGCATAAACAATTCATTAAGTGGCCCATGGTAATATATGCCGTTGGGGTGCGCATATTAGACATCCGCATATACGAGGTATAACATACAATGTACGGTAGACAGTTCCCTTCCTCATATCCTCTCTTTCACTTCCGGAAATTGTATAGTAAGAATTTTTATGAACATGCGTTGGTCTTAAAGACGTAATGTCAACAGGAATCGGAACATATGCCTCAGCCGGCTCATGTCAAGTTATCATATCCTTTGATGTTGCGTGTAACTCACCTCATACTCTTTCTACCTTTTAACTTCACTCTCTGCCTTATCCTTGTGTGTGTGTGCATTTTCCCTCTTGTATTTCTATGCCCCTATGGGTTCCAGTATTCCGATTCCGCGCTCACTCTTCTCCTTCCCTTTGATTATTTATGTATCTTATTCGATGATATGTATACGTCACTTCACAATCATTATTAGCAGCAACTGCATTTTTTAAACACAAACATTTCTAGCGGCTGAACTCAAGGCCAGCGTAATCAGTTTTACGGCATTGACAAGCCTGTTGTTATTTAGATTTTGGAAAATCAAATTTGTTAAGTCAAACATCATGAGAAGGATCTTTCTACATTTCTGAGATGTTATTTTCCAAGTTTCTGACGCATCATTCTTGAGGCTTCTGAAACCAGATAAGTGGTGGTTAAATGAGGCCATGAAACATGCATTTGTCGGAATACAACCTCTAATGGGCGTTAGATATAAATTTTGAAACGAAAAGTGTGTATCTGGATGTAACTGGGTGGCGAGGAAAAGGAAAGGGAGAGGGGAGCGCGTGTATATTAGAATATAACGTTCGTATCGAGAAAAGGTGTAGTAGATGCAACCTTAAAGAGCAGTGAGGGTCAATTAGACATACTCTCAACTGTGAAGAAAAGAAAAAGTATATTTCACGCTTCGGTAGAGACAGCACTTGTTTGAACTTTCAAGACGAAAATTAGTGTATTAGAACTTTTTTATTTGTGGTTGGGGGGGGGGGAGGGGGGTAAACCTTTTTATTTAATATTAGACCATTCAATGGGTAAAAGAATGTGTTAAAAGTTTCGAGGGAAGCAGTCTAGTATATTACACTTTGGATACAACAAATGGTGTAGCAGACATAGTTTTACAGACAGTGTGTAGTAGACACTTAAATGGCGTTTTTGTAGCTAGACTGCATGTTTTATAATTGTCCAGTGAAGAAAAGGTGTATTAGATCTTTCTAGGGAAGAAATTATATACTAATTTTTTTGTTTCTATTTTATTTTTCAGGCGAAATATTTCACTTGTCTCTTTGTTTTTATTTCCTGAATAATCTTTTCAGTCGGTCTCTTCAGATGCTCTAGATTTCATTTTTCCCTCACAATATTCGACCTTATCATCTGTATACGCAAATCTCCTGAGACTTAGTTTAATTCTGTTAACAACTTGTTAACTGTACAGGTTTTTGCACCAAACAGTATGGTTCAGTATACAGCTTTGACAATCCTTATTTATAATGTGTTGTTTATCTAACTTCTAAAGTCTTCAGGCGTTTTTGGCTCTGGGGGAGGGCGAGAAATGAGAGGTTTGTAATTCCAAAATACACGATTTGGTTCAGCTGCAGGCGAGTTGATGGCACTCCATCCCTTCCCCTTTGAATTTATTTCGACTTCTGTACGAAGTTCCGAACGCCCTGTAAGCAATAGCCAACTACTGTTTGTAAAAAAAAAACTAGTAAAACGACAAACAAAACATGCTGGGGTTTGGCTATATATATATATATATATATATATATATATATATATATATATATATATATATATATATATATATATATATATATATATATATATATATATATATATATACCCGATGGGCCTTAGGCGTAATAAGGGATCTTTACTTTACTTTGCTTTTTATATATATATTCTTAAGGTTTACAGACTGTAGGGTCAGTATCTCAAGAATGAGTGTCAAACGGCTATAAATCCCATAGACTCCAGTGTAGTCATACATCAGAATAATAAATGCTACGGTACCATAAACCGGTTACGAGGTAACCTGCGGTTCAATGTGGGTGGGTCTTAGTATATGGGCTGGCTTGCAACGTTCTGTAAAGAATACGCAACTCAACATTATTGTCATTATCCTGGAGTCACAACGATTTGTTAAATGGTATAAATATCGGTGGTGGATGCACTCAAAACGTTCGAAACAAGCATCACCCGACACCACTAGAACAAAGGACAGCCCGTGGCAACGGAAACGAAATCTGGCGCTCGAACGAGATGGGGTGAATTTCGTGATTAGAACGAGAAGAAGCTACAAATACTACATGGGCAATTCCTATACTCTAAGAGCGGTTCTCAACCTGTAGTAGCGATCCTTCTGGGTTTCGAACAACCCTTTCACAAGGGTCTCATAAGACCATCAGAAAACATATTCACCTTAGTTTTGAAGTCGCAACGATAATAATTGTATAGTTTGGGGTTACGACAACATAAGGAACTGTATTAAAGTGTCGCGGCATCAGACAAGTTGAGAACCACTGCTCAACAGAATACGCAGCACAATATTATTGCCATTATTCAGGAGTCACGGCGATTCGTTAAAGGGGGTCATTAAAAGTACAGACCCCTTTTCCCACATCATTGGGCATATAGTGCTATTTACATAATGTATAGATAATCGACATCGCTGGTTAGAGAACACGACACACACACACACACACAAATCGTGATTTTAAGTGACTCAGAAAGCATGCTGAGGAAGATCAGGACAAGTATGCTTCGTGCAGAGTGTCATGCTTCGCTGCAGAGGACACGGGTGAGGAGTATCGTGTGTATTTTTTTACCGGGGCTGCCGGTGTGCTGGGAAATGAACAGACGGACAGACAGGCTGGCTCTGCACAACTTAGTGGAATACTGATACATGATAAGGCAGACATGGTTGGTGCCTTGTGGTAGAGTGTGTACAGTTGGGAGGAGCAGATGGATTACCACAGTTTGGTGAGATTGATGCAGGGGGCAGATGCTTGAGGCTCAGAGGAAAGGCAAGACGGACGCTTAATCGGAATGCTGCTGGACCCATTAGTATCGAAACTCTTTGTTGGCTGCTGAAGATTGGGACGGAGCGTTTATGCGAATGCCCCGTGTGCTGTGATGTCGGTTCTTGAATCACATGAAATCAAATCGCGATGAGCAACATTACTTTGCCAGCCATTACTTCCCTTGACATTTCTTGGTATCTATTTTCGGTGAGGTCGACCTAGGAGCCATATATCTGTTTATTGTTTCATTCGCTCTGATGAGGATCCCAACTCAGGGCCGCCAGATGAGCGAATATAGTCTTCTTTTTTTTTTTTAGATCGCTGTGTGCATCGCTGCCCACGCAGAAGCAGCCAGCTATGCGAAGAGAGGCCAGTCATATGGAATACTTCTTCTTCTTCTTCTTCTTCTTCTTCTTCTTCTTCTTCTTCTTCTTCTTCTTCTTTTTCCTCTTCTTCTTCAAGACTAATGTGCAGAGGTGGACGAACAACCAAAACCTTTCGCCGGTGTTTTCAACCGAAGAAGAAGAAGAAGAGAAGAAAAAGAAGAAAAAGAAGAAGAAGAAGAAGAAGAAGAAGAAGAAGAAGAAGAAGAAGAAGAAGAAGAAGAAGAAGAAAGAAGTATATATATATATATATATATATATATATATATATATATATATATATATATATATATATATATATATATATATATATATATATATATATATATATATATATATATATATATATATATATATGTATATATATATATATATATATATATATATATATATATATATATATACTATATATATATATATATAGTTTGTTGTTTTCATTTAAACCGGTGTGTGTGTTTGTGTATGTATGTGTTTGATTATTCATAAGTTGTTTTCACTATTGTAGGTTTGTGTCTGTAAGCGTACTTGTGCGTGTATTTAGTGTAACCCTGACATCCAGTAAACTCTTCATTGATCTGTCACCCTTTGTATGCTCCACAGAGACCTCAGCTACAACAACATTCAGTACATTGGCCGTCAAACACTCAAAAGTTCCACGTTGCTGAAAAATCTGTAAGTATTTATAATTATATATATATATATATATATATATATATATATATAATATATATATATATATATATATATATATATATATATATATATATAGGCGTCTGTGGCTTAGGCGTTGCGAACCAGCTTCGTAATGATGGGGTGCCGGGTTCGATCCTAGCTGCATTATATAAGGTTATGTGCCAACGAAAAACACACAGAATGTTCATCACAGTCCCTTGTGGAGAGATGACAGACTGCTGTATCAGCATATGCACTAGCATACACACGTATTAAACGCTTACGGTAGCCATCAGAAGTGCTAACACAAACAGTCTGACATTAGAAATGCAGTTCATCATCGACGGTAGCAGAGGTAACCAACAAATCAGCAGCTGCACACGAAATCAATTTTTATCACATAAGGGCACAACTAATATTGTGACGACAGGCCACGCGCCATTTTCTGAATCTACAATTCTCCGTGCCTTGCGCCTTGCGTTGGCTTCGACATGGTGTCGAAATGCCGACCGTCCAGAGCAATGGCAAACTACTAAATGTAAATTTGCTTAGAAATTTTTTGCAGCTCTTCAGTATAGTTGTTTTAACAGTGATGTGCTATATATATATATATAGATATGTGACCTAAATAGTTCCCTTGTCTCTTTGTGTGTGTGTCATTGTTTATTTCCAAGCTTTTTTAGCGAGGTGTTATATCTGTTATGTACTGATAAGATACTGTTTGTCGAACCTTGAGATATAATTTTCTCTTCGTTTCTAGTTTGGTAAGACCTATTGTCTGTCATTTTACCATTCTTCAATATTTGTTCCCATTTTCTTCATATCCACATTTTAGCGGCTTTAATTCTGTGTTCTGTCTGTTTGCTCATACACAAAATTAAATCCCCTTCCACAACACCATCCTTTTTTCCGAAACTGAAGCCTGAAAAATTGACATTAGGTGACTAAATGATTACTATACAGATTGAATACAAAATTATAAGGAAGGAGAAGATCCGAAGACCCAGTCAACCTCCTCAAACGAAAGAAACAGACTATTATATTTGGACTGGCACTGTACACAGCAGACTCTTTGTTGAAAATTGCTGAGGCGCCGCATATAAGGAAGAATTACTGCAGGGAAAGCGCCGACGGCGTGACGGTTCGTGAATTTTGAATCATCATTGTTTTTGTATTTCTACGCTCTCTGTCGGTGGTGGATGTGCTTAAAACGTTCAAAACAAGCAAAACCTGAAACCCTAGAATATAGGACAGCCCATGGGAACGGCCACGAAATTTCGAACCCGAGCGAGATAGGGTGAATTCCGTGATTAGTACCAGATGAAGATGCGAATACTGCAGAGTCAGTTACTAGGCACCTAGTTCAGCCCGTGTAAAACAGGTATATTGAACCCACTATACGATTTCAAATTAACCTGGCGCCCAATGTACGTTTGCGTGAGGGATGAGGAGGGGTGGGGGGGGGGCGGGTACTAAGCAAAAAAAGGTTATTTTTCTGAATGATTAACTAAGAACAGTAAACTTGATATGCTTGCTTGCTTGTTGTACCCGACCAGGACATCACACAAGCGATAAACACCCAGTGACACACAGTGCCAGCATGCGGATGAGGATCACCCGTGGAAAAGTCCCAGAAACTCCTTTCAGCCTTTATGGTTACAATTGTGGCCCAGCTATATTCAGGGCCCCCGGCAAAAGCCAGGGTGGGGTTTCAAATAACGAAAAATGGCATCTCACAAGGGGACGACTTTGATTACTTCATTGGTTAATTACCATCAATGTAAGTAGCAGTCACAACAACAAGTTTAGTATAGTAGTTTGTACCTGAAAGCCAGGTCACTTAACCAAGTGCAGGAGTATGAAACTATAAAAGCTCGTCTAAATTACCATTTTTTGTTTTAAGCTAAAGTTAAGTCTTCGGAGCACTTACCTTTTCTTGAGTGCTCCTGCTTGAAATGCCTACATTGTTCAGTCTTGCTGATAATCTCAATCTTTAACTTTTTTCAGAATCTAGCATACAGTTCTTTCCCCCCCCCCCCCCCCCCCCCCCACTTTTTTTTGTTTTTTTTGTTTTTGTTTACGGGGTTTCCGTGTGGCGGAGTGGTCAAATCGTTTGCCTGGCGCTCTGAAAGTCACGGGTTTGTTTCACCGCGGCGCCGTTAAGTGCACAGGTGCAGTTTTTAAAGAGATCCCTGGGGATCGTCACAGGAGCTGCAGAAGTTACGCTATGTGCAACGCTCTCGACAGACAGCTAGCTGTTCTGTGGAAAGAGACTGAGCCATATGGGATAAAACCCGGTGCAATGAAGTCGATCCTCTCTACAAATGTGTTTTTTTTTTTTTTTCATAAAATAAAAAACGTTTGGGTCAGCAGACTGAAAATCACCTTACAGTGGGCTAGTGTAAGAACTGGACTTAGCCATTGTATTCAGAACATGTATAATGTAAGTAGAACCTAACAAACGCGTGGTGGGTGGCTTGGTACTTACTGAAAATTTTAATTAATATAAATGGCAAGCTCCCCGTGTGGGTTGCTTGTTTACTCAATGAGCTAAACAAATGAAAAGACTGTGCAGTTTCTCGTGTGGGTTCCACAGCCCTTTTTTTTTTTAGGAGAAAAAAAGAATTTATCTCCCCCCCCCCCCCCCCCACCACCACCACCTAACACATATGTTGTTCAAGTCAACTACATAAGGGTGTTCTATTCGAGGCGTCGGAATGCATTTACCTGGGAGGCGAGGAACCAGCAGTCTGCATACAAATAAGCCCGATCTGTAAAACAAATATAAAAACAAAATCAAAGTCTGTAAGTGGACGAACAACCCCCCCCCCCCCCCCCCTCCTCTCCCTCCCTCTCTCCCTCTCTCTCCCTCCCTTTTCAGAGTTTACAGCTGATGAACGCGAAGAAGAAAGAGAAGAAAAAGAAGAAGAAGAAGAAGAAGAAGAAGAAGAAGAAGAAGAAGAAGAAGAAGAAGAAGAAGAAGAAGAAGAAGAAGAAGAAGAAGAAGAAGAAGAAGAAGAAGAAGCGCTGAAAAGTAATGCCTTTAAAATGGTGCAGGTTCTGCGTACCCATGAACACACCAGAAAAAAAGCCTTGCGTATACATAGATACCAACACGCAAGTGTAATGTTTTCACATGGAGCAACCATAAATTTATCATGATACCACGGCCATTATGTTGGCGTCTTATGCACATCACCAGTTGTGTTAGCGTTAGAAATCAGCCTCCCAGAGACACGCACTAGCTTTAAATGTCAGTCCTTTTTTTTTCTAACCTTGTTTTGGAGAGTCTTCTGGCATTAAGAACTTTCCGTTTACATAAATCAGCGCTACAGAGAAAACCCCTGATAATACCTGAGATAATGACAGCTTAGACAGTAGCAGTAGATAAACGTTGAGCTCACTAAACTGCCAGAGTGGAGATAAGATTCCGTCGCATTCCCGCGGTCAACATTCATAGACTGGCTTATTAGTAGATAGACGTCACGAGTGTTACCTGGACTGAATGTATACAGCACTTTCTCTGGTTTTCTTCCCAAGAGATTGACTAGACCCCCCCCCCCCCCCCCCCCTTTTTTTCCCTTTTCCATCCCACAACTGTTGTTTTGTCCTAAGAGCTTTGAAACGACTAAGAGAAAAGAAATGCTTGTAGAAAACTCGAAAGCGTTTCGGCCAAAGGGAGTTAGTAAGTAAGTAAAGGTAAAGGCAAAGGAAGGACCCTTTTCCACACATTTAGACGTAAATGGCATATAGGGCAAGACCTATATTTTAAAGACCAATCGGCACAAGATGGGTGATGTGGTCAGCATCACGCCGGCCGCCTTTACTTCCCGGAACTGCACCCGGTACCCACACAAGGCTGGGTCGACCTGCGAGCCAGTCATTTTTTGGGGACAAAATTCCGGCTCCACCAGAGAGCATACCCCCGACCTTCCGATCCGCGGCGAACGACTAGCCGCTACGCCACGGCGGCGACTCTCACAGGGAGGTAGATGCAATGAAAATGTTGTTGTGAAGACATGTTAGTGGATCTAATGCAGTACATGTGTGTGGTCGGTTGTATGTATTAAACGTGTCCTTGATTTTGCACTCAATTTATATGGTCATACGTGTGAGGTAAAGTGATGGCGAGCCATATGTAGAATATCTTTGGTCGATCTTGTGAACTAGATGCGTGGGCTGTCCTACCCAGGGCTCATGTCCACCAAGAGAACGCTACTCGGACAATTTGTGTTTACTAATTTTATTTTTCAACTTTCGTATTCTAATGTTCAGACAACATTGTTTTGTTTTTAACAGTCGTATAGAGAGCCAATCGCTCAGAAAGCAGGGGCAAACTAATGAACATAAATTTTCCCCTCCCCCTACATAAAAAGGAATCACGAACAGCTAATAACGGATGGAGTTGGTTCTGCGACGTCCTGTAAAGGATACATAGCTAACTTGTATTATAGCGTTTGACCTTCTGGGTTAGGGCAAGTTGTTTATTTGTTATTATTATTATTTTATTTACTGGAGCTGGATTTGTGTTTTTCAAATGACCTTGGCTCTCAGAGTGACCTAGCCTTAAATGGGTACCAGGTAAAGTCATCGGAAGTAAAGGCGGCCGGTGTGATGCATGCCGATTTGTCTATAAATTATAGATCTAACCCTATATGCCCAATAAGCCTGAAGACGCGGAAAAGGGTCCTTACTCTTTTTTATATGTTTGTTTGAGTATCCAGAAGCCATGAGTTGTTAACCCTTAGGCTCGGTATTATGGATATCGCAACCCTTCGGCCTTGATTCCATGATAAATATCGTAAATCTGGGAGAAATGTGGCTTTTCTGCCTACCCCCGGGAGTGACCCGGACCACAAGGAGCTCGTCACCCGGTCACCGCGCAATCCGGTTTAGCCAACTACGCTAGAGAGCCGGGCTACTCTTTTTGTATATTATTTATTACCAGCTGTCAATAATATCTGACTGGTGGGAATGTTATTAGGCAGTGATTCCCAAAATGTGCGCCGCTGCGCCCTGGGGAGCCACGACCTCTTCACAGGGTCGCCACGAAATATTGTAAGAGCTTCATAATTCATTTAACCAAGACACGAAAAGCCATACGGTTGCTTAGGTTAGGGCGCCGTGGAAATTTTTTTAATGAAAAAATGCTCCGTGACCAAAAAAAAAAGTTTGGGACATTGTTATAACGTAATCGCTCATCTACAAAGCTACCGTTTCGTGTATTTGACTGTAGATTACTCAATGAATTGTCGAGACCGGTTACTGAAGTACACAATAATACTGACGAAAGACAATGGTCTCTTGCAAAAACAAAAAACAAAAAAAACATTAAAAAATGGGGGACGTCAAAGTTCTTGTAAATTCATACCTGTGGTAATGTATGTGACACCAATGATGTGCTGGAAATAACTCATTCGAGCAAATAGTAATGGACACTACTTTGTTTTATCCTTTTTCGTGCACTTTTTCATTTATTTATGTTCTAGTACTAGTGAAGTTTTCAGTTAGTTTATATAAACACCTACACACACATATACACACAAACAAACACACACACACACACACACACACACACACACACAAGTACTGAAATACGGGAGCAGCTGTGGCGTAGTCGCTAGACGTTCGCCTGCGGATCGGAAGGTCCTAGATTCGGGTCCTGATTTAGTCGAATTTTTTCAAATGTGACCTTTGCACCCAGGTAGTCCCAACATTGAGTGAGTACCAGGTACAATCCTGGGAAGTAAAAGCGGCCGACATGATGCTGACCACATCACCCACCAAGTGCCGAATGGTCCAGAACATATAGGTCTAGCCATATATGTCTAATACGCCCGAAAGTGTCTCACTGAAAGATAAAGAATTCAACCATTCTTATATCAGAATGGCTTTGTGCTGACATCAATCACTACTTAGAATATTTCGCCTATAATATCGGGTGATGATGATAATCATGTTGACACACAGCCGGCAGTACTGCTAATCATTTATTCAAAGCGATTGTCTTCCATATCAGGATCCCACATTTTCTGACATTCATCTTTCTTGATTCATCATCTGACCACTGTCTAGTCAGGTAAAGATGAGAGGAGGATCGACTTCATTGCACCGGGTTTGATCCCATATGGCTGGGTCTCTCTTCGCAGAACAGCTAGCTGTCTAACGACAGGAAATAAGTGTCACCTTCCATCTGGTGGCTTTACAGAACGGCAACCAAGCAGCAATAGGGCACCAGCTCAGCGATCAGCACGAGGTAAACCAAGCACCAGCAACAATCACCTAAAACCCACAGATATCAGCACTAAGTGAACTGGACCAGACCAGACCAAAAGACCCCAAGCAACACACCAGACTCAGGAAGTAAAGAACCGGAATATCAGGTGTGACTACACACCACAAATAATTGAAAACCAAATAAGATAGCCAAGGAACCTTCCTTCATATAGCAAGCCTCCGGGCAGCTAAGAAAGAATCAAATTTGGAATTTTTTTGTTGGACAACTGGAATTGGAATAGGACTGTTGGAAAGTGCATGAGTCCAGAAAGCTGACGATAGTCCTGGTATTCTGTCAGGCAGACCGTCATGAGAGCTACGTTTTATAAAAGATCTTCCCCATGTCGATGATTATTTAGCACACAGATTTATGGTAACAAGTAGGACACAGTGTGGCAATGCATTATTACCAGAATGAGTCACAAGGAGTGAAGACAACAACATACTATGTGTGGATTTCCAATAAATATATAGTGAATTTCGTGATATTGAATGGATTACGTTAGCTGAAAATGAATAATCCGGTCGCCTTCTGACTTTTGTTGCTTTCAGTGCTTTAGAAAGTCCTTTCAAGCTCGCGCTAAACCAAGAATGTATTTATGTTACTGATGTCACAGTTATTGTTTTTACACTTTCAGGCAACTTGATCACAACCAGATCACTTGCTTATCCGACGGAGCCGTTCGTCATCTTAAAAATATGGAGATCTTGTAAGTATGTTTTCTGTGGTTCAAACTTTATATCAATAAACATAGGACAAATTTCTCTACACCCATATTTTATGTACCGATGTGTATATTTTTTTCCGCTACTAATTTAAAGCTGGGTCGACTTGAGAGCCTGGGTTCATTATTAGAATCAGCTCCGACTTATTTCAGACATAATATTTTCGAGCCGGCAGTCAGGAATCCAGCTGCGGTTACCATGTGCTATAGCTACTAAGACTTTATGTGCTTGTGTGGTCTTGATTCTCTCCAGGGACCCGCAGTATCTTTACTAATGAGAGTCCCAAGCCCTAGTAAAAGACATTCTGTAGAATTGAAGAACGAAAGTATTTTGGAGCATCATATTCTGAATCTGACAGCTGGTATATAGAGAATGTCTGGGAAATGGCACAGTCGTCGCTTCGTGCTATTCCTCTGCTTCTGCTTTCTATTCTTTTTCTTTATTCTTCTTCTTTTTCTTTTTCTTCTTCTTTTTCTTCTTCTTCTTCTTCTTCTTCTTCTTCTTCTTCTTCTTCTTCTTTTTCTTCTTCTTCTTCTTCTTCTTCTTCTTCTTCTTCTTCTTCTTCTTCTTCTTCTTCTTCTTCTTTTTCTTCTTCTTCTTCTTCTTGTTTTTCTTCTTCTTCTTCTTCCTTCTCCTCTTCCTTTTTTTTTCTTTCTTTCTTCGTTTTTCTTTCTTTTCTCTTCTTTTCTTCTTCTTCTTCTTCTTTTTCTTCTTCTTCTTCTTCTTCTTCTTCTTCTTCTTCTTCTTCTTCTTCTTCTTCTTCTTCTTCTTCTTCTTCTTCTTCTTCTTCTTCTTCTTCTTCTTCTTCTTCTTCTTCTTCGTCTTCGTCTTCTTCTTCTTCTTCTTCTTCTTCTTCTTCTTCTTCTTCTTCTTCTTCTTCTTCTTCTTCTTCTTCTTCTTCTTCTTCTTCTTCTTCTTCTTCTTCTTTTTCTTCTTCTTTCTTTCTTTCCCCTTCTTCTTTTTCTTCTTCTTCTTATTATTATTTTGTCTTTCTTTTCTTTCTTTCTTTCTTTCTTTTTCTTTCTTTCTTTCTTTCTTTCTTTCTTTCTTTCTTTCTTTTCTTTCTTTCTTTCTTTCTTTCTTTCTTTCTTTCTTTCTTTCTTTCTTCTTTCTTTTCTTTCTTTCTTTCTTTCTTTCTTTCTTTCTTTCTTTCTTTCTTTTCTTTCTTTCTTTCTTTCTTTCTTTCTTTTCTTTCTTTCTTTCTTTCTTTCTTTCTTTCTTTCTTTCTTTCTTTCTTTCTTTCTTTCTTTCTTTCTTTCTTTCTTTCTTTCTTTCTTTCTTTCTTTCTTTCTTTCTTTCTTTCTTTCTTTTCTTTCTTTCTTTCTTTCTTTCTTTCTTTCTTTCTTTCTTTTCTTTCTTTCTTTTTTCTTTCTTTCTTTCTTTCTTTCTTTCTTTCTTTCTTTCTTTCTTTCTTTCTTTCTTTCTTTCTTTCTTTCTTTCTTTCTTTCTTTTCTTTCTTTCTTTCTTTCTTTCTTTCTTTCTTTCTTTCTTTCTTTCTTTCTTTCTTTCTTTCTTTCTTTCTTTCTTTCTTTCTTTCTTTCTTTCTTTCTTTCTTTCTTTCTTTCTTTCTTCCCCCTTCTTCTTTTTCTTGTTCTTCTTCTTCTTCTCCTCCTACTTGTTCGCATTTGCTTCACCTTAGTTTTCCAGGACATTACCTGGTACCCAATTGATACTGTATTAGAAAAATAAATCTAAAAACTCGGTCTGTGTGGCGAAGTAGTCAAGCCGTTTGCCTCAAGGTCTGGAGTTCGTGGATTCGTTCCATGAACGCGTCGCTCAGTTGACGAGTTAACGATTTTATGAAAACCACTGGGGATGGTCGCTAGAGACACGAAGTTCGTGCTTTGTGCGACGCTCCCTGCAGGCGGATAGATGTTTTAAGCACTGAAAAACGAACTGTATGGGATAACGTGGAGCAGGCATGTCGATTATCTAGACTTGAACTTTACATTTATTTTAAAAGCAAATATTATATATACATTTTCTAAACTATATATATATATATATATATATATATATATATATATATATATATATATATATATATATATATATATATATATATATATATATATATATATATACTTTCGCCTTACAGAACATTAAGCAATAACAACATGACGTCAGTGCCAGCAAATCTGTTCGACAACATGAGAATGTTAAGAGTTCTGTAAGTAATAGTTGGTGTGTGTTCGTCCTGTGCCGTTTGTGAATTCCTGTTCTCTCAAGGGTTCTCTGAATTACCCCTGTTGTTGCTTTAAATGTGTCTGTAACAGATCGTTGTTACGTTGACAAGATGTCTCTTTAATTAATTGTGCCTGTAACAGTTATTACCTTTTTACCTCATTACCTTATTTGTATAATAACCCTATTTGCTTGACTATCTTATTTACCTTATTACTTTTTTTTTTTTTTTTTTTTTGCCTTTACCTTGTTTGCCTTATTACATTTTTTGCCTTATTGCCTTGTTTGCCTTATTAAATTTTTTGCCTTATTACTTTTTTTCGCAATGGCCTTGTTACTTTATTACCTTTTTGTTTTTTACCTTATTACCTTATTTATTGTAATACTTTATTACCTTATAGACCTTAAAATCTCATTATCATCATGTGCCTTGCCAACTGGCGTAGGCGCTCATGAGTCTCCACAAATCACGATCTCTGGTTGCCCGGAACAGCTCTTTTGATATCCCTCCATGCCATCGTTTCAGCCCATCCAGCATTATCTCTTTCTTGGTCTGCCACTACCCCTCTTTCCACTGATATTTCCAGTTGTCTTGATGTTCTTCAATGTCTCTCTTCTCATTATGTGGCCAAAGAACAGTGTTTCTTATAATCTGATTTAAGCAAATTACCTTAATTACTTTATTATCTTATTTTACCTCACTAACTTGTTTAGCTTATTTCTATATCCCTATTTTCCTGATTCACCCAATTCTCAGATAATTTTTACTGTATCGCTACCCAGTCTACTATTTTCCACGCTTTTAGGCTTACAGGGTTAGACGAGCGGTCCTCAACCTATGGGTCACAACCCTTTTGGGGTCGAACGACCCTTTCACAAAGGTCCCATAAGACAATCGGAAAACATATAGTCACTGAAGTTATGAAGAAGCATAAAAAATAATTGTATGTTGGGGGTTACCACAACATGAGGAAGTGTATTAAAAGATCGCAGCATAAGGAAGGTTGAGGACCACTGGGCTAGACCTATATTTTATAAACCAATGGACACTCGATGGGTGATGTGGTCAGCATCGCGCATGCCACCTTTACTTCCTATGACTATACCGGGTGCCCACTCAAGGCTTGGTCGACCTAGGAGCATAGGTCATTTTTTAAAACACTGTCCACTTTCGTCAGGATCCAAACCCACGACCTACTAATCCGCGTCTAGGCGCTACACCACGGGCGCTCTTATCGACTTGCAGAGCGCCTTAAAATGAGAACACAGATGGAAGTTTGTGTTGTTGTTGTTGTTGTTGTTGCTGTTGTTGTTGTTGCTGTTGTTGTTGTTTTTGTTGTTGTTGCTGTTGTTGTTGTTGCTGCTGCTGTTGTTGTTGTTGTTGTTGTTGTTTGCGTTCACTGGCTATAAACTCCGGTGGAATGACCTGGTTGTTCGTAACTTTTTGGACTTTCACTTTGTTCGAAGACCTGATTTTTTGCGTGCGTATCTGTTTTACAGATCAGACTTATCTGTAAGCAGATTGTTGGCTCCTTGTCTCACAGGCAGATGTACTCTCACTTCAAATAAAGCTTACAGTTAGTCTACTCTTACGACATGCTTGTTGGGGAACAGATGAAAGTGAAGCATACTCATCTTGTTTGTTCATGTCCACCAACCCACGCCACTCCATTCCTTCCTCCCAGCACTTCACTCATGTCAACAAAGGAAGATAACACGACAGGAGTAGGTGGTGAAAAACAGAATAATCAGGAAGGATAGATAAGCAGTCAGACAGACGGACGGACGGACGGACGGACGGACGGACGGACGGACAGACAGACGGACAGACAGACAGACAGACAGACAGACAGACAGACAGACAGACAGACAGACAGACAGACAGACAGACAGACAGACAGACAGACAGACAGACAGACAGACAGACAGACAGACAGACAGACAGAGAGAGAGAGACAGACAGACAGACAGACAGACAGACAGACAGACAGACAGACAGACAGACAGACAGACAGACAGACAGACAGACAGACAGACAGACAGACAGACAGACAGACAGACAGACAGACAGACAGATAGACAGATAGACAGATAGATTAGATAGATTAGATAGATTAGATAGATTAGATAGATTAGATAGATTAGATAGATTAGATAGATTAGATAGATTAGATAGATTAGATAGATTAGATAGATTAGATAGATTAGATAGATTAGATAGATTAGAGAAATAAATAGATAGAGAAATAGATAGAGAAATAGATATACAGACAGACAGACAGACAGGCAGGCAGGCAGCCCGACCGACCGACCGACCGACCGACCGACCGACCGACCGACCGACCGACCGACCGACCGACCGACCGACCGACCGACCGACCGACCGACCGACAGACAGACAGACAGACAGACAGACAGATAGACAGATAGACAGATAGACAGATAGACAGACAGATAGATAGATAGATAGATAGATAGATAGATAGATAGATAGATAGATAGATAGATAGATAGATAGATAGATAGATAGATAGATAGATAGATAGATAGATAGATAGATAGATAGATAGATAGATAGATAGATAGATAGATAGATAGATAGATAGATAGATAGATAGATAGATAGATAGATAGATAGATAGATAGATAGATAGATAGATAGATAGATAGATAGATAGATAGATAGATAGATAGATAGATAGATAGATAGATAGATAGATAGATAGATAGATAGATAGATAGATAGATAGATAGATAGATAGATAGATAGATAGATAGATAGATAGATAGATAGATAGATAGATAGATAGATAGATAGATAGATAGATAGATAGATAGATAGATAGATAGATAGATAGATAGATAGATAGATAGATAGATAGATAGATAGATAGATAGATAGATAGATAGATAGATAGATAGATAGATGGGTAGTAGATGATGGATAGTAGATGGATAGTAGATGGATAGTAGATGATGGGTAGTAGATGGATAGTAGATGGATAGTAGATGGATAGTAGGTAGATAGTAGGTAGGTAGGTAGGTAGGTAGGTAGATAGATAGGTAGACAGACAGACAAGCAGAAACACACTACCACAGAACCAACCCGAGATTTGTCAGCTTTACTCTCTTACAATAGTACGCAAGTGTAAGTTTGTCTTCACAGTGGCTCATGTTTGCTGTGCCCTTTTCTCTGTCTCAAATGTATCTAAGCTATTATATTATAGTAAGTTATCTCAACCCTTTTGTTAAACGTCACTTATCGTGGGGATTCTTAGCGCCACAGACGCCAGCCTTTTCCTAGCGAGATTGTCACTTTATGGCTGGCTGTCTAGTCCTTGTTTTTCAAAGACTTCATGGTTTAAGGATTTAACTGATATTACGTTTTTTGTCTCCTCTGTAATGCTAAATAAATCCGTTTGAAATCGATGATCTTTACGTCAATATATTCTTTACATAGCCAGTTCCTTACTTTCTTTCCCCAAGTGCCACTGATATAAAAACGCTATTGTCCTTAGTTTAAATTTACAAGTGTTGTCATTTGGGTGTGTGAAGTTATGTTAAGTAGGTTTCCTGTCCCCCCTAGTTTTCACCGCCATTTGCTTTCTTTGACAACGAGAGCTCTCGCTGATATCAAGTTTTGTCCCATCTAATGCTAAATAAATCCGTTTTAAATCGAAAATCCTAGACTTCAATATATTCTTTACATGACCAGTTCATTACCTTCTTTCCCCAAGTGCCACTGATAAAAAAAAAAGCTATTGTCCTGTGTTTAAATTTACAAGTGTTGTCATTTGGGCGTGTGAAGTTATGTTAAGTAGGTTTCGTGTCCCCTAGTATCCACTGCCATTTGATTTCTTTGAGAACGAGAGCTCTCTGTCAAAAGACCGGATGACAAGATAAACGTAAGATCATTGTATCCAGATATATGCATACTATAAAGTTAATTATGGGATATTCATTCTTTGCCCCCCAAAAATGGACTATATAAACTAGGCACTGTTTATGAATTTCAACATGACACAAGATCGGATACACGTTAGAACGATATGCTGATAAAGTTTCAGCACAGCTATAATTTCTCATGTTTATTTTGAAATAAATGAAATATAATTCTTAAAGTAAGATGTCGTTTCCTTTCTTTTTGTTTGTTTTGTTTATGAAACGAGCATACAAATGTTGTAATAGCAGCAGCAGAGTAATAGTGGTGGTCTTGTTGGTGGTTGGTTTGATAGCAATATTAGTTTCAATGACACTAGTAGCAACAGGTGGTGGTGGTGCGGCGGTGATGGAGGTGTTGTTGGTGGTGGTGACTGTTATTGTTGTTGTAGTTTTGTTGTTGCTGTTGATGCTGCAGTAGAAGTCGCAGCAGCAGTAGATGCTGTTGTTGCAGCTCGCTACCGAAGTCTTGTAATGTATCTGTGTATTTAATTAAAAGCTTTGGGGGAGGGGGGGGGACAGTAAACTTTGATGTTACAAATAAAAAGTCTACTGTATGTAAATCAAATTAACGACTGGGATCATAATTTTCTTTTTCAGCCGAATTAATGACAACAAGCTGGTCTGTGACTGCCACCTCGCTTGGTTTGCCAGATGGTTACGCAGAAATCCAACTTTGGCGCTTTTTACAGAGTGTCACCTGCCCCTGCATTTACGCAATGCCGAAATCTCGGAGCTTCAAGATGACGACTTCAAATGTGATGGTACGTGAAAGAACTGTTTGTGAAAAACATTTTTTTATATATATATATTGAACGGGTGTGAGTGCACACGTATATGTGAGGGAAAGAGAGTGAGTGTGAGAGACAGGGGGAGAGAGAGATGCATTTCTTTAAAAGATAATAAACAGACTAAGAATAAAGCTTAAAACAATAATGCGAACAAACAAATTTATGTTTTATAGGGTTAAGCATTGGGTACGCAGGCCCAGAATTATGCCCCTTTAACCGTTCTTCAGTTTAACCGTTATTTTATTCCCACCTTTTCTAACGGATAATGATCGACAATAGCTAAATATTTACTACAATATTTGCAGTTTACCTGAATTATGTCCACATTTTAAAAAATCATAATCTTTAGTATAACAACTGCAATAAGTTTAGAGGAACTTCTCAAGAACTTGCCTGCACGGTGAGAGTTCCTTCCCCTCCCATACATGCCGCGGCCGGTTGCACGGCCTGTCCTGTGTTATAGGAGTGTTATGAGATAGTTTCGTTCGGCGTTCGCTCATCGTATACAATCTTCTTCTTCGCGTTCACCCACTGTAAACTTCGGTTGAAAGTTCTGGTTGTTCGTCCAATTCTGGACTCTACCCCTGTTCCAGAAATTTAGTTTTGCTTGCACACCCGGTTGGAGGTTGTGTTGTCGTGATTCTCAGATGCACTGCAAGCGCCTACGTACAAGTAAGAAGTACTGCAGGGGTATATATATATATATATATATATATATATATATATATATGTTCCTTGGCGGTGCCCCCCCCCCCCCCACCACATAAAAAGAAACCACTACAAAGAACGTCTGGTTGACCATGTTCTTAGTGCACTTGTATCCATGGTGAGGCGCAGACGCCGTCTGGAGGTTCAATTCCCGGCATGGTAACTCTAGCTTTCGATTTTTATGTTGTCTAGTGTGTTCTTTTATCTTTCTACTTCTTTTTATGAGTGCCGATCAATACACTTTCTTTTCCTTGATTAATACAAGGAACGTAGAAATACAAAAAAAAAACATTTTAGTTTCGATACTCATGAACCGTCGGCCAAGTAGAACAACATGGAAATAATCATGAAAGTGAGGGGTGACAACACGAGAAAAGCGACAACAGTTCAACCGTGGACAATAAGGATAACATGACACCCCATCAACATAGGACAGTCCGTACGACCCGCCGCGGCTTCATTGTGAGGGGAAGGAACTCTCGCCGTGCGAGCAGAGTCGTGATAAGTACCAGTTTAGGATAGATTGTAATGGCACCTTTCCATCTTTTCAGGGGGCCTCCGAAGTGTGGCAGTTAAACGCTTGCCTGCGGATCGAAAGGGCGTGGGTTTGGGTCCTGGTGGGGCCAAACTTAAACAAAAATGACCCGGGCACCTTGGTCGACCTAGCCTTAATTTGATAACAACTACAGTCCTGGAACGTAAAGGCGACCGGCGTGATGTTGACCACATCATCCACTGAGTGTCGATTTGTCTGTAAAATAAAGGTTTGGCGGTATAAACCCAATACACCTGAAGACGAGGAAAAAGGTCCTTTATTGCCTGCCTATTGTTTTTTTTTCCTCTTCATGCACTGCGATCCATGACATCCCGTTACTATGGATCCACCTCAGTGCTGGCATTATTAGTGTCCCGTTTGCACCCATCTTAAGTCGTAGCAGACGCCGACCACTACATTTTCTACCCTTTTTATATTTCTTCTTTCTGTCTTTCTAGCCCCAGTGGAGCATAGGTCCTCAACCAACTCACGCCAGGTCGTACTATTCTTCGCTATCGCCGTATCCTCCCAAACTTCTTAACTTCATTATCTAATTCCCTTCTTCGTCTGTTTTTTTTTTTTTTTTATTATTATTTTTATTTCTATGCCTCTGTAGGTTCCTGTGCAAAGATATTGTAGTTATATTGTTCTCAGGTTTTCTCAGCGTGTGTCCTATCCAACACCAGCTTTTTTTCTTCGCCTCTTGTTTAATACTCCCCTAAAACTTTACATTAGTGATTCTTTTTAATTCACCGTAGAGACTTTACCAAAATTCATCCCCCGAGTGCGTCCGATTGGTCTAAGTCTCTGAAGAATGAGCAGGGAAGATACGCTGTAGGCTTTCTATAGAAGGAACTAGAAATTGTATGCTCGAGTAATTTGAACTATTAATTAAGTCTGTGTGTGTATGTATGTTTTCAGCGACATTTGAGAGTCGACACTCGGTGGAATGCATGGAGGAGACATTATGTCCTCGCCAGTGTCGATGCCTTGATGCTGTGGTGGACTGTCGGGACAAAGGCCTGACCCAGATACCAGAGAATATTCCAGAATCAGTAACAGAAATGTGAGTATACTGTAACCAGAGGATAACCTGCTTTTCTTTAATGATGCAACGTTAAGTTTAAACTATTTGACCGATTAGTTCCTTGACTGATTGATTGATTGTTTGTTTGATTGACTGGCTGATTGATTGATTAACAGATTGATTGATTCCTAATCCTATTTACGGTCGCCAGCTATAAAAGTCTGAAAAAAAGTTTTGCCTCTATTCGTCCGTTCTTCACATTCACTAGCTGCAAACTCTGACAGAAAGCATTGCTTGTTTGTACTTTTCTGGACTTCAACTTTCTTCCAATACTTAAGATCTGCGTGCACTTTTCTTTCACCAGTCCAGCTTATTTGTATGCAGACTGTTAGTCGTTTTCCTATCCCTGGTCCTTGAGGGTGAAGAGGAAGAGAGCTGGGAGATACCAAGAGAGGAGATACTGGACTATATCCGCATATCGGATCATTTGTTTCAGATACGATTGAAAGTAAACGAGGCAAAATTGTAATTGACAGTCGTGCCACCAACACCACATGGCATGAACTATAAGATAAAAACCACTATATTCGCACATTTTCAAGCTTATAGCGAAAACGGGAGAAAGAGAGAGTGAATGAATGAATGAATGAATGAATGAATCAATTCAATCAATCAATCAATTCAATCAATGAAAATTAGACATGCTGACCTCAAAGATTCACTCTCCTGATGACTCCTCCAGTAAAGAACCTGTTGAGATCCAATATGATAAACGAAAAGCATACTGTGTCATTATAGAGCATCTTTCACCGCCCACAACTGGGACCTACTTTGTACCATATATTTCCTGTCGGCTGGACAGTTACTGTCACGAAGGGAGATGTCCATCACGGATTCTGGTCAATCCTGGTCAAGTTATCGGTCCCCTGAGCGAGTCTTAGCGAAAGGCGCCGTACTGTTATCTTAATTAATTAAATTGTCGGCCCTTGTTTCCGGTTCGCTGTTTGTAAGAGGAATTTAGTAGATAACATCAGTAAGAGTTGAGTTGAGTTGAGATGAGTCAAGAATTGACATCAGAGCAGTCGGGGCGTTCCCATGTGTACTCCGTCCTCATCTTCAGCAGCCAGCGCAGAGTTCCAATACTGATGGTACCGGTAACAATCTGGATATATGTCCGTCTTGCCTTCCCTCTGAGTGTAGAGTATTTGCGAGATTTCCTGGCCACCCCCTGGCACCATTCTCTCCACACCGTAATTGTCTGTTCGTGCTCGCGAATTGTTTACTTGTCTGACCACGTAGAAAGTAGTCATGCACGCGTGTGTGTGTGTGTGGCGTGGCATCGCGTCGCGTGAAAGTAACAGCTCTAACGACGCTTACACTTCCCACTACCAAAGAAAAAAATTATTTTACTTATTATTATTACTGTTTGCTGTTTATTAGAAATATTGATCTGTTTACGTCTCGGAAACAGTAAAACAGCACACTCGCTGCAAGCTTATGTCACTACTGCAGAAACTACCTTGTAAAGCTACCATTTACTAGTACGACGATGCTAGCTGCACATGCATATTCTAAACAGTGAAGCGTGGAGGAGGACAGTATCACGTGACGCCCTCTCCAGTGTGATCATTACCTGCTACTTTTGACACTTGGAACTGATCACTCCCCGCCAGAGGAATAATTGTTGTCTTACCTATTAGTTGATTAGTGAAGTATTCTCTAGTCATTTCTATCCCCAGAATGAGATAGATTGAAGAACACTGGTTGATTAGACAAGCGCATAGTTAAACAAGACTAGCAGCGCTGGGTATAGTCATAAGCTCGCTACAGCTCAGGGCCTCACAGTTTGCAGAGGGCTTCAATATTTTTGTTTATTCACAAATACAGTTTTCTTTTAGTAAATCCTTTAGGATGATTTTTTTGTTTTTTATATATCCAGAAACTATGAGTTGTTGACCCTTTTGGCTCGGTACTATGAATATGGCAACCCTTCTGCCTTGATTCCATGATAGATACCGTAAATCTGGGATAAATGTGGCTTTTCTGCCTACCCCGGACCACAAGGAGTTTGTCACCCGGTCACCGCGCAGTCAGTTTTAACCAACTGAACCGGAATGATTTTATAATATAATTTATGATCTCTTTCAATAAAAATTACAATGCAATGTACTTACATCATCCATATATTTAAAAGGCAAATACTTTTTTTTTTTTTTACTTTTTTATTTTAAAGCCTTCCTAACTCCAGTCATCCCCTTGATGGATGCAATTTTTCGTTATTTTGAAGCCCTACACTGGCTCTTGCCTGGGGCCGCAATATAGCCCGGCCATAAATATGGTCTAATGGCTGAACGCGGTTTTCGGGACCTCTCCACGGGTGATCCTCATCCACATGGTGGCAATTTGTGTCATCGGGTGTTTATCGCTTGTGTGATGTTCTGGTGGAGTAGAAAATATCAGTCAGTCAGTAAAGGTTTCTGAGATCAGCTAATGTAAACAGTAAAAGTCTCAGGGCTTTATATCACTTAGGGCCTCACGTCGTCTAAATCAGGCCCTGAAGGCAAGTCAGATTATTCTGTTTTGCTGTGTATTTCAGCCGTCTTGAAGACAACCATATAACACAGATCCCATCCCGAGCTTTCGCCGATTTGAGCAGCCTGAAGAGAATGTAAGTCCCATGCCTACTTGTGTTGTGTGTCGTGTCACTAACATTAGCTAATTATGTTCGAGACAACATGCCATACGTCATACGGTGAACAGTGACTGCAACCTAAAATATGCCATGTCTATAACCACTTCTTTCTCTTTCAACTTGATGCCAGTGGCTGTCGGATTTGCACACACGCACATGACCGCACACACATAAACAAACAACAGACACTCACAAAAAACATATAAACTTGTGGTTTCCTACTATTTTTTTTTTCAGGTGGCACTGCCCTTCAGTATATGGCATGAAACAAACCCCCCATCTTCCCTCCCCACGACACGTAACAAAATGTGATTTTTTTTTTTTAAGAGGAAGTAAATGTTCTCAATCTACAATTAGTCGGCGTCTGTGACTTAGGCGTTGCAAACGCGCTTCGTTGGTTTCGACAGTGGTATTGAGAAGCCGATCGTCTCGAAAGCAATGGCAAATTTCTTGACGTAAATTTGCCTAGCAAAATCACAAGAAATTGCTGGGGTTGGTTCTGCAACGTCCTGTAAAGGATATGCAACTAATTTTTAACTATAACTAAATGCACGTGTTAACATGCTTATTTGATTGTTAACGGTAGATGTACAAAATGCTCAGGAAAACAAAAAGTTCATTGACATTTTTGTTTTATAAATAGTTTTAAAATAGTTTATTTCTAATGAACCTGGAAATAAATTCATTTTCGAAATTGCTAGACACCCAATTGGAACTTCCTCCCCGCGCCCCCTTTTTTTCCTTTAGCGCCCCTTGGGGACACCCCCTTGTTGGAGACCACTGATATAAATGAAAGAGGTGATGTATAGGCCGGCTCTGCAATTGCTGCAACAGCCTCACATTGTTAAAGTCCTTAGAGAGGTAGAAGAATAGGAGGATTTTGAACTTAGTGTGTCTGCATTGCTGCTAAAAATGCACGAATTGTGAGTTAAGACTGGTCACGCCCAAGTATGAACAGCACACCAGGCTGATGAGAGGTCTTGTCAACCAGCTTAAAGCTGCACAATTAACCGTGGGACGCTGATATATGTGTTGAAAAGTGGGGGCAGAGGGGGGGAGGGGGTTTGGGCGCCCATAAACTTTTCCGCAATGCCGTAAAGGTAACCCAACCCATTACTCAATAAACACAATTACTTAATCACTTTTTTTTTTTCTTAAAAAATGACTTTAGGAGTGGCTCCCATTTTGATCCAGCCTTAAATGGGTACCAAGTACAGTCCTGGGAAGTAAAGGCAGCCGGCGTGAAGTTGACTACAACAGCCACCCAGTTCCGATTGGTTTATAAAATATAGGTCTAACCAGATCCGTCTGTATATAAATAGAGAAGGACGTGGTCTAACCATATATTTCCAATACGCCTAATGGCGTGAAAAAATGTCGTTTACTTTTCTAGTAAATGACTTGATATAATGGAGGAGAAATATGCTACGTGCTGATGCATGTTGTGAACGGAGAGTAGGTTACATCTGTTGTGAATGAAGAGTATGTTACATCTGTTGTGAATGGAGAGTATGTTACATTTGTTGTGAACGGAGAGTATGTTACATCTGTTGTGAACGGAGAGTATGTTACATCTGTTGTGAACTGAGAGTATGTTACATCTGTTGTGAACGGAGAGTATGTTACATCTGTTGTGAACGGAGAGTATGTTACATTTGTTGTGAACGGAGAGTATGTTACATCTGTTGTGAACAGAGAGTATGTTACATCTGTTGTGAACTGAGAGTATGTTACATCTGTTGTGAACGGAGAGTATGTTACATTTGTTGTGAACGGAGAGTATGTTACATCTGTTGTGAACTGAGAGTATGTTACATCTGTTGTGAACGGAGAGTATGTTACATCTGTTGTGAACGGAGAGTATGTTACATCTGTTGTGAACTGAGAGTATGTTACATCTGTTGTGAACGGAGAGTATGTTACATTTGTTGTGAACAGAGAGTATGTTACATCTGTTGTGAACGGAGAGTATGTTACATCTGTTGTGAACGGAGAGTATGTTACATCTGTTGTGAACGGAGAGTATGTTACATCTGTTGTGAACGGAGAGTATGTTACATCATAGACCTATTCTAACTGTCATTGATGTGTTAACTCACAGGAAGGGCTAGTTTGTAGTGGACATGAAGCACATGATCATAGTTCACAGGTCCACTAAAACATAAAAGGGAGCCAGGTAATGTCATAGGAAATGAGGACGGCTGGTGGAATGTTGACCCCATCATCACTCGCCTAACAACATATACCCAATACGCCAGTGAGGTGAAAGGGGTCATTTACATTTACAAACTAAGCACACAGACCAGTCTAACATTCTGATACTTCTTTTAACAAGTCACAAACATCACCAGCAATAAATACATCCTAATTAAAAACGCTAGAATGTTCTCAAATTATAACCACATGTCTAAGCAATAGTTCATTATTAGCATAGCAATTGTAATAAATATAGGGAAAGCATAGTTTTCTTACAAATATAGTTTTTATTTTATTTTATTCCAAAGAAAATGTAGTCTCTACTGACAGGGAGAGAGAGAGAGAGAGAGAGAGAGAGAGAGAGAGAGAGAGAGAGAGAAGGACATGTTAGTTATCTAGATACGTGAGTACAAATTACCAGTATATGTATGGAGAGAGAGAGAGAGAGAGAGAGAGAGAGAGAGAGAGTGGATATTTTGGTCGTCCACATACGTCAGTATAAAGTATCTGTATATATTTACGCACACAGAGAGAGAGAAAGAGAGAGAGAGAGAGAGAGAGAGAGAGAGAGAGAGATTGTGGCACAGGTGATTAAAGTATACTGAATATAGTTCTAATGACTCTTCACAGAGACTTGGGCAACAACCAGATATCTTACATCGCCCCGGACGCCTTCTCGGGTCTTAATTCTCTCAGCTCACTGTAAGTAAACCGTTGTTTCGTTGTTGTTGTTGTTGTTTTTCCCGCTTATTTCACTATCACCCTTATTTTATTTTGTCTTTTCAACAGACATTGTTTGAGAGAATGTGAAATTCGGTTTGTAGTTTTTAAATGAATCTGAGGTTACTAATTCCTTATCTTCTCTAGTCGTCGATATAAGCTTCTTCTTTGTCTTCGTCTTTTTCATCTTCTTCTTCTTCTTCTTCTTCTTCTTCTAGTGCTTTTCCTTACTCTTCTTCTTCTTATGTTTCTACTTCTTCTTCTTCGTCTTCTTTCTTTCTTTGTTTCTTTCTTCTTTCTCTCTTTTTCTTTCTTGCTTTCTTTCATCTTTTTCTTCTGCTGCTGCTGCTGCTTCTGCTTCTGCTTCTTTTTCTTCTTCTTCTTCTTCTTTTTCATCTTCTTCTTCTTTTTATTCTTTTTTATTATTTTTCTTCAGCTTCCACTTTTCTGTTGTTCAGTTCTCACACCTATCAGATTGTTCTCTGGGAGTTTCAGGATAACATCTATCCTTCCCAAGTAGTTTTCTTTTTTTTTTTTTTTTTAACCTTTAGAAGCAAATGCTTCCTGTATTTTAGTGTGCTCATTGTCCGTTCAGAAGCATTTCTGGTTGTGTTATTTGTGAGAATATTTTCGCTGCCTTTCAGTGTACTTCGTTTAGGATGGCAGTATTAGTCTTTTTGCTCATAGGGGATTTATTTTACATACTTATCACGTCACCTGATGTGTGCTAATCCATTTGTTCCTAAAAGTTGCCATATTTCTGTCGTTTATATGTTACTATTTAGTTCTTGACGTAATAATCTTTACAGCACTTTGAGCACATTGACTGAACCTGAACTGCTATCCACTTTGAAATGTGTTTATTATTGAATTATCTGAGTTGTATTTTGATGTGTAGACTATGTTAGTGTCTGTATTTAAATACCTAATTGTTCGTTATTTTAAGAGTTCTATATGGAAACAAGATCATGGACCTCCCACCTGGAGTCTTCAGTGGTCTCAAGTCCTTGCAGCTACTGTAAGTATCAATTATATCTACAAACTACAAACCTATAATTATAACATTATGCACCTGTCTGTAAATAATGTCTACAGAAAAAAAAATTAACTGTCACCCGAAAATAAAAAAATAAAAAATTATGCAGAAATTGAAAATTTCACAAACTTTCAATATTTAGGCTGTTCAAAAGAAGTTAAAAGGAGAATGGCCATAACAATACAAAGATTGAACCGCTTTATTAGCAAGGATATCAATGTTAAAGTTTTGAGAGTATGCATCTTTCCGGTAGCAACATACAAATGTGATCCGTGGACTTTCTCATAGTCCCTAAGGGATAAAACAGGGACTCTGCAGTTTAAATGCTATACAAATATTCTAAGAATACCTTAGACAAAGAAGAAAATACTGACATTCTAAACGATCTGAACATTAAGGAACATTAGCTAATAAACATCATCTTGTCTCGGAAGCAGAAATATTTTGGCCATATCAAGTTTAAAAGGGAATTGGATACAAATAATAACAGAAGGCGTGGTACCAGGAAGGAGGGACAGGAGCCGATCAGCACGAAGATGGGTACTGCATATACGTGACTCCTTGGATAGGAAAGCGCACGAGGCGGAATAGCTGGCGAGAGACTAAGTTCTTTTAGGAAGACTGATGAGAGCGTCGTTCTGCAAAGAACCTCTACATGATGATGATAATATGTCTTTATAAGAAATATCATCATCCTCTAGGGCCTGATGTGTCACATAGGGGTCGCCGCCTAGATCTCCATTCCATTAAATCCTGTGTTGTTGTCACTATCATGGAAGACATTCAGCCCAGCGACTTTAGCCTCTATCTCATCAACGTTTGTTTTAGAGCTTCTTTTAGAGACCCTCCTTTCCTCAGTCCATTTATAAGAGGCATACAGAACGATCTACACATCAAATTATCGAAATCAGTCGAAGGGATCTTCGCTGCAGACTGATTTCGTGAATAAATAAACAAAACACTTTTGTCTTTCCCATTCAACTTTTTCTTCTTCTTTTTTTTTTCGTTTTCTTTTTCTTCTTCTTCTTCTTCTTATTCTTCTTCTTCTTCTTTTTCATCGTCTTCTCCTCCTCCTCCTTCATCTCCTCCACCTCTTCTGCTTTTATCTGAAGATGTAAATGCGTTGTGCCCGTTTACAGCACGGCTGCGATATTCGCGCCTTTCGGCTGACACATCTGACTTCTGTAGGCTTCTGTTGACCGGCTTAGCCTTTCCGACATATTCATACAATTGCAATTAATGCAGTTATAAGAATCAACTGACTTATTGTGATAATTATTGCTGTTTTTTTTTTTTTCTTCTTCCGTCGTTTCACTGATACCAGATTGTAGCACAGTGTCGTGGTTTTCTGTATTGGCTTGCGCTTCTCGGGTGGCCTGGGTAGTTTATTTGTCATTGTTTTTGTAGGTTTCAGCTACACCGTTTTTCCAAATCTTTCTTGATCTTCCTTTCGCCTTCATCGCAGATGGTCTGCGGTAACAAGGATCTTCTGTGGCAAGGCAGGATCTTCACACGATGTATAAGCTGGAACAAATTATTGTATAAATAAATGAACGGACGAATCAATGGGCAAAGGAATTAATAAAAATACGATTGTCTTGCATTGCCGTGTGTTATGTATGTGCTACATGTTTTGTTTCAATATATCGGTATTTTCATATCGAAACGTTACTATATCTTTCAGACTACTTAATGCCAACAAATTAAGCTGTGTACGGCAAGATGCTTTCAAGGATCTGTCGAGCCTGAATCTGTTGTAAGTAATCAGTCAATCAAAAGCCAATAACTAGCCTTTATTAATGTGTAAATGGCATGAGTGCATTGTAGCCAACTTCTCATAGGAACAGTTAGTAGGCGTACATTAATATGGCTGCTGCATAGGAAGACTGATCTCGTATAGAGATGCTCAAAGTCCAGTAACGTCTGTCCACTGTGATAATTTCAGATTGGCGTTTTCTTGTCCAGACGTTGGCAATACCACAAAGTAGCACGTGTGCCTAATTCTTGTTTTGAGAAAGAACATGTTTGAACATTCGGTAGCGAATAAAAACTGTGCAGCTGTATACAAGCAATGCTTCATTTTGACCTATTTGGATTGAAAATTCAAATGTCTGCCTTGGTATACTGTAAATAGCAAGTTATATCCTGAATATGTAAGCAAAGTAAAGGACCCATTTTCATGCCTTCGGGCGCAAATGACATATAGGGCTAGACCTATATTTTAATGACCAACAGCACTCGTTGAGTGTCAACATCACACCGGTCGCCTTTACTTCTCCTGACTTTACCTAGTACCCCATTTAGGGTTCCATCGACATGGGAGTCAATTATTATCCCCCCAAAAAGTCCAGTTCTGCCAGGACCTGAACCCACGGCCTTCGGATCTGCAGGCGAGCATCTAGTCACTACACGGCGGTGGCTTCCCCTGAATATTTACTTGCACTAAGAATCGTTGGCGTTGTATCGCCTTAAATCTGGACATCAGGGTTGTAATCAGGTTATGGAATTGTTCATAGGTCCGGACACGCACCCATTACGTCACTGAGACCATCAAAGAGAGATCCAGTAGTCTGCTGATATAAACGCCAGACTGGCCAAGGGTTAAAGACCATGATTTATCTGTTTACCTCACATGGTCTTAAAAATTTGTTAAACTATATTATTAAATCAGTTAAAGGAAACAGGTTGGGGGTGAGCTGGTTTTGGGTAGGGAAAACGGAAATTTCTGTGTAGTCGTCCAGTTCTGGACTTTAGCCTGCTTCCAGAAATTGAATTCTGCGTGCTCCTTCCGTTTTAAAGATCTGGCTCGTTTAATTGCAGGCTTTTTGTTCCTTGCCTCTCGGTCAGATGCACTCCGTCTTTGACGGCAACACCGGTGGTCTAGTAAGGTAAAATCTAAGAAGCGATGGTGGTATATGAAGTTAATGTACTTACAGGTTTGAAGTTTGAACAACGGATCAACATCATAAGTGCTCCGTTCTATTTCTAACTCAAGTCTGAGTCCGAAAAAACTCAGCACATCTCACAGGCTCTGTAGCACCAGCTAAGATCCTGAAATATTTTTGGTAGATTTTTAACTCAAAATTTTGCCCGGGCAGCACCGTTAGGCTACTCTTTTCAATTTCCAACTGCCAATGAACTTTTTGTGTGCGCAACAATGCACATGGGTTTCCGATCTCACTACACAGAGACCAGAGGGAATTGCTAGAAGTCCAAGTCCACGTGAAAAATCTCAGCCCTTACCGAGGATTGAACCCGGAATCTCTAGCACTCGAGTGGATACCATGCCTCTAGACCACGCAGTAGTGACCAAAGTTCAACTTCTATATTTGTAGGATCTTTTTTTTAAAACCAGGACAGCCCGGATTCGAACCACAAGTAACTGTAGTACTAGATAGTATTCTGTGAAGTGACTGGAACGGAAAGATGACGATAAAGGAAACTATACACACTATCTCATTATACCATGGACGAAATTATTAGAGACAAACATTTGGAACAAAAACAACTTTCACAGTAGGACTTTGTCATATCTCATGTAACTGCAGCTCTCAGTTTATGAAATTCATCATCACCATTATTATTACAACATGGAGACGAACGATGGAAAGTGACCTGAGTGCGGCATCTTTGACATGGAAAACTGCACTGAAGATTGCACAGGGCAGGAAAGCATGGAAAGTCCTCTCTGAAGCCTCATGTGCCACTAGGCATAAGGAGAACTGATGATGATGATGATGATGATGATGATGATGATTATGATTATTATTATTATTATTATTATTATTATTATTATTATTATTCCTTACATTTTACTTCTTCTTTTTGTTCTTGTTGTTGTTTTTCTTCTTTTTCTTCTTCTTTTTATTCTTCTGCTACCTCATTTCGTACCTTCTTCTGGTTCTGCCTCCTCTTCCTTACCCTATCCTCTTACTCCTGCTTTAACACCTTCTCTCCCTATTCTTCTTATCCCATTTTGTCTTTCTTTTTTTTTTTATGAAATACACACGCGATATGGAATTGATACCATCTGTTTAATCCTATGTTACTTTTACAGAATCAGATAATTTGAATTAAATCTCTATTTCTGTAAACTATAAGTTGCTATGTTTTAGTCGCCTACATGCTTTCAATTGTATTTAACTGTTTATTTCCCTAGATCACTGTACGACAATGAAATACAAGCTCTTGCAAACGGTACTTTTTCTCCACTGCTGAAAATCCAAACCATGTAAGTTTGCTTCTAAGGTTTAAAACGTCTAAAATTCCAAACAATGTAAAATAATTTTTACTAACAGTTACAACTATTTCTTCTTCTTCTTCTTCTGCGTTTGACATCAGTCATGCTAGACATTGAGTCCCGTCTGGGTCACATATAGGATTGTGCGTTTAAGGTCGCCACCGGTCCCCCATAGCTTCTCTTTCAATGTGGCTCCCTTGGGCCAGATCCACAATCTTTGCTGGGAGAGGTTAGTACTACAACTATTGAAAAATTAAGCCATTTCGTATATGTGCCTGCACGTGTGCGCGTACAGGCGTGTATGTAGATTTGAGAAGGTATATCTATGCTACAATATCTTGCCATATTAAGTCACTTTTTAGTCAACAGGACCGACCCAGATGTTCTTTCAGTCTGCCAGTGGTTCGTTTTCTTTGCCACAAGACACAGCAACACAACATGTGTAGCCAGTGCCCTGTGGTCGATTTTCTCAGCAGGATGCAAGTCTTCGAAATACCGCCCCTAGCTTCACACTGTCAGATCAAAAGTCTAAACTGTATTTTGATATAACTGCTAACGCCCCCCGCCCCCCCCCCCCCCCCCCCCCCCCACTTTTTTCACGGTGCCGACGCGGCCGCATTTCAGTATCATAGCACAGTACTGCTGTGTATTTAGCTCTCTCTTAGTCTTTGTTTGGTGTCTTTGTGGTACTCTGTGAATGTTCAAAGTATATTTGTTCGAGATATAGTGAAGATACATGTTAAACTCTGTCAGTACCACAGTTTCATTATGTAAACTCTTTTTGCCTTAGTGTAGCAGCTAGACTCTCCCCTGAGGATCTGAAAGTCACGGGTTTGAGTCAGCACAAGGTCGGATCTTTTTCAAAATAACTTTCGCTCCCAGGTCGATCCAGGCTTGAGTGGGTACCAAGTAAAGTCCTGTGAAGTAAAGGTGGTCGGCGGTGTGTTGACGACATCACCCACCATATGCCAATTAGTTTTTAAATTTAGATCCAGCCCTTCATGCCAATTCCGATTGAAGGCTAGGTAAAGTTTCATTAAAAAAAACTTTTAATACCTAAATGAAATGGTTTACGGCAGTTAAAGTTTACATTCGGAGATGCTAAAATAGGACAGAAGGAACTAGACTGACGGTTCGGAAGTAATGAATGAATGAATGAAACAATACAAGGTCCGAACAATATACTCTCTTGAAGTTTAATTTCAGGTCTACCCAGGCCACTTATAGCACTAGACGAGACAGGGTTACGAAAACCAGCATTTGAGAGAAAGTTGGAATAAGACCACATCTGGATTATATTGACAGACAAAGAATGAAATGATATGGCCATCTAGTGAAAATGCAGCCAGACCAGACTGCATATGAGAATTTTTACAGTAGAACATCTGGGAGGAAGGCGGGAGAAAGACCACGAAAGATATGGATGAATGGTTTCGATGAAATCTTTACAAACATGAACAAATTCATCACTCAAGCCACCCGAGAAGCGCAAGACAATACATAAAATCACGACACTGGGCTACAACCTGGCATCAGTGAGACAACAAAAGACGAAGACCCAGTCTGCCGTTAGTACCGCGAAATATAGGCAGCCGGTGTGACGTTAACTGATTTGATTTGATTCAAGAACCGACATTACAGCACTCGGGGCATTCCCATAAACGCTCCGTCCCCATCTTCAGCAGCCAGCGAAGAGTTCCGATACTAATGGTGCCAGTAGCATTCTTATTAAACGTCCGTCTTGCCTTTCCTCTGAGCCTCGAGCATTTGCCAGAACCTCTCGTCACTCCCTGCTGCATCAATCTCACCAGACTGTGGTGATCCATCTGCTCCTCCGAATTGTACACGCTCTCCCACAAGGCACTAACCACGTCTGCCCTAACATGTAGCAGTATTCCACCGAGTTGTGCAGAGCCAGCCAGTCTGTCCGCCTGTTCATTTCCCAACACACCGGGCGTGCCCCGTTAACTACAGTTACAAAACGACGAATGCTGCATCATATGTAAGGTACATCACTGGGCGTAAAAACTGTAAATCTAAAGATAAAATACGATATAAGTAACCAGACTCACAATTCCGGTATACTCCATTGATGCAACTATTTTCTTTTTTTTTTTTGTATTTTCGCGTTCACGGGATGTAAGCCCAGGCAAAAGTTGCTGGGTGTTTGTCCACCTCCGGAATTTAGTCTGGTTCCAGGACCTGAGTGTTGCGTGCACATCCGTTTCACAGACCTGGCTTATTTGTGTGTAAACTTTTGGTTCCTTGTCTCTTGTGTTTCGAAGAATGCCCTCAATTACTTGACTTCTACGACATGCTTGTTGGGGAAGCAATGTGTCTTATCTCGTTCCCACCTCTCCCCTCCCCCTCAATGAGGCGCCGGAACCCACACGGGAATAACAATTGTCTGAGATAAAAAAAAGTTTATATATATATATATATATATATATATATATATATATATATATATATATATATATATATATATATATATATATATATATATATATATATATATATATATACACACACATATTTATTTATAAAGAGTAACCAATGAGCATAGTCCCCAAGTGGGTTCCACAGCCCCAGTGGGGGAGGGGGTGCGAACAGACCCATTGCCTCCCTAACAAGATTCTCGTAAAAGTCGATTAATTAGGGCTGTTTCCTTTAGAGACAAAGTGGATCTGCCTGAGTGGCGAGGAATCAGCAGTCTGCCATATCGTTAAAACAGACAAGCACGCAAAACTCAAGTTCTGGAACAAGACCGAAGTCCAGAAGTAGACGAACAACCAGAACTTTCCACTGGAGTTTACAGCCCTTGAACGCCCCTTCCCCCTCCCTCCCCCCCCCCCCCCCCAAAAAAAAAAGAAACAAATAAGAGAAAGTGATGGTGAGTTGCGCTGAGAGACTTCAACAGCTTGAATGTATTTCAACAGTCACCTTGCCCGGAACCCGTTAATCTGCGACTGCAATCTGAAGTGGCTGCCTCAGTACCTGGAGAAGTACCCAGTGGAAACCAGCGGTGTTCGCTGTCTGACCCCAAGGAGAGTGAAGAGGAAGAAAGTCAGCCAACTTAAGCCTGACAAGTTCAAATGTAAAGGTACGTTGTTAACTGAGCCAGAGTTATTGTTTCACTTCCTCATTTACCACTTTGTATCAAGGG
>CAJHNH020001646.1:0-202500 GCA_905116865.2 Candidula unifasciata | reverse complement strand
AATTGTTAGTGTAGATGCAATCGCATTGTAATTGAATTCTTTGCCATTTATCTTATTAACAGCCGCGGATATTTCAATTCGTTAATTATTTCCTTGAAAAGCTCAAGTATTGGCTTTGTGTAGTTGAGTAAACGTTTAAAAATGCTGCTTTTCTTTTATGTATGCATCTTAACAGTTTGGATATCTTGTCTTTGTTCTTTCTTCAAACAGCATTTAGCAGGTAGATATGTGTATACACAACAAATTAAATAGAACCAGAGAAACAGAATTTAGTGGGGTTTATAAATGAAACAAAGAAGGAAACAGAAAAGTCAACTTTAGTTTCAATAAAGGTGATTAAAAAAATATTATAACTGGAGAGCCCGTAAAAGGAACACCAGCCTCAAGTAATTTACAGGTAATGGTCGATCATCATTACAGAACACCGCCAAAAACGCTATCGTTACCTGTAAATTACTTTATGCTGGTGTTCATTTTACGGGCTCCACAGTTGTAATTTCTTTTTAGGTTAAACGGGGTATCTGGGATGTGCCCTATTGGTTTACCGTCCAGGTTGAGACTCTTGAAGTCACATAGATGATCAAACCTTTAAGTAGCAATCAAAATGTGGAGCTATTCGACGACAGCACATCCTTCATGCACCTCACAGGACTGCTTGTCATACCAGGCTAGGGCACCCAAGCTAACCGCTACCCGTGCCCTAATTATGACGTCCTAGTTTAAAGTTGAATCACAGCACTCGGGACACTCCTGTCAGCGCTCCGACCCCATCTTCAGCAGCAAGCGAAGAGTTCCAATTCCTACGGTACCATCACTGTCACTAACATCTAAGTAGGCTGAACAAGGTCTCTGGTGTTTACCCTTTTGGTTCTCCGGGCAGCTTGTGGCTATTAAAGTCACATTAACGGTTACATTTTAATGAAGTGTCTTGAAGGAGAAAAACCAGACAAACTAATACATGGGATGTTCTAAAAATGAATTATCATGTGATTGTCGCAGGATCAGAGCATCATCGTACCAAGAATGCAGGAACGTGCATGATTGACTATGAATGTCCCACGGAGTGTGTTTGTGTTGGTACCACCATCGACTGCTCTAAGAGGGGACTCGTGGATATCCCTCAGGACCTGCCTATGTACACTACTGAACTGTAAGTGAACTAAAATTATCAAAGTTTTTTTTTAATTATTATTGTTATTTATGACGCTTCGTCTTTGTGGCCTCTTCGTCCTGTCTTCACTTCTGATTCTTTCTTACCCTGTCCCACCCCACCCAACTTCCCTTTTTACCCCTTATCTTGTTATCACTTTGTTGAAAACTTTTTTTTTTTTTTTTTAGCTTTTTCTATTTCTTCTTCTTTGTGTTTATTCTCTCCTTCTGCTTTTTCTTCTTCTTCTTCTTCTTCGTTTTTTTTTTTTTTTTTCTCTTACTCGTCCTCTAGGTAAAAATAAGAGAGCTCCATTGTAATATACAGCTCATTACTAACCTAGTGCCTGATCATCTCAACAAGTAATAAACCAGCATCTTATGTCCAACACGTGCAAGACGGAAACAAATATATTTTTGTTTTGTTTACACTGACCATCATCAAATGCCTCGCCGACAGGTAGCGGGGATCATACTTCTGCAAATCTTGGGATCTATAGTGCGTATCAGTTTGTATGCTGACTTCATTTCATGCAATGACAAAATGCCATCTTTGTTAGTCCTTATTAAATTATACCAGGTTATCTCTTCTGATAACATGAAACGAATAATTTTCTTTTGTACGGTACTTGTGATAAACATTCTTCTTTAAAACTTGTATATCACTCGTTTTGACTGTCCAATGAATTTTGAATATTCTTCAGTAAAGCAATATCTTACGGGTCATGAGACTTGGCTGCAACACTACACTAATGTGATCATAAGCAACATGTTTGAACCGCTTTCTCAACTCGTAAATTGTTTACTCTTCCCCAGTAAACTCAGCAGTAACAAGATCACACGGATAAAAGCTGATGGTTTATTTAAAAGACTGTCAAATCTTCAGCTGCTGTAAGTATATACACACTGTATAAATGTCTCTTTTTAAAAAACAAAATACTGTATTTTATCTTAATATTTTCTGCTATAGGGAGGCTGTAGCGTTTAAGTTAAGTGCCTACAGTTATCAAGAGTTATATAAATTAAATACTGCTATAGGAGCAAATAAAATGAAGGAGATGCGGTAACTGCTGCTTTGAGTCCCAGCCATCTAGTTTAGCCCCACTCCACGCGCGAAGCGGCGTAGGAGATACTCTCGGCGGTGGCGATAGTCGCTGGAAGTTAGCATTTTACGTTGCTGGAAGTCCGAAATTTACACGTGACTGAGGCCCTGTTAGGGTATATTTTCGGCCTCGATAATTTGAGACTGTTATTCTGAGGATAGCCGGGATATGATTGCCTAATTAGAAGGAGACAATCTACATTCTTTGGTCATATTACGAGAAGGAGAAAACGTTAGTACATCGTGACAGTGGGAAAGTTGAAGCTGAAGAGTAAACGATGCAGAAGGAGACCGAGAGAGAAGATACTGGACAGTCTGACATCATGACATGGAAGATCATCTGTGTTAGAAATTATATAAAGTACACCAGACAGAAAGTAGGTGACAGATAGGCTGCCAAACCCGGCGCTGCAGTGTAGTTGATAGCGTGTTGAATGTCGGATGACAATCCTCTGCGTGTCAGGTATCGGGCTCGAGCCACCGGGATGGCAGAGAAGCAGCATACTCCTCAGATTAATGGTGAACGTGGCGCCCAAGTGAGCTTTGATGCTCAAGACACTGAGCCAAATGAGCTATGCTCAAGTTTCTGTAGTTCTTCCCTCCACCCCCTACCCCCTTTTTCCCCCAAATAGACTATCAACGCCACACGGCATGGACTATAAGACGAAGATGGTTTGGGAAATGGCAAGTATGTATGACTAGCAAGATCTGCTCGCGCTAGAAGAACATCTTCCACAATATATATATATATAGAATGCCCGTTCGCATGAATCAAATCTTGATATATCGAGATTTGTGAAACGATTTCACTAACGCAGTAGAGCCGTAGACTTCATCATCATCAGTTCTCGTTATGCCTAGTGGCACGTGAGGCTTCAGAGAGGACTTTCCATGCTTTCCTGTCCTGTGCAATCTTCAGTGCAGTTTTCCATGTCAAAGATGCCGCACTCAGGTCACTTTCCATCGTTCGTCTCCATGTTGTTTTTGGGCGCCCCTGTTTTGTCTTTCCCTCTGGTGTCCATGTGAGAGCTGTTTTGGCAGGTATGTCAGAAGTCATTCTCATAACGTGGCCAAGCCATTTCCATCTTCTCTTGGTAATCATACTGTCTAAAGTTTCTTGGTTTGTTGCTTGAAGTAGTTTAGTGTTTGAGATTGTATCTGGCCAGACTTTTTTTTTTTAAAGATTTGACCTTATCTTTCAGGTCGATCAAGACTTAAATAACTACCAGGTAAAGTTCTGGGAAGTAAAGTTAGACGGCGTGACGTTTTCCACGGCACCCACCGAGTGCCGACAGTATAGGTGTAGCCCAATTTACTGAGTACTTTTGAAGGCTTGGAAAAGTCACTTATAGTCACTGCGGCATTCCGTTAGCTTGAGAACCATCTGCAGTCTGCAGACAAGTCTCCTGATTGTAACAGAAGCGTGTTGCGGAAAGAGATGTTCATGCTATCTGTAGGTTGTCAAGCATCGCGTTGGTTTCCAGTAGTTAACGTACTTTGGATCCTGACTTGCAAAATGAACAGACAGACTAGGAGATCCGCTTCTGTCCCATACTGGTCTGGGGATAAAAGCGGAGAAAAAATGCTGGGGGGGGGGGGCGGACGGGGTTAAAGTGATGCATGACAACATGTAGGTGGTTGAGACCCTTTGGGTGAAAGTGAACAATGCAGAAGCACGAATATATCATAGAGGTCTGGAGAGAATGGTGCAGCGGGAGTTAGGGGGGCGGGGGTGGCCAGGAGATCTGGCGGGCACTCTATAACAGTATTCTGCAACCCATTGGCTGCCGAAAAGTCTAGATAGTATGCCAAACATTTCTGGCTAATCACGAGACGGCGTAGGGCAGATTTTTATCTTCCCGCATTGTGGTCTGTAGGATTACCGCCTCAGTGATGAGAATCAAACAGGTACAAATTCCAGCAGCAGTAGGTGTCACATACGCTGAAAACTGTAATTTTGTGACATTGAATTTAACAAATAAACTGCCATCTAGGGGCTGCGTGGTCTCGATTCATAGTGTCTGCCTCGAGTCCTAAAGGTTCCGGGTTCAATCCCCGGTAAGGGCTAGGGGTGGGGGGGGGGGAATCCCTTGAGGGGGGGGGGATCCCTTGACAGGGAAATCGAAAAGAGTAGCCTACCAACGCTGCCAGGCAAATTTTGAGTTTAAAATATACCCACAATATTTTAGAATCCTCGTCGGCACTACAGGGCCTGTGCACTGTGCTGAGCTTTTTCGGACTCAGACTTGAGTTAGAAGAAGAACGAAGCACTTATGGGCTACTACCCGTGTGCCATGGTGTTCATCCGTTGTTCAAAACCTCAAACTGCCATCTACATTTGTATTTTGTTTCTGTATTTGGCAATGGCTTCTCGGCAGCTTTCCGTTAACACTTACCCCAAGTCCGATGCAATTGTTATTGTGTTAAAGCCCCACCCTGGCTGTTACCGGGGGCCCTAATATAACCCAACCTATGGGTTGAATGGGTTTTCTGGGACCTGTCCCCGGGTAATTAACATCAGAATAGTAGCATTTTGTTTATCGCACGGTGTGATGTCCTGAAGGGGTTGAACATCATCACTCAGTGTTTAGCCAGGTGTCAAATGGGTCACGAGACAATCTTTTGGCGGACCGTTAGTGTAAAAAGGTTGTGAAACACCGCTATAGCAGAAAGGCAAGGTGGATATATAATCAAACAAATACTGGTAGCATTGGCACTGAAACTCTTTGCTGGCTGCTGAAGATGGGGACTGGGCACTTATTAGGAATGTCTCGAGTGCTGCGAGACTGTTTCTTAACTCAGCTGAAGTGAATAAGAATTAACATGGTCCATTCTATCTCCCACGTAGAGATCTGAGTGACAACGAAGTCAATGAAATTGAAGATGGTGCATTTGAGAAGGCTGACAAGTTAACAGATCTGTGAGTAATTTACATGTTTTCTATAGACAGCAAACAGCAAGAAGCTTTCACTATCTGCCGAGACACATTTATGTCTAAATTTTGTTTCCTATGTTGCATTGTGAGTTTTATTTAGTAGCATCCATGTATGTTACAAACTACATTATTTAAATCATTTTCTTTTTTTAAATACCATGTGGAGACCCAAGAAAACTGTATTCTATTGAAGACAAAATCTAGAACCAAACATGGAATATGTAATTCTACTTTCAAATCAGTATTACTAATAATATCAGAAACATGCAGAAAAACTAAACAATAGTAAACTATAAATATTAATTAACTGTTGTCCAGAGAGATACTAAATTAGTTCACCTCTATGTGTAGGTGTCTGTATGAAGGCATGTGTGTTGTACGTGTGTCGCTCTCTCAGCTTTCAAAAAAAATTCGTCACGTTAGCCAGCATCCCCGAAAGGGGAGCTTTTGGTTATAATTGTGATTTCTGTTATTTGCGCCATTTTAGAACTGGCTTATAATTGCTCGCCACCAAGTACCTGTGAAAAGGGTTTTTGTAGTGTTGATACAATCAAAGATGACCAAATACTGTCCTGGTCGGCGACGAAGTCGTCTGCTGGTCGGCCAATTAGCGACCCGGACGCCGATGAGCACGTGTGAGTGTGCGCCCCTTACCCAATGATTAAAAACTTTTCTGTATTTGTCAAACTTTCGTTAGTTACCAACATGTTTTCTCTTAAGGCTACATGTAATGAATGTTGATCCAGTCCTACTGTTGACTAAGGAATAAGACATTTAATTACAAGAGATATGCAGTTGCTGAGAACTACTTTGGAGAAATATAACACAGAGCAAAAGTAAGACAATGCAAATTATGGGACAATGTTATGAGGAACAAATAACCTAGGAGGAGCAAAGACCAACTTACTCAGAAAGAGTGCACAAAAGATCTTTACAATGCCCCCATTCCTACCCCACCCCAACACTTTACTCTGTTAAATGGAGAAAGAAAAAAATAAGAAGAAGAAGAAGGAGAGGAGGAAAATAAGAAGTAGGAGAGAAATATGTTTACCGTGTGTATAACTCTGTTAGTCATTGTATTAATAATAGAGCATTTCATATCATGCCATTTTTTTACTGACATCAATCAAGCTTCCACGTTTTCTTTCTGCAGACAGCTGTCTAATAATGAACTGTCTCATTTATCAGCTAAAGCATTCCAGGGACTAACGAATGTGAAAACTTTGTGAGTATGAACATACTTGTTTTCACAAGATTTGTGATATGCGAAATATATGTAAATGCTAGATAATAAATGTACATAAATAATAGGTAACTGTGTGTAAAAACAATAAAGCTATTGGAAGATATAAAATATTGCAGGTTTTTGGTTGTATACGTTTTTCACATCCACACAAATACTAGCCCCTGTTATATATATATGTGTGTGTGTGTGTGTGTTTGTTTTAGTATCCAGAAGCCATGATTTATTAACCCTTAGGCTCGGTATTATGGATATCGCAACCTTTCGGCCTTGATTCCATTTTAAATACCGTAAATCTGGGAGAAATATGGCTTTTCTGCCCACCCCCGGGAGTGAACCCAGACCACAAGGAGTTCGTCACCCGCTCACCGCACAATCCGGTTTAGCCAACTATGCTAGAGAGACGGGTATATATATATATTATATATATATATATATATATATATATATATATATATATATATATATATATATATATATATATATATATATATATATATATATATATATATATATATATAGTTGAAACACAGTTGTTAATTACCTTGTTCTGTCTTTTGGTTGCATTATTTTAACTCATTAAAATTTTAAAATTCTTACTCTAAAGTGCACGACTTAGGGAGCAGACATTGTTGAAGAATCATCTGTCTGGGACTGCAAAATTTTAAATTAAATAAAAAGAAGCCAAAGAAGAAAAAAAGGAAAACAAGATTTTAAACATTGATACAATATCAATTATTCTTAGAAGTAAGTAAATGGGAGCCGCGGTGAAGTAGCGGCTAGACGTTTGCCTGCGGATCCGATCATGGAGTCAGGTGCTGACGGAGACAGTCTTTGTTTTAAAAATAACCCTGGCTCCCAGGTCGACCAGGCCTCATAGGGATACCAGGTAAAAGTCCTGGGAGGTAAAGATGATTGGCGGGTTGTTAACCACATCATCTACTAAGTGCCAGTTGGTCTATAAAATATAAGTTTAACCCTACATCATTCATCATCCTTTGTGAGCTATTAGACGTCACATAGCATTCACTTTTGATTCCTCCACTTCACTATGTTGCACGCAACTGTTTACATTTCTGACATGGAGTTCAGCCCAGTAATTTTTGCTTCTTGTCCCTCGGACATCCTCTTCTCTCTCTCTCTCTCTCTCTCTCTCTCTCTCTCTCTCTCTCTCTCTCTCTCTCTCTCTCTCTCTCTCTCTCTCTCTCTCTATCTATCTATCTATCTATCTATCTCTCTCTCAGACCATTTGTTTCCCATTTCAGTGTCTATTTTGTAATTCTTTGCTCATTTCATCTCAGAGTGCCCAATATATGTACACTGTCTTATTGAAGTCAATACAGGTATTTGTCCAGACATGCCTCTAATCTCCTCACTCTTTTTTAATTCATCCGATTTTATGTTCATGATTTTTCTCAGATATTTATTTTCAAATGTATAACTTCTGTTCCATATCTTTGGTAGTTCTTTCACTTTCGCTAGTAAATGTTACAACTGAAAATTCTAGTTTCGCCTTAAAGCTGTATAACTTGTAATTCGTTATTTTGTAAAGGTTTCGTCAATACGTATGGGGGTCTCTCTGGCAAAGTGGTCAAGCCGTTTGCCTCAAAACTCCTAATGTTGTGGGTTCATTTCATGGCAGCGCCGCTCATTTTACGAGTGCATTTTTTTTACGGAGATCCCTTGGGATCGTTGCTGGAACTACGGAGGTTGTGCTCTATGCGACGCTGGTGGCAAGCAGCTAGCAGTTTTGCGGAAAGAGACTGAGCTTTATGGGATAAAACCTGGTGCACTGAAATAGATTCTCTGAGCTTTACCTTTACCTTTGCCAATGCGCAGCTCAATTTCCTTCGTTGTAGTAGAACCGTAGTCAACTTGGCGAATGATGCCAGACTCGTATTTGTATGGACCAGTGACAATCAGTGGGTGATGTGATCAGCATTGCACTAGCTACCGTTCATACATTTATGTACCGTTTATATTTTAATTAACTCTTTCAATCCCACAAGGGCATAGCTAATGTCCAAATGAGTTAAGAATGACAATATAGGAAAAAACTCCACAGGGGAGCAAGTACAGCAGGTATCTACCAGTCATCAGTAGAAGTTATCCCTCGTCGACAAACGTTTCGGCCCACGAGCTCCTAGACGTTTTGAGAGAGTGGGCCCACCTGAGTTCATGAAGCTCAGGGCTGGTTTCCCTGCTGCACGAAATTACCGGATGGTGTTTTCTTTCGGATAGGAACAAGACAATATACTAAAATAATGGGTATACTACTTCCAGAGGGGCCTACTGTACCACCCTTGCAGAAAACATATATGTTGCCAGAGTTCTTCAGAGTTGTTCAATAAACTATAGATGTGAAAATATAACAACATGTTGATTTGCGTACGAGAAAAATATCCAGTCACGTATTGCGCAATGTTTGGTACAAAAAGGTTTAACATTGTCAGTCTAAGGAATTCCACAGAACTTTTTGCTATTAGGATTACTTTGGCTGTCTTGCAGGATGCTGCGTGGGAACAAGATTTCCTGTATTAACAATGCCACGTTTGCAGAAACTCACAGACTACGACTGTTGTGAGTATTCATCTTGTAGTAAATTACTTGGTGGGAATTGTATCTAATTAGCTCCATTGGAACAGTTATATACACTTTTATGTGAACAGGCAGATCTTTGTGTTAAAGTGTTTAAATTGTTTGCCTTGCATTCTGATAGTTATGTGTTCAGTTTTTGACTGTCTTTAGTTCTTCTTCTGTGTTCATCTGAAAATGTACTGGCGTTGTGCCTGTTAACAGCGTGACTGACATTTGCGCTTTTCAAAAAACACATTAAAGTCTTCAGGCATTTGTTGACTGAGGCAGCTTTCTTGAAGCCTTCGGTTCACGAGTGCCGGTGATTCAGGGGATGAGAGTAGTCATCAAGGAGCTGCATGGTTTATGCAATACTGTTAGTGTATAGTGAACAGCGTGTACAATATAAAACCATGTCTCTCACGTATCATCACTAGTGTTGTCATCATCATGTCGTGACATTCATTTACATCACATTCTGCTCACAGTTTAGTTGTCCATTCCGTTTTACGCTGTGCAGTCCTTTTGATATGACGGAGGGAATACTTTGGCTTCTCTTAACAACGTTTCTCTTTGATGTCCTCATTTTTCTGCCCATTTGTTTCCCATATCAGTGCCTGTGTAGTTATTCTCTGTTTCTCCTGTTGATGTGCCCAGTATATTGCCATCTTTGCACTGTTTGTTTTAACATAAAATATAACTTCATTAACATAACAGTACCATATATGTGATGTGTTGTATTAGATGGTATTGGTAGGCTATTGTATAATATAAGGTAGCATGGCTGAGAGAAGAATCTAGAACAGGATTGATCCAGAGCACCAAGGACAAAGATCTACAGCCAGATATGAACACCTACATGGTAATGGTAATTGCAGCTCCAACTTCATAGCATGAATAAATAAACAGTGGTGGCATGTTGAAACTTATGGTGCCATTTCAGTGATCTGAAATGAATTATGTCCGTATTCGATAGTTGTGGATTTCAAGCTGTACTACAGACATGGCCGATAAGACACCTCTGGGGGGGGGGGGGGGGGGGGACTAGTTGACCATGTCCTTAGTGCACTTGTTTCCATAACGAGGCGCACACGCCGTCCGGAGGTGACAGGTTCGATTCCCGACACGGTAACTATAGCCTAGATTTCGAATTGTATGTTTTCTAGTGTGTTCTTCTATCTTTTTACTTCTTTCTATGAGTGCCGATCAATACATTTTCTGTTACTTTATTAATATACAACTTCATAGCAAACCGGTCAATCTGTAGCTGCTCTTTCCTGTTCCAAAGAAGATCACACAGAATATCCATCACTGTTCCTTGTGAAAAAAAAAAAACAATTGGGGCAGACTGTGTCTCAGCAAATCCAGTAGCATACACCTGCATAAAATGTATGATACACCAACCAGAAGTGCCAGCACAAACAGTACGACACCTACATGATCTGATCTGACAAAGCACACAGTGAACAAGTGTGGGAACAAATTGAAAGACACACTGACAAAATAATAAGGAGGCTATGTCGGACGGAGGGTGGCCCACGAAGAAAACGTCAGGAAGATAAGTATAAGGTTGGGGCACAGACAGAAAGGCAAGGTCTAGCTCAGTGATTCCCAAACTGTGCGCTGCAGTGCCCCAGGGAGTTTTGACCTCTTCGCAGGGGCGCCGCGAAATATTGTAAAAGCTTCATAATAAATTTAACCAAGACACGAATAGTCATACTTTTTATTAGGTTAGAGCGCCGTGGAAAAATATTAATTGAAGAAAGGCGCCGCGGCCAAGAAAAGTTTGGGAAACACTGGTCTAGCTATTAGGATTAGATCATTAGGCCAAAGAAATGGTGCACATACCACACTATTAGCCACGCAAGTGGCGCAAAAAAAACAGACCACAAATATAACCAGCAGGTTGAACGTTGTCCAGTTTTTAATATTTTTTTTTTCTAGAATGAAACTGGAAGCACACAGTGATTCCAGTGAAAGTTATGCTGTGTAATACTCTTGTAGAACTGCAATCATCATGCAGACCAGTTTTTATGTTGATTACAGATCTAGATGAAAACAATCACCTGTGTGCTCGAAGACACACAGACACACACACACACACACACACACACACACACACACACACACACATGCACACACACACACACACAATTACTCATAATAGAATCTAGATGAAAACAATCACCTGTGCGCGCAGACACACTGACACACGCACGCACGCACACACGCACACACACATGCACACACACGCACACACACGTACGCACGCACACACACACACACACACACACACACACACAATTACTCATAATAAAATGTATTTTTGTTTGGTTTACAGATCCCTTTATGACAACCAGATTAACTGTATAATGAAAGGATCGTTTGAAAGGTTGCATTATCTGTCTACACTGTAAGTTTTTGCCACTTCTGTTATCATATCCATATATGCTGTGTGACTCAGAGTAGGTTTAATTAAGCATTGCTGAACTGATAGTAAATTATACATTGTATACAGACAAGTTGTCTTGTATTAGTGGGTGTTGAGCACATCATGTAGCTTTCTTAAATCTTAGAGGAGTGGTAGTCCACTATTTCTGACGGATTTTTAAATTATTATTTTTTTATTTACATTAGTTTACTGGTTTTGTGGGGGTTTTTTAAGGCAGTTTTATCCCAAATTGTTCTAAGGTAGATGTGGTAAAGATGCTTTGGAAGTATGTGAACAAAGCAGAAATTGTGAACAGATCACTGCAGTATAAATAGATAGATATGAATGACCAGAATGTTTGTTAGACAGTACCAAAAAGAAATGCAAAATATATCAGACTAGAACTTTCACTATTAATATAGGAACTCTTCTTCTTTGTCTGCTTATAAACTCACAATTGAATAGAGTCCTTCAACAAACTCATTCAAGGCTGGAAATTTAGACCAAGTTTACAACGGTACTTATCATAAATTTTTTAATTTTTTTTCAACATGATGCTTCAATCGAAACATATTGAGAGGCAGAACAGTAATATTCGCTATCCTAATTCGATAACACCTTTCTATAAATTTTGACTGACAATCAGCAAAAAGAAGACAAAGATTATAGTACAAAATGCCACTGTGAGACCAGCAATCATTGACGGTGAAGAGCTAGAGCTAGCTGACAATTTAACATAGACGGGACCCTTCGTCAATAACAAATTATCCCTGGACTAAAAAATCAACAACAAAATAGTTAAAGCAAGAATGGCAGTGAACAGAATTATCAAAAGAGTTTTGGAGAAATGAATGCTCATGGTTAAAACAAAAACCCTTGCTTATCAAGCACATGAATTCAACACTCTTTTGCTTGATAGTGAAAAATGGTCAGCTTACTTCAGCAGAAGAAACAGCTATACCGTTTTTATGTGTGTCTTTGAAGAAAACTTGGCATTAGGTTTCAAGACGAGATTACAAACACTGAGGTATTAGGAACAGTAGGTTGCACTAGGACTACAGTTTTCTTAATGTTCAGTCTAAGAAAACTTATGTGGCAAGGACAGTGGTCGGCTAAATCGCGGCTAGTGAGTCACATGCAGCTGTTTAGCCACCTGAGTGCGACTTAACCAGTTGGCCACAAATCGGTTTTGACTCTGAAAAACATGGTTCTTGAAAAAAAAAACATTGTTATCGTCCTACTGCTGATTTTTGGCTCTTTTGACTAATGAGTTTCCCGACCACACGACATACTTGCAGGAAGGAGGATAATAAAATCTCTAAAGAATCCTCTATAGTAAATTACACACAATTAAAATATGTCATGAATGGAAATTAGTAGACCCCATCAAAACAGTTTGATGACCTGGACTTCCCTGGTAATATTTCTTTTCAATCTCACTCATGGAATCCGATGCAAAATAAATTAAATATACCTGATGTGAGATCATAATTTTGTGGTCCAAAAAGCTATAAGGAAAAGACAATGATAAAAATAATAAACCAAGCAATTAAAAATCTTTTTTTCTTAATGGTATCCCACTCCAAGATGTGGAATAATGCACTTATTTGGACCAGTAATACAGATAAAGGTGGGGGGGGGGGGGGGGACCTGATAGGGGTATTAAAATACGAATACAAAAGGCAAGAGGAGCTTTCATAGCACTAGGGAATTTCTGGAAGTAAAGTGATATTAAAATCAATAGTTGGTTGTGAATTCCTTACAGGAGGTTGCAGAACCAACCCCAGCAGCCCCTAGCGTTGTGTGGTTTCTCTAGGCAAATTTACGTCCAGTAGTTTGCCATTGCTCCCTGGATGGTCGGCCCCCTGATACCACTGTCGAAACCAACACAAGGCGTATGGCCCGCAGCTGGGTACCCCGGCATTATGAAGCCTTCACATCGACTTAGCCACAGAGCTGACATCAAAATCAATACTAAACTTAAAATGTTTAATTCTAATGTGAAATCAGTACTGTTGTATGGAGCAAAAACATGGAGCCACTGGTGCCTGCGCAGAATAGAGGAAATTAAATGATATGATAGAATCACTAATGTTGAGCACAGGGAGAGAAAACTAAATAATTTCCAGTGGACCAAGAACTGAAGAAAAGACACTGGCGTTGGATAGGACACACGTTGAGAAAACCTAAGAGCAATATCACTAGAAAGTCTTTGGACTAGAACCCACAAATAAAGGCAGACCGAAAAACAAAAAAAACAAAAAAACATGGAGAAGGAGCTGGAGCGTGAAGTTAGAAAGATGGGAAGCGCTGCATGCAGTAAGGATAGATACAATGACTTAGTTGGAGGATCTATACTCAACTGGGGGATAAAAGGCAGAAAAAAATGAAAAGATGTCAGGGTTAGCCTTTACTGTGACTTAAGATGGAGCATAGTTATTAAGGTCGATTCCTGGGAACAGAATAGCCTAGATCGCATTGCATGGAGGGGGAAATTTAGGAAGTTAATGGGGACAAAGGAGAAAAGGATTGCAGACAGTCTGAGCTGAGCGTTTGAGAAGAAAAATATCAATTACCTGTGAGGCGACAGGGGTCCCGAAATCTCATGCACTTGTAGAAGATGTTTCTTTAACATAAGGTAGTTTTACTTGTCACATTCACCATATTATTCCCATGCATTCCTTTAGCACAGCGGAATACTGTCATCTGGAAAAATAGAAAGGTGTCTGCTAATATCTATAATTTTGTGTGTGTGTGTGTGAGTTTATATTTTGTTTATTAATTTCCAAATTCCCCCCGTGTGGGTCCAGGGCTTCATTGTGGGAAGAACAAGAGACTCACTGTCTGTCCAAAGGCATGTCGTAGGAGTCAACTAGATATAGGAAAATATTTGCCTGAGAGGCAAGGAACCAACAGTCTGCATGCAAATTAGTTAGACCTGTGAAATGTATGTGCACGCAACACTCAGTTTCTGGAACAGGACTAGAGTCCAAAAGTGGACAAGCAATGTAAACTTTCCTTTGGAGTTTACAGCTAATGAACACGAAGAAGAAGAAGAATTTCCAAATTATGATGTGTGTTAAGCCTTTTGGTCTCTGAAAGGTGTTATTTTGACTCATAATATTCAAAACATTTTTTTCAGTTGGGTAAAACAAGTCTGTATTGAAAGAGTTCAAATAGCAACACTATAGGGCAAAATGAGTTTAAATAAACTAAGTAAGTAAACGACTTTCACGCACCAGTGATGTATCTGGCATCTGATTCTAGACTTTCACACGCCAGTGATGTATCCGGCATCTGATGCTAGACTTTCACACACCAGTGATGTAATCAGCATCTGATGCTAGACTTTCACACACCAGTGATATATCAGGCGTCTGATGCTACACTTTCACACAACAGTGATGTATCTGGCATCTGATGCTAGACTTTCACACACCAGTAGTGTACCTGGCATCTGATGCTAGATTTTCACACACCAGTGATGTACCGGGCATCTTATACTAGACTTTGACACGCCAGTAATGTATCAGGCATCTGATACTAGACTTTATCACACCAGTGATGAACCATGGCATCTTATACTAGACCTTGACATGCCAGTGATGTATCAGGCATCTGATACTAGACTTTCACACACCAATGATGTATCAGGTGTCTGATGCTAGACTTTCATACACCAGTGATGTACCGGGCATCTGATACTATACTTTGACACGCCATTGATGTATCAGGCATCTGATGATAGACTTTCACACACCAATGATGTATCATGCATCTGATGCTAGACTTTACCACACCAGTGATGCATCAGGCATTTGATGCTAGACTTTCACACACCAGTGATGTACCGGGCATCTGATACTAGACTTTCACACGCCAGTGATGTATCAGGCATCTGAAGCTAGACTTATATTTTTATTGATTAATCAGCACTCCATGGGTGATGTGATTAATGACATGCTGACCAACTTTGCTTTCCAGGACTTTGCTATGTACCTGTTTTAGGTTGTGTCGACCTGGTAGCCATGGTCTTCTTTTTTTAAAGATCAGACTAGATACTGATTTGAACCCAAAACCTTTTTACCAGCAGTCAAATGTCTTACCGCTGTGCTACTGCGACTCCCATTCTAATAAATAACGAGGTGTAAAGTGCATTTTCGTTCAATTCATGCAATTTCCTGTACCAAGGTTTATGTTTGTTTTTGTTTTTAAATAAATTTTTGTTTCACATATTCCTGTCCCTTCAAGTAACCTGATGGCCAACCCATTTACTTGTAACTGCCATCTTGGATGGTTGGCAGAGTGGCTGAAAAGAAGAAACATCATCACAGGAACACCAGTATGCAGTGCTCCTCATGAAGTGAAAAATACGCCAATTCAAGACCTCAAACTCAAGGACTTTATTTGTGAAGGTAGGCAGGTAGCAGAAGGGATACTTTAAACTTGAACTTTTTTGTATTTTTGAGAAACAAATCTTCCGTAACCTTTTTATTAGCTCTTAAAGCCCCCCGTGTGGGTTCCGGGGCCCCATCGTGGGGAAAACAAGAATAGACCCACTGCCTCCCCAAAAGCATGTCGTAAGAGTCGACTAATTGGGGAGCTTCCTTTGAAGTCGGAGTGCATCTGTCGGAGAGGCAAGGAACCAACAGTCTGTATTCAAGAGAATGAGATCTGTAAAACTGATGCACACGCAACACTCAGGTTCTGGAGCAGGACTGCAATTCAGTAGTGGACGAGCAACCAGAACTTTCCGCCAGAGTGTACAGCTGGTGAACGCGAAGAAGAAGAAGAGGAAGAAGAAGCTCTTAAAGCACTCTTGTGTCACTGGATGTACGTCGCTCTGTGTGTTGTCCTGGTGGGGTACAACTAGCTTGGACCTGCAAATGCAATTAACTGTTTCCATACACACGAAGCCAAGCCTTCATATGGTCACCAGAGGGTAAAAGAAAACAGAGAAGACCAAAAGAAACTCTCCGTAGAACCATCACAAGGGAGAGCTCAACCATAGGTCTCAGTCGCACTCAAGACCTACATCAAGTGGCAACGAACCGACAGACGTGGAAAGCTATGACCTCTGCCCTATGCGCCATCTTTGGCACAAGAGAAATAACTAACTAACTAATACACACAAAAAATTATTACACAAGATATTTCACCAGCTTACACGTAAACTAGCTACCAGGCCATATTATACACCATGACTCAGTGCTGCACAAATGAAAGGATTCCACAGGAAAAACACAGTTCACAGTCCTTCACCAAGCACTTAACTCAGTAGCTTAGGTAGAGAAACTGTAGACTTCTGTCTATATATATGGAAACTGCATAAGCAAAGCATTGTCGGAAGCAAAGATAACTTTGAAGCTAACAATTATGTCAAGCCTATTCCTCCTTATTGGGTCAGAAGTGCTATTATATCAGTAGTTATCAGAAAAGGAAGAGGGAAATATACTAGGCATATCATGAGAAGAAGTGGGCAGAGAATCACTAAACAGACACTGAAACAGGAAACAAAATGATTGAGTAAATGAGGATGTCCAAAAGAAACTTTTAGATGAACGTTATTGAAAAAGACCAACGGTGCTGGATTGGATTTTAACAATGACACTGAAATGAATGCATGAGAAGAACAAAATGGAGGAGTAGACTGCAATCCCAATGTGACATACAACGACGATATAGGATGATGATGATGATTTGAATGATATAAAGCTGCTATTTCAGTTTTAATATTCATTAAGGTTATCACAGCAGGTGGTCCATGAGAGAGATAATTAATGTTGCAATTTATAAGTGTGTTACTTTAAAAAAATGTAATTAATGAAGTGGAAGTGGCCACCTGGGAGGCAGGATTTTTTTTTTTTCCTTCAGAAAACCCTAGTCAAAAGTGAAAAGTAAGAAAACCCATTATTTGGTTGTAAGGATTCTTTTTGGAAGAGCCAGTCATACTTAGGACTGAAAGAGTCAAGTGACTCTTCTAACAGTGTATGAAAGTTCTTAGAGAGAAGCCCTGCAGCAGACATGAAAACCCTTGGCATACTTTCAGGTTTCAATTATGTTTCAATGGTTTCTTTTAATAGCTGTTCGGTTGAAAATCTTTTGTTAGTCTTGTCTGAAACTACTTTACAATCTACTTTGCATTGAAACTGTAAGCAAGTTGCTTTAATTACATTTACTATTATTCTTCTTTTGTTTGCTTTAGTGATGCAAAATCTTCCACAGAAAATATTTATGCAGGTTTTGAAAAACTTTTTCAAAAACCACAGAGACCATTTAAATTGAACTATCAGTTCATTGCTTTATTCATTTCTAGCCTAGGATAGGTTAATTTATAATGTCCTGAGAAATAAAGATGGTCAGTATGGTTTTGACCTCATCACACGATTGGTTTATGAAAATAAAGATCATTATCTGTCAAATGTGCCAAAGGTGCATTACGGGTGCTTTACTTGTTACTTACTCACTCATAGAACAGCAGTGAAATTTCGACCTTTCAAAAGACAGATACCCTTGCAGATGTAAAAAATTTACAAGGGACTACCCAGTAGTATGCATGCAATAAAAACTTGCACTGCCGACTATTACAGACAGGCTCAAAGTTCTGCAAGCAAAGTCATATCTCAGGGTAACCGCAGACAAGAAGCACCTCCTGCGTGAAGCCCTGGGTAGAGCTAAGGGTCAGCGACTGAGAATAGTAAGGTCTTGGATGGGGCAAGCTGAAGACAAAATTAGACATGAGTGCGAGCTTAAGAATATTGGGTGAAGAGAACAATGCATCAAAGTGTCCAAACAACAAACTGTTACTGTTATGATCAAAACTAGAAATAGAACTCCATGCTGGCTGCTGAAGATGTAAGTAAGTTTTACCCCACAATGACATCACACAGAGTGACAAACACCCAGTGACACATGGTGTCACCATGCAGCTGAGGATCACCCATGGATAGGTCCTGGAAACCCTGTTCAATGGTTAGGTTATATTAAGGCCCCCGGCAACAGCCAAGGTGGGGCTTTAGAAAAATGAAAAATTTCATCCCATAAGGGGAGGACATAATTTTTAATGGAGACTCCTTTTCTAGGGGCAAATAACAACTCTTTACAATTCATGGAGTGATTGTTTTTAAATTTGTTTGTTCTATTGCAGAAAGTAATGAAATAGGCTGTCTTGCTGGGATTCAACCCTGTTGTCCAGACAACAATATGGGTAAGAATTTATCATTTTCACTGAACTTTGGTTGCAATTTATGGATTCTTGTTTTCTGATCCGAATAGCGACTGGAAGATGTGCACTGCAGATTAATTGTGTTATGGCATACACAATGAACACACTGTCGGCTCTGTGGCTAAGTCGATGCCGGGATACCGGGTTCGATCCCAGCTGCGGGCCATGCGCATTGCGTTGGTTTTGACAGTGGTATCACTGGGCTGACCGTCCAGAAAGCAATGGCAAACTACTGGACGTAAATTTGCCTAGAAAAACCACACAACAGACAGGGGCCTGTAAATGATACGCAACTAACCTATGAACACACTAATGCAGCAAAAACAACATACTGTGTGGCTTTTGCATCAGTATTGTAAAAAATACAGAGAGAAATGTTTGTTATGGGAAAAAGCAATAACTAAAGAGTGGAAGTAGCTTTAGAAGCTACAACTCATGGAGAAGACCTTTAGAGCCAGTGACTACAAAGGGGAGATAACAAATCAAGCAAATACTACAGAATGAAAGGAACTTTTCAAACTCAGACTCACGACTCTAATGACGCTAGTACTGATTCAGAAGCAGCCTAACAGTCATGTATTTACTATGGGATGTATCTATGACTGGATTATATTGACATAATTTCAGTTAAAAGATTACAGCTATTATTATTCCCAGAAACGAAATTGTTTTATTTCAGTTTGCCTTTACTTGTGCTAACACACTTGTTCACTTCACCATATTAATCACAATCAAGTTAATCTGCCCTAAAATGGGACACCATTTTTTTTTTTTTTTTTATTTCAAAGCCCCACTATGGCTGTCATCAGGAACCCTAAATTTAACTTAATGGTTGCATGGATTTTCTGGGACTTGGCCTTAGCAATTCTCATCCAAATGGTGGCTCTTGATGTCACTGGGTGTTTAACCATGGTTGTTGATCCAGGTGGGGTTGAACGTCGGTCAGTCACTAAGGGCTTTCAGTCTATTCCTCTATTTGGGTAAACCCTGTTCAATCTTCTCAATATCATGTATGGACCTCGGTCCATCATCCTTGAGCTCTCTCCAGCATCCTTGGCCTCTCTCATCAATATTTCTCTAAGAGCTTGCTTCTCTTGCACTTCCTTGTGTCCTCAGTCGATTGATTTTCCATTTCAGTGTGTGGCTAATGGTTCTCTGCTTCTCCTCAGAATGTGCCCAATATATTACCATCTTTTTAGTCTTACAATTGTTGATTCCAACGGTTGTCCTGACATTTATGTTATTTTGTTACATTAGCACTGCTTCAAAAAACTAACTGATAATTTTATCCAATAACAAGTATTGTCTCTTTGCAGTGGTGGTAGAGAACAGCTGTGACCCTAGAGCTTACTGTCCTCCCAAATGTACTTGTACGGGGACCGTAGTGAGATGTAGTCACCAGCAGCTGACAGAAATCCCTAAATACATCCCCATAGACACAACAGAACTGTAAGTAATCACCTGAGTGTGTCCATGTCTGTTTACTTCATCAAGTTGTTTCTTGCTCTAATATGGTATACTAGTCTGAAATGTAATACTCTAGTAGGAAATGGTAGACTTTCACATAAAAGGTAACTATTTGCTATTTTCATAGTAGACTCTAGGATGTGAACTGTTAGGTCTTTATGTATTCTAGGTAGCACTTACTTGACTGGCATGGGCAGGTGATCAGCCTACACCTCAGGACAGGGCATACCAACCTTAACAAGTACAGGCTTGGTTAAATATTGTGCAAGTGTGGGCTGTGAATGCAAACTGTAGAACATGAACTGCAAGAATGTCCCTTGTACATCCATTAGGAAGGGAATACTGGCCCACTGAGTCAATACTATTTACAAAGTTGGTTGGAACTCAAAGGGAATATCTAAAAACAGTCAACTTTTATCACAAGAACTTCTCTGTCTGTGTGAATCAGAAAGCGATCACAAGAAGGAGAAGAACGTATTCTAGGTCATGAGGTAACAAGTTTGAGTTTGTCTGAGGAAGATACTGGGGGTGTATGCTGTGAGGTTCCCTTAAAGTGGGAGAGCATCTGCCTGAGAGGCATTCCTTTGAAGTCAGAGTACATCTGCCAGAGAGGCATTCTTTTGAAGTCAGAGTGCATCGACCTGAGAAGCAAGGAACCAACAGTCTGGATTTTGTTTTAAATGCTAGATCTGCACAATGGATGTGCAATCAAAACTCAAGTTCTAGATCAAGACCAAAGTCTAGGAGTGAATGAGCAGCCAGAACTGTCCGCTGCAGTTTATTGCTGATGAATGCTGGCATAGAGAAGAAGATTAAATTGTCCTAAATTGTCTAACTCTTCACAAGTCAGAAATGCCTAAAATATGTTTTTTCAGATATGTTGATGTGAATGAAATAGCTAAAGTACCTTTTGATATTGGTCTCTTGACAAACATGAAAAGACTGTAAGTCTCACTGTCTGCTCTGCTACATAGCTTTTCGTATAGTCATAATCTATTTTGTGCGGTGGATGTGAGCTGCAATTTCTGTCTTTTAAACACATGATATTAGTGCACGGAAACTAACAGTTGTAATCAGTTTTAACATAATTGTGTAAGTAAATAACAGAATGCTGTATATAGACAGTTGTACTCAATACACAGTTTTTAAAAAAATAAAAAGACTAATACAGCACCGGATCCCAAAAAATATATCGGTGGAAGTGTGTGAAGTACTTAATTAGAAAAGATTCTGTAATACCAAAAAATTAAAAACCTTTAACCAGCAGTCATTTTATATAGACAAAGCTAGGTTTGATGTTATCTTTTTTTAAAAATAATATCAAGTGTGAGATATGTTTTTTTAAGCTGACGTGAATATATATTATTATTTCATTGTATCTTGTGATATTATTTATTATTGTAATAACTGAAAAGTATTTGATTTGATTTGCTTGACAACTGTTTCAGAGATCTGAGCCACAATAACATTACAACTCTTCCACCACAGATATTTTCCAATCTGACACAGTTATCAACTCTGTAAGTGATGTAATTTTGGTCAGTTATCATAATCCTATCTTGTCTAATCTTATATTGCAATCATTGTTTTAGTAAATACACAGCAATATGATGCAAGAAGCTTATTAGAGAATATACAATACCAAATGTGGAACTGATCATAAAGAAGGATTAAGTACATGACAATAAATCACTAAGGTACCTTTGAGGCCATTGTATAGTTTAAAAAAAAACAAATTGTAATGCACTGATTGACACAAGATGCAGTAGAAAGATACAGGCAGACAGGCTGTCTGGACATGGCTGCTAACATCTATACATATCTTTTTTTTTTGAGAAGTTCAGGGAAACATAACAAGTTTCTGAATTTTAACAGCTGATAGATTTTTTCTTTTTTATCGTCCACTCAATTTCATGCAGTCAGCTCTTAACTTCTCTGCACTCTTATGTATTCTTATTAGGGCTGTACTGAATATTCACTTCGGGGCCGAATAGTGGACCTAATATCTATTCGGTATTCAGCCAAATACTTGCGTTCGGGCCGAATATGAATAGTGGTTACCTTACACAAGTTTCTGCATACACTGCGATGGACTGAAATAACTCTCTCAATAACACAATAGGTGCAGCGGATTACATTTTGGCTTAAATTTTATATTGGAAAATGTGGTCTGTAAAATAGTAATTGTTAGCCTCGTCAAGTAAGCACTTATATCTAAAGGCAGTGCGATCATTTTTGTTGCTTGTGTGTGTGTGTGTGTGTGTCTGAGAGAGAGAGAGAGGGAGGGAGATCATGCATTTTTTGGTACTTTCAGGGTGTCTTTGCCCAAATCAAATTTGAAAATATTGCTAATGACAATATGAAGGTGCGTTTAAATTACATCACATGAACGGCCGAGCGAACGATGGTTTTGAAAGAGGCGGAATCCCGAAGACAACTAATCACAGACATCAGAAGGAGACAGTCATAATTTTTCGGTCATGGTATGAGAAGAGGGAAAAATGGAACATGTGGTGACCACTGGAAAGATCTGTGGAAGAAGGGATAAAGGAAGATAACGAGAGAAGATTCTTGACAGACTTGTTGCATTGGAGGTGTGTCACAGCACACGAACTAATACATACTGCAGGAGATTGCAAATTGTGGCGAGCCCTAATTCTTACACTATAATGAAGATGGATTACACTTTAAAATAGTATTATTTTTCACTGATTTTTTATGGAATATAAAGAAGCATAAGAATTGCAAGAGCTTGCCTCTGTGTGCACTTATTTCTGCTTTTTTCTTTCTTTGTTTAGCTTAACTTTTGTATTTTTTTATATACAGAATTCTTAGCTACAATAATTTGCAGTGCATTTCTGAAACAAGCTTCAACAACATGAAAAGTCTAAGAATTCTGTAAGTGTGTTTGATTACTGGAAATATTGTTATAGATCTGCCTGTGTTTTGTTAACTGTGATGTCTAAGAATTATGAAATCATTTCTTATTTGTTTGCATCTCCATGTTACACATAAATGAAAGGAACGACTTAATAAAGAAGAATATTAAGAACTATTATTGTTCAAAATTTCGAATATCTTGGGTCACTGGTTACCAACAATGGTGACACAATGAAAGAAATTAAACGGCGACTATCAATTGCTCTTCAAAGACTAAAACAACTGAATAAATTATGGAATTGTACAGATAGAATTACAAAGGTCAGATTTTTAAGAGCATGCATCTTTCCCATTGCAACATACGCCTGTGAGACCTGGACACTTACTAAACAAGCGGAACAGCGCATAAATGCATTTGAATATAAATGTTACAGACAGGTTCTAAGAATATCTTGGGTAAAGAAAAGAACAAATGCATCCATACTTCAAGAGCTGAATATTGAAGAGGGTTGGCTAGTAAAGACAATAAAAATAAAACAAAGAAAATTGAAATATTTTGGTCACTTGAAACGTCATGGAAGTCTAGAGAGAACAATAATGGAGGGGTATATGCCTGGGAAGAGAGGAAGAGGAAGGCCAAGGAGAAGATGGGTGCAGGATGTGGCAGATGATCTCCAGATGGGTGTATCAGACGCAGGACATCTTGCTCAGGATAGGAAGGTTTTCCGGAGGGTTGTTATGGCAGCGAGGTTCCGCGAGGGACATGCTACTGAATGAATGATTATTGTTCACAGGTCAGGTCTGCATCAGATATGATGGAATTACTGTATAACAGAAGTTAGTATTATTTGTTTTCTTTTAACGCTAAATATTGGGCAGCGGTCTAGGAGTGAAGCTCCAAAGGCAGGTGGACAAAGCACTGCTCTTTTTATCCGGCAGCTGTTGCAGCATGCCTTGTTCCAGATATATTGGTGTTACCTTTTCTTCAGAGTAAATAAACATGGTGTGCTGAAAGAGGCATCATCATGCACGAGCAGCACATAGTCTGCTGTACAGTACTGCACTGGCTTTTGTTCTATAGACTTTTCTCAATTCAAGCAGGCCTTGTCAGTCATATTCACCATTGCCATTCACATGACTTCCTGTAGCAGAGTATAACACTGTGGTCAGAAAAGATGGAAAGGTTCCAATAATTTAGAAAAATTATACATTGAAAGCAAATTTTCTATAAAAACAAAGCTTAAATTTATTTTAGTTCATAAAAATAACTTATATATTTAAGAAATCTTACAGGCTTACACATTTCTTCTATTATCTGTTCTCCATTTCAGATCATTGCACGAGAACAATTTATCATCAATTCCTTATGGTGCCTTCGATGGTCTCAAGTCATTATCTCACATGTAAGTAAAAGTAATAACCATTTTGTCAGAGTGAAGCTTATGTAAATTTGTTGACTGTTTCTATTTTTGTTTTCTTATTACTGAAGGTGGCCTCAGACATATACAATGTATGTAGCAGACATTACAAATTAATTTTAAGCAATATGTTGCACCATAATTGTTATGCAAGATTGCCCAGATTTTCCAAGTCAGAGGACATCTGGTCTACTAACAAATACTACAGGGCACTGGTTAAGACCTATGCTGTATACCAGATTAAACGCATGGCAAACATTGATCACTGAAGAAGAAGTGCCATAATAATGTTTAAAATGTACACACACATGTGCACACTTACACATGTGCAAACTTACACACACATGTGCACACTTACACACACTTGTGCTCACTTTCACACACATGTGCACACTTACCCATGTGCACATTTACACACATATGTGTACACTTACCCACACATGTGTACACTCACACACACATGTGCACACTTACACACATGTGTACACTTACAAACACATGCACACATTTACACATACATGTACACACTTACACACACATGTGCACACTTACATACACATGTGTACACTTACACACACATTTACACACTTACACACACATGTGCATACTTACACACATGTGCACACTTACACACACATGTGCACACTTACACACAAGCTATTTTGTAATTTTAGTCACCTAATTGGTTCATTTTCAGAGCTCTTGGAGGAAATCCATTGTTCTGTGACTGTAAATTGAAATGGCTGTCTGATTGGATCAAGAGAGATTACATTGAACCAGGGACCGCATCTTGCAGTGGGCCAGAGAAAATGAAATCCAAATTAATTCTGAGTTCACCGTCTGCATTTTTTGAGTGTTTGGGTGAGATCAGACATCACGCTTGTCCTTAAGAACAACTGTTTTTGCTGTCTGTAATTACCACATTTAGAATGGTATAGGTGGACTGGTTTTAAACCTGAGGTTTTGGGTTGCATGGCTAGCACACTTACCATTGATTAGATCTTGCAAATATGTCCACAGATTCTATGACAAAGCTGAAAATTAACACAGAACTCTGACACAGAACAGCAAGAAACAAAGGCTATTATTATTAGTAAAGTGGAGGATGTGATTAAGTCTATGTGAAATACCAATCATAATATGACCTGTGAAAGTACAGGACCTTTTTCCATGCCTCCAGGAATATTTGGTATATAGGGCTAGATCTATGTTTTTCTAGACCAGTCGGCACTCAGTGGGTGATGTGGTCAGGATCATGTCGGGTGTTTTTGCTTCTCAGAACTAAACATAGTACCAACTCAAGGCTGGGTCGACCTGGGAGCCAATGTCATATTTGAAAACAAAGTCTGGCTGGGTCAGGACCCAAAGCCATGACCTTCTGATCTGCAGCCAATTGTCTAGCAGCTACACCAGCTCCCTAATTTGACCTGTCCTAAACTAAACTAGCACATGTAAATTTTCTAAAAAGCACTTCAGAGGTGACTGAGGGGGGATGAGGATGCCCACAAGAAACCTTAATATAAACATTAATGAGGGAGGCCAAAGGTGCTGGACTGGTTTCCATCCATGATATGGAAACAATTATACAGGCTAGAATGGAGTGGAAAACTTAACTGCAAGCATTTCATGACATATAATGGCACATCAGGACAACAATAATGACTTCAGAAGACGCTAACCTAACAGAAATCTAAACAGCAGAACGGAAAAAAATAAATTTCAGTGACAATTTCTTATCCCATTGAACAAATGACTTTTGAGTTAACAATTACGTAGACAGCAGAAGCAGTATTTTAACAAATCAAGTAATCCTTATTAATTTTCTTACCCACATTTGTTTCTTCTTCTTCTTTTCTCAATGATACCAGGTTGTAGCCCACTGTCGTGGTTTCCTGTACTTGTCTTGCACTTTTCGGATGGCTTGGGTGATGAATTTTTTTAATTGTTTTGCAAGTTTTACTTCAGCTACACCATTTATCCATCTCTTTCTTGATCTTCCCATAACTTTTTTTTAATAGATGTTCTACTGTAAAAAAAAAATCTTTATGCAGTTTGATCTGTCTACCTTATGGCCAAACCATTTCATTCTTTGTCTGTGAGTATAATTCGAGCACAGTCTTATTCCAACTTTCTCCCTAATGCTGGTATTTATAACCCTGTCTCTTCTTGTGTTGTTAGTGACTTTACAGAGACAGCATATTTCACAGGTAGTTATCTTCTGTTATAGTGCCCTATTCATTGCATCTGTTTTTAAAAAAAAACCAGAACAGTTAAACAACAGGGCTGGTTAAGCAGCCTGTACATAAAGTAGAAAATCATAATTTCAGAGTCAATAATTTTGATTTCTATACATTTACAGGAGATCCTGACCCATTAGTGGCCCAGAAATGTGACGTCTGCCTTACCAACCCATGCAAAAATGGAGGAAAGTGTACCACTGTTGAATTTAAGAGTTTCAGCTGTGACTGTGCACCTGGCTTCCATGGCAATGAATGTGAACAACAAATAGATGCATGTTTTGGTAACCCCTGCAATAATGGAGGGAGATGTGAAGTAATGGACCATGGCCGTTTCAAGTAAGTGCAGTTTATCAACACTATTAAAATGTGTTAGTTATTGAAGAATGTATAATTGTTGTCAGTCAAGTTGTGGGTTTTGTGCAAGAAAGTCTCACTTATAGCTTTTATGCATCATCCAGTTGTGCCATTTTATGTCACATAGAGCTCACAGTTTATTCTTCCATTACCTTTTATCCTGTGCAGCTTTTTCAGTATCATGGATAGAATCCAGTTTAGAACCTTTGACCTCTCTCATCGGTGTTTGTCCTTGGGTTTCCTTTAAATGTTCTCATTTCCTTAACCCATTTGTTTCTCATTGTTTGTTGTGTCTCTGATTGCTTCTAAAAAAGGATGTTCCCAATCTATCACCATCTTCTTTGACTTATAACTGTTGATACCAGCAGCTGTTCAGATATTCCTTTTATTTCTTAATCTTGGAAAATTTATGAAACTGTATGCATAAATAATATAGAAGGCGAGATAAAATAAAGCCAGCCTCTTTGGCTACATTACAAACATATAAAAATTATACTAGCTAATGTTGTAGATTTACACAAAGTAACTGTTAAAAAGCAATCATGCACCTGGTGTCATGAGTAAAAATATTCATAGGCATTCAGATACACAGAAAGAGACAGACATATCAGTAAAAGAATTTTCACAGGATTGCATCATGGCTAGAAAGACATACACACAATAATTGACACACTGATTGATTAAAGATATGATAAATGCAAGAACAGAACAACCAATCAGCAGAATATGCACAGGAAATCAACAACCCACGCAAACAAAAGACTTCAAGTACCTATGAAAAAAAATATAATTCAGTGGAAAAATTGAAGCAGAGATAGAATACAGATGTAATAAAGCAATCAAATCCTTGGACAGATGTTATGACTAAATGCAGACCTGATACCAAAAGAGCACTATTCAATACAGTATTTTTACCGCTGTTGTGTTCCTAGTGACAAACATGGATATTAACAACAAAAGGAAAAAGAAAAATCATCATAACGGAAATAAAATGTATACAACCAATCCTTAATGTCGCAAGAAGAGACATGATCAGAAATGATTATATCAGAAAAGAAGCTGGGATGGATCCAGTACCAAATTACATCAAGAGACATCAGATCACATGGTTTGGACATGTGTCGGCACTACCACAAGATATTGCCCTGTCACTTAGATAATGGAAGCAAACCTAAAGCTTGCCCATGCAAGCGACAAATAGATGGAATACCAGCGTCTGTGTAGTACACATCAAGGTTTGCACCAGATACCTCTTCAAAACCTGATACTGAAAAGACATAACAGAGTCTGGAGATAATAAAGCAAACGATTTGATGCATTTTGATTGAGAATGGCAGCTGTGGAGAAATATGATGAACCATGCTTATTAGAAAGGCAATTGATGCCTACTATAAAGATTAATTAGCTTTTCTGTAATTGCTCAATAGCTTATGCAATATTATATGTGTTAGTGAACATCTGTTTATTTTATAGTGAGACAGTTATCAAAGTTCAAAGTTACAAATTATGTTATTGTTTTGACTCTGGTAAGCTTTTTATTGCAGCAGGTGACAAGTCTTTTTTTTTTTTAATATATATATAGTCATGCTTAATTTCTTGAAAATTTGCCTTGTCAGATGCCAGTGCCTTGAAGGTTTTGAAGGAGACAGGTGTGAAACAAACATAGATGACTGTGTTGTCAATAAATGCCAGAACAATGCTACATGTGTTGATGAGATCGAGTCCTATTCTTGTCGATGTCGAGAAGGATATACAGGTAGTTTTAAAATATCTTATTACCAGCATGTTTTGCAATAAAATCTTGTCAAACCTCATATCAAATAAAAGATAACCAGAAAAATTTTTGTTTATATTTTCTGTCTTCTTGTATTTCAGCTAAAAGGTTTTATTTTATTTTTGTGCTTTATTGTATCTTAATTTTATTACATACTTTACCTGAAACAAAATGGTGTTTTATCCTTCTTCTTTTGTCCTATTTCCTATGCTGCAAAGCATCACATAGAGGAGCTATATTTAATTTGCTGTCTTCTGCTGACTGCATAGCTCAAGTTAATGTCAAAGAGAATTTATTTAATGACTCCTCTGATCCCTTCACAATAATATTGTGATCTTCAAAACAATATATGCTGTGTCCATGCCCTCGTTTTACAGCTTTCCGGTCAAAATTTACGCTAGGCACGGCCACTGTTTTGAGCCGTAGTAAATTGTTTGCTTCTGCCAGATGGTGGCCGCTGCATTTTTGCTCCATTTGTAGACTAAAAGGATATAGTTTCGTTACTCAACCTATGAGTTGAGTGCATGGTGTGACACTGTGAGCTGCAGATTTTATTTGGAATGTTTCTTAACTGTGACAAACGTGGTGGTGTGAATTGTAGATTCAGAAAATGACACGATGCCGGTTCTTGCAATATTGGTGGTGCCATTATGTGATTAAAATTGATCCCGTGTGCTGATCTGATGGTGACATCTGCTAGGGCTAACATCCATGATGAACTGCATTTCTAATGTTGGACTGTTTGTTTTAGCACTTTGGATGGCTACTGTATGCTTTTAATGCGTGTGTATGCTAGTGCATATGCTAGACAGCAGTCTGTCAATCTTTCCACAAGGGACTGTGATAAACATTCTGTATGGTTTTTTGTTTTTTTGGCACAGAAGCGGAGCAACTATGGGGTGACCCATTTGCTATGAAGCTGAAACTAAGATTACCAGATTACAACCTTTATTTCCTTAAAAAACTTTCTGGATTTGTTTTTCTTATGCTTAGCTTCTATATCCATGACAGTATTGTTCATGTATTCTCGCTTTTGCTGCCTAATTACTTTTGTAGCTTCTTAACATTCTGTTCTATATTTTTCTTGACTTCACATGTTGCTAGAATCATTTAGCTACATCTGCCTGGTATACTTGTTTTTACTGACTTCTTCTTGACATTTTTTTTTTTCATCAAACCATTTTTCTTCTGTTTAATGGTGGACACACTAAGACATTCTTCTGCAGTGGTTTAAATTATACTGTTAATTGACAGATTTTGTGAAATTTTGATTTAAAATTTTTGCATCTGACTTTTCTTGTATTCTTTCTCTACTGTTCTCTGGATATGATCTTTGCAACCTGATGTAGAAGGCTCTTTTTAAGTATTTTTAATTTTGCACCAACCAGATAATAATCTCTATATCACTAAATTCCTGTGTAGCTTCTAACTTGTTTTATGTTCAATGATCCATTTATTTACAAGATATCTTGTCACATATTGCCATGTTTGTTTATGTATAACTTTTCTTTGAAATCTGGTGCTGCTTATCTGTAGTTCTTTGGCTACTGAAAGGTTGATTAATCTTCATTTATTATTGTTTGAATTTGTATGTAGGCTTTCCATGCATGCTACATTTTTAAAGGGTTTTTTCTCTTCCCATTTTTGCAATAAAATCTCCTAAGACAATCAATAGGTCCTGTTTTTTTTTTTTAAGTTTCCTGTATCATATTTTCAAGGAGATCATATAAATCTTTTTTAATATCATCTTCTTTATCTTCAGTGAGTGCATGCACATTATTCATTGTAATATTTTTCCATTTTCCTTTTTTTGTAATTTACTAATCCTATCATTAGCAGCTTCAAAATTTATAATACTTTCCCGCAACTTTTTCTTGATGCAAATCCTGGCACTTCAAGGTCCGACAATTAAGTAATGAGACTGATTTTATTATGGACAAGATAAAAAGGCCATCTGTGAAGCAAAGCATGGAATCTAAAGAGGCAACATTCATCTATGATCTGGCAACTTTTCATTGCCACTCCATAAGCAGACAACAAACAGGCCGCCATTTTGATGACCCAGTCAGAAGTGCATTGTTACAAAATCAGCGTAGAGCAAAACGCTAACATTAAATTCTCTTTAAAACTCAGAAAAAGCACGATTGAAACAGTTGAATTTATGCAGCAAGTTTATGGGGATAATTGTTTATCTCGTGCACAAATTTTCAGGTGGTTTGCACAAATTTTTCTATTCCCAAAATTAAAGTTACAATTGAAAGGACGCTTCTTTAACGATACATGACATCCAAAGGGCCATAACAACAGAAGAACTACAAGGGTCGTTCCAATGTTTGTTAGATAGTGCTACTTGCTGTATCAATGCACAAGGGACGTAATTTGAATCAGATACAGGTTATATCTTCAACTGTTAATTATTTACATTTTTATGGAATTAGTCTCATTACTTATTTGTTATTTACTTATTTACTTATTTAAAAATACACCTTGTATTTCATGTTTTTTTTTAAGTGTTTCGTCCATACATTATGATCCTTCCATTTTCCTCTATGGTACTTTGTCATGTCCATAATCCAGTCATCTCCTTGTGAGATGCAATTTTTCGTTTTCTGAAGCCATACTCTTGATATTCAGTTTCGTCCTTTTTAGGACGAAATTTTTTGTTATTTGAAGCCCCACCCTGGCTTTTGCCAGGGGCCGCAATATAGGCAGGCCATAAATATGGCCAAATGTCTGAACGCGGTTTCTGGGACCTCTCCACGGCGATCCTCATCCATATGGTGGCACTTTGTGTCATCAGGTGTTTATCGCTTGTGTGATGTCCTGGTGGGGTAGAAAGTCAGTCAGTCAAGCCATACTCTGGCTTCTGCCAGGGGCCGCAATATAGGCAGGCCATACATATGGCCAAATTTCTGAACGTGGTTTCTGGGACCTCTCCACGGCGATCCTCATCCACATGGTGGCACTTTGTGTCATCTGGTGTTTATCGCTTGTGTGATGTCCTGGTGGGGTAGAAAGTCAGTCAGTCAGTCAAGCCCTACTCTGGATCTTGCCAGGGGCATCAATATAGCCCGGCCATAAAATGGTCTAATGGCTGAATACAGTTTCTGGGACCTCTCCAAGGGTGATCCTCATCCATATGGTGGCACATTGTGTCATCTGGTGTTTATCGCTTGTGTGATGTCCTGGTGGGGTAAAAGAAAATAGATAGATGGTCATGTCCATACTATTTCTTGAATCACTGTAATCATTCTGTAATCTGATAACTCACGGGTCAGTTTTTCTATAAAGGGTTTGTACATTCTGTGTTCCAAAAGTCCTTTAACATTTCAGACATTGTAATTCATAGTTTTTTTATTTATTGCATCCTAATTAAATTATGCATATTACTCCAAGCAAAATATTGTTTTAATAAGGCCATTTAATTCTATGCTGTTTTATTAAGGGTAACTAAATATGCAGTCAATTTTTTTTTTTTTGGGGGGGGGGGGGGGGGGGGGGGGGGGGGGGTTTTTTTTTTTCAAATTCACAGTTGAAAACATTGCTTTGAAAAATTCATTCGTTGAGGTGTGGATTTTTACACTTTGACAGTGTTGAAGAATCAGATACCTTATGGGTGTATCCTGAGAGATGTGATTGTGGTTCCAATTAATCATTCATTCATATACGCATTCAGACATCAGTCTTTTACAATTTTGTGACAAATAAATCTTCTTTTTTTAGTACAAAAATTCTATGTTATATTCATGTTACAGGAAAGTGGTGTGAAAACTCTATACCCTTCTGCAAAGAGGGGTTCAATTATTGTGTCAATGGGGCTACTTGCGTTGCGAAAACCGCAGGCTATAGGTAAGAATTGTTTCTCTAGATGTTTAAAACAGTTTCTAATAGATTATTAACAAAGGATGTAATTTAAATTAAATTTAGGAATCATATTAGTTATCATGAGTCACCATGGTGTAGGTTGAAGGCTCAAGTCCTACCAGACTTTTTTCAAAAATTTCATTGGCTCTCAGGTCAACCCAGCCTTGAATGGGTACCAGGTGCAATCCTGAGAAGTAAAGATGGCCGACGTGATACTGACCACACCAATCACCAAGTTCCGATTGGTCTATAAAATATACGTCTAACCCTGTAAGCCCAATATGCCTGAAGGCAAGGAAAAGGGTCCTTTACTTGTAAGAACAACAGAAAGAATAACAGACTGGTTTTCCATCTTATCAGGTGTCAGACAGGGATGTGTCCTCTCATCATTGCTATTCATTACTTACATGGATAGAATAACACAGGAGGCAAATAGAGACACTCAAGAAATCAGTTAACTTCTTTTTGCAGACTGAGGTAATAAGGATAGGCAGGAAACATAATACCATGAACATCTATGTTAATGGTACTACAGGCAAACAAGTACAAGAGTTCAAATATCTAGGAAGCATATTTATGGATGATGGCAGACTAGATAAAGAGACAGAAGCACATAAGGCAAATGCTGTCACCTACCAGTTAGCCCCACTGTTCACACTCTTAAAAGTCTCTCTACCAGCAAAACAGCTAATGTTTAATAGCATCTGTATCCCTACTTTATGTTTTCAGTGCCAAATATGGACAATGAATAGGGCATTAAAAGATAAAATAACTACATATGAAATGCGCTGTCTCTACAAGGTCACTAACAACACTAAACGAGATAGGGTTAAGAATACCAGCATTAGAGAGAAAGTTAGAATAAGACTATGTCTGGACAGATAAAGAATTAAATGATTCAGTTATCTAGTGAGAATGCAGCCAGACCAGACTGCAAATGAGACTTTACAGTAGAACATCTGGGAGGAAGGCAAGAGGAAGACCAAGAAAGATATAGATAAATGGTGTAGTTGAAACCTGCAAAAAGATTAATAAAACCATCATTCAACCCACCAGAGAAAAGCACAAGACAAAAACAGATAACCACGACACTGTGCTACAACCTGGTATCAGTGAGACAACAAAAGAAGAAGAAGAAATACAGCAGTTTTAATGGATTACTCGGTTGCATTATTTTTGCATTATTGTAAAAACTATTTTAAAGAATAAAACCATACTTGTTTTTAAATTATTTGTGTTCTTTCTGATCGCATTTGTTGACACATTCTTCTTCTTGTGCCTTCTATCCCCCAGTGGAGCATAAGCCCTCAACCAACTTACAACAAGTCATCTATACTCAGCTCACCCCATGTCCTCATTTTTTCTCAACATGTTTTCTATCATTGCTAGCATCTTTTCTTCACATGTTGGTTCACTGGTACTTGTATAGCTCTCTTAGCATTAGTGATTCTACCATTTAACTTTCTCTATTGCACGTAGGCATTAGTTAATGAATATTTGCAGTTTATTAGTAATTGTGTTGTCACATTAGCCCATTATATTTGAGCTATGACTTTCACATTTATGTCCCAAACATTTCATATTTTAATTACATGTATACTATTTGCTAGTTTAACTAATTATATCCCAGATATATATAATGTAACATTTTTTCTGACTCAGAATACTCATTTTAAAACAAGTGTCTGACACATTAAGAGTTAATTCTCTTTGTTTTTGTTACAATATGTCTATTATACATTACTTATGACATTTTTTTTTTTCAAACATTATCAGCTGTGAATGTGCTCCAGGCTTCACTGGCAAGAACTGTTCAGAGAACATTGATGACTGTAAGTCGCATGCATGTCTTAATGGTGCGTCATGTGTAGATGGCCTGGATTCTTATTCATGCATGTGCTTTCCTGGCTTCTCCGGTCGCTTTTGTGAGATTGCTCCGGTGTTGGACTTAGTGCTGCTCCCTAGTGCCCATGACAGTTCACCTGCCTGCCGGTTACACCAGTGTCAGAATAATGCTGTGTGCTATCAGCTAGCTGGCTCGCCTGACTATATGTGTAAATGTGCTCCAGGTATTGCAAATTTTAATGCAACTTATTAAATAGTGGTCTCTTGATATTGTAAATTATGTTGCAACTTATTAGATAGTGGTCTTTTTCTATTGTAAATTATGTTGCAACTTATTAGATAGTGGTCTCTTAGTATTGTAAACTATGATGCAACTTATAAAATAGTGGTCTCTTAGTATTGTAAATTATAAAGCAACTTATTAGATACTAGTTTCTTAGTAATATAAATTTTGAATAGCTTATGAGACAACTGTCTTAAGGTATTGCAGATTATGAAGCATTTTGCTTGATAATTATCTCATTGTTTATATACAAAGTTATATTCAAACTTTTGCATAATATTACAAACTGTCTTAACTTACTACACATGCCTCAGGATATTACAGACTGTCTCTAGTTATTACATACACCTCAAGAAATTACAAACTATCTAAAGATATTATAAACTGTCTCAAGGTATTGCAGTTCACAAAGTAACTTGTTAAACAACTATCTCAAGTTATTATAACGTTGAAGAAACCTGTTTGATATCTCAGAGTATTATAAATTATGAAGAAATTAATTCGATAACTGTCTAGGTTATTGCAGATTGTCACAGAGCATCACACAATGTCTAAAGTTATTGCAAATATTGAAGCAGCCTGTGATTTAACAGCCCAAAGATATTTTGTTTTTCTGGCTTCATGAACTAAATTGCTAGTTAACTATCTCAAATTATTAAAAATTATAAACAGTTTGTTAGATACTAGCTTGAAGTGTAAGAAATTATCATACAACTTTTTAGATAACTGTTTCAAGTAATTAGAATTAATGAAGCAACTAACTAGATGGCTATCTCAAGGTGTAGCAAATTATGAACAACTTATATAAATGTCCCAGAATTATTTCAGTCAGTATAACAAATGACATTATATATGTAACTTTTAGAATAATCATTCTGCTTTGAAAACTAACAAATATTCTTGTACAAAAACTGCACAAAACACGTTGAAAATAACTTTCTTATAGACAATGCTGTAAAATGTGAAATCCAAAGTAGTATTCAATATAGAAAAGGTTGCTGTCAGCAGAGAAAAGAGGCTACAGACCATTTCAAATGTTCTTGCAGGAGGGACTCCAGATCCCCTTAAAAAAGGAGTTCTAGGGTTGTTAAAAGGTTTGGAGGAGAGGAGATGAGGTGGGGGTTGGGGGGGGGGGGGGGAGTCAGTGTACCAGAGCTGCCAGGGTACATATCACGAGTAAAATCCCATCACGCTGGAATTTCCCACAGGCTATGTTTTAGGGGTGTCATGGTTTGTTATCCAACGCTATAAGCATTCTGTATTCCATGTTGTGAGCGACCAGCATGTTCTGTTTTCCACGTTATGAGTGGCCGGCGCTTTATTTATTACCTGCATTGTGTGTTCATCACTATCACTGAGGCCTTACTTAGTGACTTGACCCAGTGCCAGCCCTAATTTTTGAATCAGTGACACTTTCACAAGAGACCTAGTTTACACAGAAAAGAAAACTAGCTGAACAATCGCTCGTGCACACACACACACACACACACACATACACAAAGTCTCTCAAAATTACCTGCCACGAAAGAGAGCTACACGTTTTCATATCAGGCCTCGAACGAATGAGAGCCAGTTGTCCGCATGGTGTGTAGACTGCTAAGGCGAAGTAAAGTATATCATAACAGTCCATGGGAATGGCCACGGCCTGAATGGGAGCTGAAATGAAATCTTGTGATGGGGTGATTTTCAGGATATGTACTACTGCCAGGTTCCAGCATTTCTGCTTTTAACAAATCCATGCTGCTGTGATTTTTTTTTTTGTGTCTAAGTGAAATGTTTGCTGACATCATCAGCCAGTGACAAGATATGCAAGTGTTTTTTGTATAAAGTCAAGACATTCTAAGGAATTATAAGTGGTAGCTTAGTCAGGTGACTGTGTTTTTTGTATAAAGTCAAGACATTCTAAGGAATTATAAGTGGTAGCTTAGTCAGGTGACTGTGTTTTTTGTATAAAGTCAAGACATTCTAAGGAATTATAAGTGGTAGCTTAGTCAGGTGACTGTGTTTTTTGTATAAAGTCAAGACATTCTAAGGAATTATAAGTGGTAGCTTAGTCAGGTGACTGTGTTTTTTGTATAAAGTCAAGACATTCTAATGAATTATAAGTGGTAGCTTAGTCAGGTGACTGTGTTTTTTTTTTTGTATAAAGTCAAGACATTCTAAGGAATTATAAGTGGTAGCTTAGTCAGGTGACTGTGTTTTTTGTATAAAGTCAAGACATTCTAAGGAATTATAAGTGGTAGCTTAGTCAGGTGACTGTGTTTTTTGTATAAAGTCAAGACATTCTAAGGAATTATAAGTGGTAGCTTAGTCAGGTGACTGTGTTTTTTGTATAAAGTCAAGACATTCTAAGGAATTATAAGTGGTAGCTTAGTCAGGTGACTGTGTTTTTTGACTCCAGCTTTTTTTTTTTTTACAGTAATAGTGTCAGTATTTATAAACCACTTCTTTCTTACATTAAAAAAAAAATTTTAGTTTAGCTGCTACAAATTTTTGAAGGTGGTACAAAAGTTGCACCATGGAAGAGTTTGGGTCCTCACTATGTACTTTTCCCAGAAGCAGCAATAGGTACACGGTAGCCAATCTTTTTCCAACCTCCTTTGTGGATGTAGCAAAAAATTTTTTTTTTAAAATACTGTTTAAAAAAAAAAATTTTTAACTTACTACATACCAAAGCCACACCTTTTTATAGAAGCTCTACATTTCTTTTTATCTCGACTCTAAGACATGTAAGCCTTTAGTAGATAGCTTTTTAGCCAATTAGTTGTAATATATTAGCTCAAATGTATTGAAACTGCAATCTATCAAATATAGCATATATCACAAGTCAAGCAGATTGAGTACATCACACTTTTTAAATTAAATTTTATATTCAAAAGACTATGGGAAAATATATACATTATGTTAATACTTGAAAAATTATAGTGTTTCACTTTAAAGAAGCAGAATTGAAAATACAAAATGCATGTGTGCTTTTTTTTTTTTTTTTTTTTTGGTCACTTGCATTTCTAGTTTTAGCAGTCATATATAACAAGCTTTCTGTTGGCACTATATTGTTGCATGCTTAAGATAATTTACAGGGGGTGTAATTTGTAATGCATTTGTTTGTATGGGTGGTGTGTGTGTGTGTTAACTTATGCTTTAGTGTGTATATTTTTCTGTGTATGTATGTACAAGTGTCATACAGAAAATTGTTTTAATGTCTGGCAGTCATGAAAGAGAACTTCTTAACTTTTCATACTTTCAGTGGCTCAAGTATTTGAATTAAGTAAAACATACAGCTCATATTCAATCCCAGCAATTCCCCACATTACTTCTGGTAGTCTGTGTGTTGACTGACAAAGCTACCCAGCACAATTCCAGCAATTCCCCACATTACTTCTGGTAGTCTGTGTGTTGACTGACAAAGCTACCCAGCACAATTCCAGCAATTCCCCATATTACTTCTGGTAGTCTGTGTGTTGACTGACAAAGCTACCCAGCACAATTCCAGCAAATCCCCACACTACTTCTGGTAGTCTGTGTGTTGACTGACAAAGCTACCCAGCACAATCCCAGCAATTCCCCACATTACTTCTGGTAGTCTGTGTGTTGACTGACAAAGCTACCCAGCACAATTCCAGCAATTCCTCACACTACTTCTGGTAGTCTGTGTGTTGACTGACAAAGCTACCTAGCATTATGATATCGGTGACCTGGTTGCCCATTGTCTGGCCTGTAGAGGACCTTGTTTAGGTCAGGACAGTATTTGGGTCATTCTTTTGTTTGCATCAACACTGCATGAGTCCTTTTCAGGGTTTCTTGGTGGCAAGCAATGTTAAGCCATTTTATATGTCACAAATAAACCTAGTCACAATTATAACCAAAAGCTCCCCTTTGGGGGTGCTGGTTGAATGTGACAATTTTTAATTTTTTTAATCCAAAGCTACCCAGTCATACACCCCCATCCCAGACTGTCACCAGCGGATGCCCATGATTGCTGTGTTATACGGTTAAATGGCATTTCCAAGATTTGGAGTCTCATCCCTGAAATGTTAATTCTCTAGAATGCATTCCAAGAGGGGCATTTAAAAGACAAGTTTTAACATTTGCTGAATTTTGTTATCTGTCAATTTTTTCATTACTCCCTGAATAACTTAACTGGCACATACGCAAGATACTACATGTCAGAATAATGTCATAACTTGAACAAAGAAGACTGAAACAATAGACTGCACAATTTATTTAATGGCACATTTCACTGCATCTCATCAGCTGCAAACTATAGTAGCAATTAAATAAAAAGAAGCAAACAAGTGAATACTTTACAACTGAAGTTGAAATTCAACAGTTTAAAAACTGCCTGTTGTACCAGAGCAAGCACAGGTTCCCTATAAATTTGGTTATTGTTACTGTAGTATGCACCTGATGAAATACAGTGAAATACGCAAAGCAGTAAAATGTGCAGTCTATTGTTCGTCTTCTTTGTTCAAATTTACAAGGAGAAAACATTTATTTGAATGTCATAATTCTTAGTCACCTAAATTTGATTCATCCATTAATATATATATATATCCTGCTTAATTATCATTTTTAAGTAAGATAAATTACAAACACCCATTAACATGTAGACAACTTAATTCCGGTGAACAAAAGAAAAAGAAGAAGCAAACTAACTCTTTTCAGTTTTCTGGTTGGTTGGTGGTTGTAACCCACCAGGACATCACACAAGCGATAAACACCCGGTGACACAAAGTGCCACCATGCAGATGTGGATCACCCGCGGAGAGGTCCCAGAAACCTTTTTCAGCCATTAGGTCATATCTATGGCTAGGCCATATCTATGGCCCAGCTATATTCAGAGATCCCAGCAAAAGCCAGGGTGGACTTCAAAATAACAAAATGTTGCATCCCATGAAGGAACGACTTAACAGTTGCAGTTATCTCTAGATAATCATGATTTCACATATGATACAGCTTCAAATAAACAGTATAAATGAGTGCTCTATAAGAGTAGTATTGGCCAATAAGGATAGTTGTGTACGTCAGAAAAGACCAGATAATTTTGTTGAAAAGTTAGTGACTTAAGCCAGCTAGCTTACTTAAATGTTAAAAAAGCAAGAAAAAGACAAATAAATAAATGTATGAAAGTTTTAAGAAATCCCATTTATACAACGAATCTATAAATATCAGAAAAATGTAAGGTATATCATTTTGATTTATACAGTTAAGAAATATTGTTTGAGATAGGTATGTCAGTATTACTGATAAAAACAAAGTTTACAGGATCTTATGTGAGTATAGAGAGTTTATTAAAAACACACACTGTAATTTTGTTTTTTCATTACCTTCTTATGTGTTCCATCATATTTTCTCACATTTCTTGTGAAATACATTTTGAATAACATAAGATAGTATTAGTTAAAGCAACATTCAGCCCAAATAATATGTATTGAGTAGTTTTTCCATTTGTACTTGTATTCTTCTGAATTTTAAATAACCATTTTTGCTTTTCCCTGAAAACTGGAAAGTGCAATATATGAGATTGCTGCTGTTGACTTTTTCAGGTTTTGATGGCAAGAAATGTGAAAAACTCTCAAGCATCACATTCAAAGATGCTGATTCTTACGTGAAGTTGCCAAAGATTGATTTTCGGCAGGAAACGAACATTTCGATTGCTTTCACTACCAAAAGCCACAATGGAATTCTCTTGTATGTTGGAGATCAGCAACATGTAGCAGTTGAGCTATTCAGAGGCAGAATACGAGTCAGCTTTGATGTTGGCAACTATCCTGTGTCGACTATGTTCAGCTACGAGAGGGTTGACGATGGTCAGATGCACCAGGTGACAATGATCATTCATCAAAAGAACTTCACCTTGGCTATTGATCAGAATAACCTCCCACGCACTATAATTAATGAGGGTTCAAGGACTAACCTTGACCTTCATGAGTCACTATACATTGGGGGATTGCCTGCTGCTATCAATGCCCAAGCATTCAAGAAATGGCATATAAGAGATGGTACCAGTTTTATTGGTAAGTTACATTCCTATGTATATATGTATGTGTGTATATAATTTTAATTCCCCATATAGATTCCAGAGAAGTTGCCATGGCATTGATGGCTAGATGCCCACCTGCAGATCGGAAGGTTGTGGGGTTCGTGTCCTGACAGCCAGACTTTTTTTTTAAATGACCTTCTCCCAAGTCAACCCAGCCTTGAGCTGGTACCAGGTGCAGTCCTGTACCAGGTGCAGTCCTGGGAAGTAAAGGTGGCCAGTGTGATGCTGACCACTTCACCCACCAAGTGCCGATTGGTCTAAAAAAAATATAGGTCTAGCCCTATATTCACAATACACTTAAGGGCGTTGAAGAGGGATCTTTACTTCACTATTTAGGTTCCAGGGTTCCATTTGGAGGAGGGTGGTGTGTGTGGGAGGGGGGGAGTGGTGGCAGCAATAGACTTCCCTCCAACAAACATGTCATAAATTGTGACAAATATGATTTTTTCTTCGGAGTTGGAGTGCATCTGTCTGAAGAACCGAAAGTCTCCTTATAAAATAAGCCAGATGTGAGAAATGGATGTCCACTGCACTCAAAACTCAAGTTCTGAAACAAGACCAAAATCTAAAAGTGAACAAACAACCAGAACTTTCTGCCGGAGTTTACAGCAGATGAATGCGGAGAAGAAAAAGAAGAATTTTACTGACTAGTGCACTAAAGCCGGTGACATTTTAAGTAAAATATAAAGCATTAATGCTTTATTTTCTTCCCTCGACACCCACAGCGGTAAAAGAGGAAGTGAAGAAGAAGATGCTTTATTTATCAAAAAGGGAGACCCTTTTTGGCTTGGTGAGATATGAAGAAATGTAAAGAAAGTGCTGGAGGGCATAATGCTTGGAAAAAAGAGGCATTGGTATACGAAGGACAACATTTATAAATCAGACGTGCACAGATATGAAAGACTAGAGAAAGTGCAGAATGAAGACATGTGACTGATCTTCAGGTGCACAAGAGGTACCTTATATTACACCATGTGATACATCCTCAATGTGCCAGACATGGTCGATAGACAGAAGATGGGCCGAGAAATGCCTTTGTGTTTGCTGCAGACATAAACACTCTCTGCACAACTGCCTACGAGAAAGAGAGGGCAGACCTGAATGACGGAAGCAAAGGCTATAATAAGCCAGATTGCCCATTGGAACTTGTCAGACTTGGTGCTACATAGATAAAAACAAAAGAAGAATTGCAGAAGTATATTTGGGTAATAGACACCCTGGGAAGGTATTGTAGAGAATAGAGCCAAGCATCCACTGAGGTTGAAATAAAGGCCCTCATCCATGAGCGCATGGGACTAGGTAACATCATCATCTCAGTGATTTCTAGGTTGCAGTCTGGGTGGGCACACACAGCACAGGTAAATGGAAAGACAGTAAAAGAAGAAAGCCAGGCATTCATTTTAACTACTTCTAGCATGACGATGGTGACAGCACTGTCACACGGGCACCTGAATGGCTGGTGGAGCAAAAGGCAACTCATGCATTGATCATGGAAGACTCAATGAGCACACTTAAGAGTATACCAACTGGAAAACTCAGATTAGAATGAATTAACAGTATCTAGAAATTCCGCCTTAAAAAACTATTTTGGCTCTACACACTGGACCATACCAGAGTGAAAGGAAATGAAAGAACCCACACGTCTGCAGTTTTTGGTGATGGAAGAAGTATGGACAGGGCAGACATATTGAATGTGCTGCGTTCTAGATACCGAAATAAAGGAGCTAGAGACAATTAACCCCCTGTTGGAAATCGCTATTAAATAAAGACAAGTGTGCAGGGGAAAGTAAAGAAGATATGCCAGTCAACTAACTTTGTACATTGAGCATGGAGACACTGAAATGGCTGTTGAATAGGAGGATGGAGCTTAACTGGGTCAGAATGATGTGCTAGGATATCAATAGGGACAACAAGTAATAAGTAACGTGCACCAATCTTGCAATGCAGACATTCATGTAATTAAAGGACCAGAACAAAGCAACGAGGGTAGTGATCAGCAAGCCTTGCAAGTTCAGGGGTTCAAACTGATGATGATGGTGATGATGATGATGATAATGATGAGGATGTATAGTTTCATACAAAGGTGAAGTTAATGGATCTTTTGATTCAGCAGTAAATAAAACCTCAGCGATAGAATATTTAACACCAAACCAAAAAACATTCTTATAATCTGTTGGATTTTTTGGGTTAAGTTTCTATATAAAAATTAAACATTTTAAAAACAGTAAAAATGTAAATAATCTAATTACATGTTTTCTAGGTACAAGTATGTATTCATTATAGACTGAAAAACTATTTTTGCATTTTATTTGTAACTCTAAAACAGGATGTTTTGCCAAAGTATACATAAATAGCAGACAGATTGATCTGCTGACCTCCAGCGAACGTTTCAAGGTAACTCCAGGTTGTGAAACTGTCAGCAGTGACCCCTGTCAGAATCATTTGTGTCAGAATGGTAAATGTGTCCCACATCAGGAGAAATCAGGATATCGTTGCAGATGTAATCAGGGATTCACTGGCACTTACTGTGATAGGGGTATGTTTTTAACATTATGAATAATTTTTATTTTACTAAATTTAGAGTTAAATTAGACATAATCCACTTCATTGCACTGGTTTTATCCCATATGGCTCTGTCTTTGCGAATGATGGGCAACCATTGGTAACACGTTATGAGACAAAGATGCCTGGCTCGCTAGCGCAGTTGGCTAAACCAGACAGCGAGGCAACCGGGTGATGATCTCCTTATGGTCCGGGTTCACACCCAGGGCTAGGCAGAAAAACGATATTCCTCCCAGATTTACGGTATCTATTATGGTATCAAGGCCGAAGAGTTGCAATATCCATAGTACCGAGTCAAAGGGTTAATAACTCATGGTTTCTAGATTTTAAAAAATATTTTTTAAAAGATGGCACTATATTAGGCACATCCTGAAAAGAAATGGGCAGAGAATCACCAGACAGGCACTAAAATAACAAATAAAAGGATTAAGGAAGTGAGGATATGCACACATTAAAAAACCATAAAATGAACATTGGTGAGAGAGGCCAAAAATTTTGGACTGGATTCAATACACGATATTGAAGGAATTGCACCGGATAGGACAGAATGGAGGAAACATCCGCCATGGTGTCATAGTGTGTAGGTGCTTACCTGCCAGTTAGAAAGTTATGGGTTTGAATCCACATTGTGTATCTTGCCTCTCTGATCAACTTATGTGTGTTTGAGAGTCCCATTGTCATTGTCTTATTTTGCCATTACATGTCATATCTCCCTGAAAAGTGACGAACCAACAGTCTGCATACAAATAAGCCAGATCTGTAAATTGGATGTGCATGCAAAACTCAAGTTCTGGAACAAGGCTAAATAAAGTCCAGAACAACCAGAACTTTCTACTAGAAATTCAGCAGAAATTGGTTTTTGGGATGTCAAAGCCTTCATGGGGTGGAGCTCACCAGTAACTTTCCTCGCTGCTTTTCTTTCCATGACATTTTCCAGAGAAATTGTTGTGCCCATAAAGCTGGACTGGCAGGGAAAATGAATCTTGCCTACTTGAAATTCAGTCCAGATAGCTGTCTTTAGCTAATTCAGCAAGCTTTCATCATCGTCAAATGCCTTGCCAGCTGGCAGAGGCGTTCGGGTGTCATTACAGATCTCGGTCTTTAGTGTTCTGGATCAATTCTACTGATGATATTCCTCCGTGCCACTGTCTTAAGCCATTCACCAAGTTTTCTCTTGGTCTGCCTCTGCCTCTTCTACCAGTGATCTTTCCAGTCGTCACAATATTTTCCAGTGCTCCTTTTCTCATCACAATGTCACAATGTGTTTGTCTCCTTCTCATTGTTGTATTTAATGTTCTACTTTCATTAGCCATTTCCAGGCATTCAATGTTGGTTATTTTTGCAGTCCAAGGTCTTTTCAACATTCTTCTCAAGAACCACAGATCAGTTGCCTCTAAACTCTTCCTAATTGGTTTGCTCACATTCAAAGATTGACTACCATACAACAAATCAGGCTTGATATAACATTGCAATACTTATTTGCTGATGTTTAATGCTGGCTACTTACTTTAAACCAATTACTTAGGCGGCAAAACTATTATATATCTTTTTCTTCTGCATTTGAGATTGCTCTTAAAAATGCAATTGTCTGCCAAAACAAAATACCTAAAAGCCTACCCAGTTTTTGTGTTATAGTCATATGGTCGATTCAGAGTTTCCACTTTGTATGCCAGTAGCAAAATGTTTTTTTCAAGGCATTTTATTAAAATTTATATTTCTGCCCCTTTATTCTCTCTTATGAGAATTATATTCTACCTTCTTTTTACATTTTAGATTTATTTGTTTCTTTTTCTAGAGCTGTCAGGATCCTTCCAAAAAGTGCACATATATATATATATATATATATATATATATATATATATATATATATATATATATATATATATATATATATATATATATATATATACATATATATATATATATAAAGTTGGTTTTTTTAAGTAAAGGACCCTTTTCTCTCCAGTGGTTCATTGAACATATGGGGCTGGACATTTTATGGACCAGTTGGCCCTCGAAGGGTGATCTGGTCAACATCATGCCAGCCATCCTCACTTCCAGGACTTTAGACTTTACTTAATACCACACACACACACACACACATATATGTATATAAAATAGATTTTTTTCCTCTCAAATTTCAAAAATGTATAAGAGAACATTAACATGAAATAACTGGCATTGAAATCCGAATATGACAAGTATTTTCTTCATTTTCAGCACCAACCTGTAACACTGTTGTATTCAAAGACATCTTCACCGATCCGGCCACCAAGTGCAAGTCAAAAGTACGCATCAGATTTCGTAGGTGTGAAGGCACCTGCCAGAATGGCTACTGCTGCAATCCTAAAAAAATAAAAAATAGGAAGGTTCGACTTTATTGTGAGGACCATTCTAATTATGTCTACGAGCTTCCAATGATTCGCAAATGCACATGTAAAAAATGTGGTAAAAAATAGGATTTTACCCCAGCTAAAACTATAGATGTTTTCATCAGCTTCCATCACTGATTCCCTTAACTATGTTTATTACATAAACATAGTAATGTGACCAGTAAAACCTGCTGAATAACATTACATCAGCCCCATATCATGTGACACATCACATGATCACCACGCTGACCTGACAGCTCGTAACTGAAACCATTACTGTTAATATGGACACAAATCAAGTGCCAATATTCTTTACTTTGGTCTTATCAGTTGATGTGCTATAGCAGAGCTGTTTATAATTTCAGACTAAATGCCAGTGTTATTCTTTTTGATATTGCGTTCTGTTGGATCCGAAGACATTATTGCCTAATGAAAATACAAGAAACCAATGGAAGCATTTGAAAAACAACTAATTGACACAAACTGTTATTTAATTTGGCTTTGTTCAGAAAAACTGGCATTAAAGTGGATAATTGTGTTTGACAAATGAACAGAAAGTCAGATGTCTGAAGAGAAATATGCCATTAAGACATTTACTGACAAATTATGTATGGCTGTTTTCAAGATTTTCCATGTTAAACATTCTGTCCAAACATTCAAGCATTTATTGAAGGCCAGACAGACAGAAATACAGCTGTTATAATGGAGCTACATTCACTGTGTGTTATTAAGTTGTATGTCATGTCATTCCATTGAATAGATGGTTTTGACTGTGTTTTTGTCTCTAATTGTGACAATAAAAATTGTGTCATTTTTGTGACGCTTTATAGACTTAAATAAAACCCAAAGATATAGTTGATTGCTTTGTTGTTCACATTTTTCATGATCTAGGCTCATTTCATAAGGTTATATTAAGTGTATTAAACTTGTTCATAATGATACTGCATGTTAATAGCATGGAATTAGCGCCACGGCTTTGATTGTGAGTGCATTTTAAAATCCAAATAAATGTTTACATTATTATTATAAAGTGCTTTTTAATTGCTAAAAAAATTTGTACAAAGAAGACACAAACAATAGACTGCACAATTTATTGCCTGGCATATTTCGCTGTATCTCATCAGGTGCATACTTCAGTAACAATTAATTAAAATGAAGCAAATAGCTGAATCCTAGAAACTGAAACACAAATTCGAGTAGATTTCAAACTGTTTTACCAAGGTAAACGTAGGGCAACGACCATTTCCTTTTGCCTACAAAGTTCCGGTTTCAATCTGCCAATCGCTGAAGCTTCCGCGTATCGAAGTAATCTACGGTTAGCCGAACTGTAAATAATTCGGAATGCATCATCCCTGTTAATGATGTGCCCGGAATTTAGAATATGGCACGCAATGCTGATGATGGATTATTTCGACAAGTTACCTGATTCGTTGTTGTTGAGGTGTTAGTGTTCTGCATTGCTTTTACCAACCATAGTGGAATATGTTCAGCAACCCGTTGTTCCAGTCGTCGATCAGTTCTGCCCACATATGCAGCGTTACAGGTGCATTTAAATTGGTATATACAGTTAGATCTGGCGTACGTCGACACTGGTTCTTTTACTGGTGGTGTAGGAATCCTGGTGGTTTTAAATCTCATAACAGGCATGGCTGCGTAAAAGGTTTGACGGACTGCTGTTTTGAGTCGGTCATATATACGTTGCATGACGTCGTCTCCCCGAAACGTTAGATGTATATAGGCTAGTTTTTTTGGCACCGACATTTCTAAGGTAACTGGTTTAGGCGGCTGGCAATGGCACTTAATAAAGCCACCTGGATATCCATTAGAAAGCAGTGTTTGTTTAATCGTATCAAACTCAGCTTGTAGCGTGTCGATGGAACAAATCTTCCTAGCACGGTGGAATAATGTCCTCACTAGACCACGTTTGTATTGCAAAGGTGCAAAACTGTTGAAATGGATGTATTGGCCCGTCCAAGTGTCTTTACGAAAAACTGACCTTTCAATAGTACCATCATCTCTACGTCTGATTAAAATGTCTAAAAAGGCCAAAGTGTTACTACTTTCATGTTGTAGGGACACAGTGATGTTTTTGTGCATTTGATTCATTTTGGTGTGAAACGACTCTGCCTGTTGTTTGTTAGTGGCGATGATAAATATGTCATCAACGTAACGTCGGTAAAATACTAAACTATCAATATCCAAAGACATCTGTTCCTCCAAGTGTGCCATAAAGTGTGCCAAACGTTAATAACATGGAAGCGAAAATGAAGAAAGTAATCAAATCACTCTTGGCAGGAAAATTCATCAGCGAAGCTACCGCTAAGATGCTCACACCGTGTGGCTCACTAATACCGCAGTTGTATGGTCTTCCAACAGTACACAAACCTGGAATGCCCCTTAGGCCCATCCTGTCAATGATAAACTCAGCTCAACATGGTTTAGCTAAATGGCTAGCGGAATTACTAAAACCAGTACGACAATCATTTGAGCCCAAAATACTCAAAGATTCATTTGAACTGGCAGAAATACTGGACACAATGAATGTAAATCAAAAATACATGGCATCAATGGATGTAACATCACTATTTACAAACGTGCCCTTGGAAGAAACCGTGAAAATTATATGTGACCGTATAGAAAATAAACATCTGCAGGTAGGTTTACCTATTTCAAAACTTGAGGAACTTTTAATGTTGTGCACTTCGAACATCAATTTCAGTTTTCTAAAGCAGTCTTACCGCCAGATTGATGGTGTGGCCATGGGAAGCCCTCTAGGCCCTATTTTAGCGGACATCTTTATGGCACACTTGGAGGAACAGATGTCTTTGGATATTGATAGTTTAGTATTTTACCGACGTTACGTTGATGACATATTTATCATCGCCACTAACAAACAACAGGCAGAGTCGTTTCACACCAAAATGAATCAAATGCACAAAAACATCACTGTGTCCCTACAACATGAAAGTAGTAACACTTTGGCCTTTTTAGACATTTTAATCAGACGTAGAGATGATGGTACTATTGAAAGGTCAGTTTTTCGTAAAGACACTTGGACGGGCCAATACATCCATTTCAACAGTTTTGCACCTTTGCAATACAAACGTGGTCTAGTGAGGACATTATTCCACCGTGCTAGGAAGATTTGTTCCATCGACACGCTACAAGCTGAGTTTGATACGATTAAACAAACACTGCTTTCTAATGGATATCCAGGTGGCTTTATTAAGTGCCATTGCCAGCCGCCTAAACCAGTTACCTTAGAAATGTCGGTGCCAAAAAAAACTAGCCTATATACATCTAACGTTTCGGGGAGACGACGTCATGCAACGTATATATGACCGACTCAAAACAGCAGTCCGTCAAACCTTTTACGCAGCCATGCCTGTTATGAGATTTAAAACCACCAGGATTCCTACACCACCAGTAAAAGAACCAGTGTCGACGTACGCCAGATCTAACTGTATATACCAATTTAAATGCACCTGTAACGCTGCATATGTGGGCAGAACTGATCGACGACTGGAACAACGGGTTGCTGAACATATTCCACTATGGTTGGTAAAAGCAATGCAGAACACTAACACCTCAACAACAACGAATCAGGTAACTTGTCGAAATAATCCATCATCAGCAATTGCGTGCCATATTCTAAATTCCGGGCACATCATTAACAGGGATGATGCATTCCGAATTATTTACAGTTCGGCTAACCGTAGATTACTTCGATACGCGGAAGCTTCAGCGATTGGCAGATTGAAACCGGAACTTTGTAGGCAAAAGGAAATGGTCGTTGCCCTACGTTTACCTTGGTAAAACAGTTTGAAATCTACTCGAATTTGTGTTTCAGTTTCTAGGATTCAGCTATTTGCTTCATTTTAATTAATTGTTACTGAAGTATGCACCTGATGAGATACAGCGAAATATGCCAGGCAATAAATTGTGCAGTCTATTGTTTGTGTCTTCTTTGTTCAAATTTACAACGGGGAAACATTGCTTTAAAAAAATTTGTATTTTCTGAATGACTTTAGTTACATTTACAATGATTCCTGTAACAAATACCATAACAGTCCATCTCAAACATATCAAAATGATCAGTTACTCAATATTTGACTAAAATCAAATAATGTTTTTCTCATAATAGAAATTATGTTTTATAATTAACACAGCCAAACAACATATCACAAATTAGATGCTTTAGAAGGAGCTCAGGAAAGAAAAAGTATCATTTTCATTGTTATGCCAACTGCTCTTTAAAAGAGGTATGAAAAAGTAATTTTACCTCATTCTATCTGAAGCAGTTGTTATTTAAATCTTTCATCCCATGTAGGCAGCACTTTCACCTATTATTCCTAAGTAGTTATCTACTGTAATATTTTTAAATCTTTTCCCTCCAGGATTGCATTCTGAAAGGTTACCCATGACTCAAAGAGCCACAATTTGGGTGAGAATCACACAGGAGCTATTCCCATTAAACTCTGTTCAACTTATAACACAAATATGTTAGGGCACCTGTCAGTTAGAACGTAACCTGTCAGTCCAGTATAAATGGTGATCACGATGACTATCAGAATGCTCAAAGTCAGAAGGTTTAAAAATACGAACACTGATCACAAAAGGAGTTGGGCAAACATACGAGTTAACATGGATTATTATAACAGCTACTAAGGGGGGAAAACCTGTTTAAAAAAATATTTAATGTTAGAAATAACCAGCAAACTCTTGGAGGGGTTGCTTGGCACTGAAAGAATTCATACTGACAAATGCTGAGTTAAAATTCCTGGCACTGGCATACAAATGGACATTTACTTTCCTTTGAGTCATTTTGTGGGAGCCTCAGTGGCATAGTGGCTACATGCATGCCTGCTAGTCCAAGTATCTTGGGTTTAAATCTGCATGGAGCCAAATGTTTTTTTTTAAATTTATTTTGGCTTCCAGGTTGACCCAGCATAAAATGGGTACCAGGTAATGTCCCTGGAAGTAAAGGTGGCCAGTCTGATGATGACTGCATCACCTATCTAGTGATAAAATTGTGTGTCTAGCATCATATGCCAGATGCACCACTAGTGTAAAAAAAGTCTTTTACTTTTACTGAAAGTCAGTTTGTGCAAGACTTAACTCAACTGAAATAGAACGAATTAAGCCAATGCTTGTCTGTATTTCATAATTTTTAGGATAATTACTATTTCAGTAGAAAATTTGATCAGGCAGAATGTCTGCTATTCATAAACAACCGAAACAGCTAGACTGCACAAACAGTGACACCAACATCCTGAATATTATGATGTCTGTTGATCAAGTGAGTAACAACAAATACAGGACCCTTTTTACACTGTATGCTCATTAAGCATATAGCATTGGACATATTTTTACAGACTGGTCAGCACCCAATGACTGATGTGGTCAACATCACAATGACCAACTTTACTTCCGGTACCCATTTTAGGCTGGGTCTACATAGAAGCCAAATTTAATTTTAAGCTGAGAAGTTTAAACAGAATATTCCAATTCGCAGTCACACAGATTCCTTTGTTCACTTCATGTTTATGGTTATGATCCAGAAATCAGTATGCAGTCATCACAGTGTCATCTTGCACAATTGCCCAGGCTAAAGAAAGCAAAGCTGATGCATCAAGACCTGTTAACAGCTTTCCTTGACTCCTATGAAGTGCTGCATAACATGCATGCAGGCCAAATAAATTATTAAAATGCACTACAGCTCAGGAGTAGTTGGCCAAATAGACGGTTTGTCAAATGGTGAAGAATGCTGGGTTCCAATGCAAGAGACCCATATTCAAATCTACGGTAAGATTGTGGGTTTCTTCTGTCAGGAGGCAAAAATAAAATCCTAACCTGCACAGTCCATGGTGACTGCACTAGCCAAGCAGCCCTCAGGTTCAGAGACACCACCCCCCCCCCCTCCTTTTTCCTCCCCCCCCCCCTCTTCCCCCTTTTTTTTACACCACAAAAGTGGTAACTGAGGCAGTATTAAAAGGTAAGTGTTTTTTTTGGGTTTTTTTTAAACAGTTGTGACCACAATTTGGAGGCCATCCAGTGTTTTATGATGCAAATGACTAGATCTGTATCAAAACTTGGCAGTTCCATTAAAATAAGGCATCTGCATCTGCATTTTTTTTTTTTTTTTTGCTTTTCATTCAGATTTTCTTTGCCAAACACATCATTTGTTTGTTCATTAAGCCCCATTCTCTCCTTATATGGTTCCTTGTAGTTTCAAGCTTTTCTCAAGCTGTAAATGTTGAAAGGGACCAATCTGAGTCATGAGAAGACAGTGTTACAGAGCATGATGGCAGAGCTTTACTTTGTTGTCATAGGGCCTTCCTGATATAATTTCAACAATGTAGGTTGAAAAAAAAAACTATGTAGATAGCCTGTCAGAGGTGGCAGAAACAGCAACCAAAGGAGTATTAAGGATCAGAATTACCTAGAGGCTGAATCATATGAAGGTCTTTTAGACATGCAAAAGTGCATTTGGATATCAAATGTGAAGAAAAAACATCAAAAGGAGAAATTAGAAAAGGTATGAAACTACTATGTTCCAAAAGGTGTTCTAGCAGAGACAATGATTTGTCAAACGTCTGTTTTTTTTTTTTTTTTTAATTCTTTTTCTAGGACTGAAATCTGAAGGTTTTACCACACTGTTTGAATGTAAGTCCACATAAACAAATCATAGATAACCTCTTGAATCTTGTATGATGGTTATAATAAGTAATCCTATGGCAATGCCAAGTATTAATTACCTCGATGTACACTGCTGTGCTGGGTGGTTTATGCTGTTTTGTTACCACAGTCGATGTCATAGCACACTGTGCATTCTCATAGGTGCTCAGTCCTGGTGATTTATCAGCAACTCCTAGGTACTTCTTTGAAGGGTATTAAAGTCAAGGAAATTTGATTTAAACTGAAAGAATGTTTGATTTATGTGTTTTGGATAATGCTGTGCTTTTCAGTAAACATTTTGTTTTTTTATACTTAACTCTTTGAGTCCCAAGGAACGCATCATACGTGCACAGATTCCTACCTAGAAGCCCAATGAACACAAGATGCGCTGATTTTACATCTTTCTTGACTACCCCTTGGTCCTGTGATGCTAAACCCCCTGGGACTCAAAGAGTAAATATTAAAATATTATAAAATAATTACTTCTTAAATTTAGCAGCACCACAGTTTTAGATAAATATTTTGAAGTATACTTTTTTTTTGAAAATATATTTGTTACAAAGGAAGGTTTTATGTTTAAAAATCTCATGTTTTACACTAATAGCCACTGTTCTAAAAGACAGGCTTCAACATTTTTCTTTTTAAATATCAATATCATATAAATAAATAAATGAAAAAGTAAATACTACACGGCTGACATTCCCAAGTGGTGTCAAATGCTAAGAACATATATAAAAATGCCCAGCTTTCTGCATATTTTATGAGCCTATTTTACAACCTACATTGTCACAGTAATTCTGTTTCCACAAAATAATCACAAAAGTTCCACTCCTTTCTATTTGACCTTTAAAAATACTCTCAGGCAACAAATTATGACTATCTCAGATACATTTGACTTGAAAGCAGTGGTTCTCAAAGTTGGATGTTGGGGGCCACAGGAAATGATGAATAAATCCTAGAGGAAAGGTATTGTTTTGTGTAGCCATAGATTAAACATTAAGAAAGATTGTGTGTGATAGAGATCAAAAGAGAGCAACAGGCTGAAAATTTTCCGATTTGTATTTAGAGTGTTGAAAGGGAGCATTTGAAAATGGAGAAGTGACTCATAAGTAGGCGGAAGTTATAAAATATGGGTCAGATATGATTAGCATAAAACTTGGAAAGAAAAATGAATTATACAATTATGGGGGATATTTTAAAAGTGAAGATAAGTGAGTGAAATAATGCATGAATTAAATGCTCATACAATAGAGGCGTTGATGTGTGTGGTAACACACATCATATATATATATATATATATATATATATATATATATATATATATATATATATATATATATATATATATATATATATATATATATATATATATATATAAGTAAAGGACCTTGTTGTTTGCCCTTAGACATATTATGTATATAGGGCTTGACCTATACTTTGTTGACCGATCTGCACTCAGTGGATGATATGGTCAACATCATACTATTCATATTTACTTACCAGAAGTGTATGTGGTACCTGTTTTAGACTGGGTCAGCCTGAGAGCCAAGGACATTTTTGAAAACAATATATATTTATGTGTGTGTGTATATATATATGTGTGTGTGTGTATATATAAGTAAATATATATATATATATATATATATATATATATATATATATATATATATATATATATATATATATACTTATATACACACACACATATATTTATATATATATATATATATATATATATATATATATATATATATATATATATATATATATATATATATATATATATATATATATATATATATATATATATATATATATATATGCTAAGTCATTTTATATCAAGTATCTCATCATTTGTTGAAATCAGTATTAAGATTTTCTATGGAATATGGCAGCCAACTCGACATCACAAATTCTTGGATAATCAAATATTGTGGGAATGAAACAGCCAAATCTTAACTTAAGAATCCATCTAACCAGGATGAAGTCATCAGTAACAACAGATATAAATATTTTAAAAATAGCACATCAGGGTGAGAGGATGGTTGTCCTTTATAAGAATAACTATGCTGTATGGAGAAATCTGAAAAGAAATTAGGAACATTCTTTTACATGTGACAAGAGAACTGTTCTGGAAATAAATGCTGAAATATACACATAGAGGGGAGACAAAAAAGTAATATGACAAAAGCACTGAATGTGTTAAAAGATAAACAAAGGATATATAGACCTTGTTTGAAACAGTTGAAGATCTATGCTCCTTAGGTATCTAAATGATACAAGAAGACAAGTTTTGTGTGTGTCCATACATGTGTACATGTGTGTGCACGCACATATGCATGATGCACATAGACTAGATGTCTTAGACCTCAAGATATCTTACTTCCATTTCTACATGTCATAACTGACATACATACCAAGTTACAATTCCTTGCCTTTAAATATATTTTCAGTGTTTGAGAAGGGATGGAGGGTAAAAAAGAAGAATAATGGTGTGTGTGAGTGCGTGTGTGTGTGCATGCAAAAAAAAAAAAAAACATTTTTAACTTTTTTCAGTCCCAAGGAACACATCGTACATTCATAGATTCCCACCTAAAAGCCCAGCGAACACAAGATGTGCTGTTTATGGTTCTCTGTATTACTCCTTGGGCATCTGATGTTAAACACCCATGAACTGAAAGAGTTAAGAGATTTGCACAAAAAGTTGTCATATTTTCTACAATGTTGAGAGAAAATAAATAGAAAAGAAGTTGCCTCAAGACAAGAAAGAATTATTTCAGGATGCTGCAACCAAATGTAAAGTATTGGACTAAACGTACCATGATGTTTGGAACACACAGAAGGAGTCAGTCATACACAGTGCATTTCCTTGGACTGAAAGAGTCAAAGATATTTACTCTAACTTATCAAATAAGCAAAAACATAAATTTGGCTGAACATTTGACCAGTGTGAAGGTTAGTTACTGAGTCATGTCTTTGTTTTGTAGACAGTTTACTTATTATATGAAATCTTGTTTGTCCAGGTTGTATTTCATGAATGTACTGTTAATATGTTGTTCATCCACCAAAATTGATGAAGACCACTTAGCATCCAAAAGTAGTGATTATCAATAGTTATAAAGATGGCTGATGAGTCCATTCTGAGCCTGGAAAGTTCTTGAACAGTACATAAAACAGGTGGAAATGGTAAATGTTGAATGTTGAATTAATAATCCACGTCACAGCTCTCTAGACACTTGCATAAGTGCTTAGTCCCCATCTTCAGCAGCAAGTGAAGAGTTCCAATTCTGATGGTACCAGTAACCATCAGATTGTACATTTGTCTCTTCCTTCCCCTGAGTGTTGAGCGTCGGCCAGATCCCCTGGTAACTCCTCACAGCCCCATTCTTCTCAGATCCTAATGATGTGTCTGCACCTCCGCACTGTTCACTCGTTCCCAGCAGGCCATCACAATATCTAACTTGTCTTCTCTGTTCATTTCCTAATTTTCTCCTATCCCACCCTCTGTGTTGCCACCTGAAGATGGTATCAGGCAAAGAGCACACACTCCGTAGCTCCTACAATGATGAAAAGGAATGCTGAAATGGTAGTAGAAGTGTTATTTGCCACACACTTCTTTCTATACTGTTTAAAAGAAAAAAAGCATGGTTATCCAATTGTACTTTCCTGTTTGAAAACACATACAAACGAAATAATTATCTAATGGCACATTTTTTTTAATAGACGAGGAAGACCGTTCACCTAAAAACTATTGATGACCCAATGCAAAAGAACTGTCATCTTTAAGGTATTATTGTGTGCAATTCAAACAATGTCATTAACTAAATTACAAAGATTATGACAAAATCATGTTCCTTTCAGCAGCTTTACTTCTTTTTTTTTAACAGTATAGTATGCCTCTGTTTCTCTGCTAGTGCAGACTTCACTGCCTGGCAGTCTGTTGCACTGTGTTTGAGACTGTACGACATCCAGACTGGTCTAGTATAGAAGTCTTCTATGTAGCCTCGCTTTAGATACTTTTTGTCCAGTGTGTATTTCATCAGTTTTTTGTTAACATACAATACCGAAACAGTGTGTTCATGTTTATTTAATTTGTTGCTAAAAGCTTTAAAATTAAATGTATTTTATTTCTGTTCTGTCTGTATAATTGTTTTTATTTCTGTAATTATCTAATACATATGTCTTTATGTACACTTGGGTTGTTGAAATTGCATTTGTGTTTGATAAAGTATAAACATGAGCAATATATGAGCAATTTTAAAAAAAATTAACGAATATTTGAGTGCTACCTAGAATCCCTTTTTTTAACATATGTTACAACTGTTACCTTGATCCTTTTTAACATATGTTACAACTGTTACCTTGACCCTTTTTAACATATGTTACAACTGTTATCATGATTAACAGCCATCAAAATGTTTGGGTTTTTTTAAAGAGAAAGAATTTTAAAATACCAACAGCCAAAATTATGAAACTTATGAGTAAAAAATGTAAAGATCCATTTTCAAGCCTTTAGGCGCATTGGGCATATGGGAAAAGCACCCACATTTTTTTTACAGACCAATCAGCATTAGTTGGGTAATGTGGTCAGCATTTCACCAATATATGTAGAGTACAATTATATAAATAGTTAGTTACAGCTAGTTTTTATGTAAACAAGTAACTGTCACAACAGACAAAATTTAACAAAATTTGATATTTATTACGCTACAGTAGGCAAAAAATAGTACTTAAACAGAGGAATATATTAGTCTTGGCAATGTTACTATATTTAGAGATGAATATATAATGCCTGTGAGTGTTCAAATTTCACCACTGCTTACTGTAACATACAGTTTAAATTACATCAATGACTTTAAAACATAAAGTATCAGTAGTTATATAGTTCCATTGAGTGAAGTGTTTGACCTTAAAAATTCTAGGCCATGAGATATGAGGTGGGTGATCAGTAAAGCATACTAACAGAAAGAATGAATTGTTTTACAAACATTTGTATACTTTTATGAGACCTTTTACATTATATGTGTGTAATAAATTTATATATATTATATGTTTACCAGTTGTACAACATGTAAAAAAGTAAATGATAAAGAACATTTCTGTTTAGAAACTGTACAAAATGTAAAAAGTAAATGACAAAGAACTAATTCCCAACACAATTTTGTGCGTGATTTAGTCTTTTTCTCACATGAAAGGAAGTAAAAAACAAGACCAGGTTTTTAGAATGGTATTGTGGAACTTACTTTCTATAGCTTTTCAGTGACTAAAAGAGTAATATGCTGTTCAAGTTATGCTATTTTTTATATTTGTTTTGTTGTATATTTATTGTCAAATATATTGTTGTTATATTTGCGTTATTTATTTTCTATAACTATGTTGTAATTGCAACCAAAGGAATTAACTCATTTTGTCCCAAGCAACTCAGCATATGATTGTTTCTTCCTATTTTGTTTATTATGACCTTTACAGTTAATTCTTTATACTTATAACTGTTCGAACAATTATTTTTTTTTATGTCTGTAAGGAGTAAAGAAATAAGATTATAGGAAAACAGCTTAAAGTAATAGCTTGGAATGATTTTGTTAAAATAACAAGTCTCTCACTGGAAAAGTTAATTAAAAATGTAAATTCTACATTAAGAGCAGTTATATACCTAGTCTTAGTAGTAGTAATAGTAGTAGCAGCAGCTGCTGCTGTTATTGTTGTTGTTGTTGTTGTAGCAGCAGCAGTATTACAATAATAGTAGGCCGTTCCTACTGCCCCTTAGGACTATAGAGTTATGCAGCTGTTCGGGTACCTGACACCACTACTGGTGACTTTATAGTCGATCGTAAGTGCAGCTGAGACTCTTCACTGATTCCTCTGGAATAAAATTAAATAGGTAAACATAATCCTCTGGCAAAATGTATTTTCAGATACACTTGTATGCATGTGCTTGTTTCATTTATGTGCTGTTTTTGCATTTGAGCTCCAGCTGTTTTCAATAGTGTACTTCTACATCGTTGGAGCCACCATGTTGTAGTAGACAGATGCTTAGCTGCAGATCCGAAGTCATGGATTCAGGTCCTGATGGAGCTTGACTTTTTTTTCCCAATACCCTTGGCTTCCAGATTGACCCAGCCTTAAATGAGTACTATGTAGAGTCCAGATTATAAAAAGTGGCCAGTGTGATGTTGCCCAACTCATCAAGTGGTCAAGTGGTCATCAAGTGCCAAGTGGTCTATAAAATATAGGTCTAGCCCTATATGCCTAATATGCCTAAAGATGTTGAAAAGGGTCCTTTACTGTACTTTACTATACCTCCACATTATGGTCAAACCAGTTGTAGTCTACTTTTGTGTCTATTTTTTAACTGTTGACCATTCTCCCTTTCTTAAATATATAATTTGGTCATTTCATGTGTATGTGAGTGAGTGTGCATGTACATGTGTACATGTTCGTGTGTTTATGAGTGCCTGCGTGTGAAGCTTACAGTTGTATCCTACATTAACATATCTCAAAACCTTCTAAGTTTTCCCTTATTACTTAAATGTATCTTTTCTCTTCTGCCTTTTAAACCCCCAATGAAGCATAGGCCCTCAACCAACTCACACCAAGTGGTCCTGCCATTTTCTATTGCATGCATATCTCCCCCATGCCCTCCCCATCTTTTTAACTTCACTCTCTAGCTCCCTTCTCCGTGTGTTTTTGGTCTTCCTGAATTTCAATGTCCCTGTGGGCTCCAGTGAAAGACATTCTAGTTATATTATTCCCAGGTTTTCTCACCATGTGTCCTATCCAACACCAGCGTCTTTTCTTCACCCCTTGGTCCATTAAAACTTGTTTAGTTCTCCCCCAAAGATCTACATTAATGATTCTATAATACCAATTAATTCCCTGCCCAAATAGGTGTGCAACTTCAAGTCTTGGAGTGGAGTAACATTGAGAAAAACCACATTACTTTTTGCTTGATTTGTTCTCGTTATCTTTATCTTTCCCTTAAATGTAAAATGTGTGATTAACACCTGTTAGATGGGAGGCCTGAGGGAAGCTTCCGAATTAACTATTTGAGACTGTGTGAGAAATGAATACCATCAGACCGTGGAAATAAAACTTTGCACCAGATTAATTGAGAAGAAGACAAAATGGTTTTTGTTATCCTGTTATACAACCACAACAACATGCAACACAGCCACATCAATTAAAAGATGTGATGTGAAAGCTGGAGTGTGCCCAAGGAGAATATGGACTAATGTCAGTAAAGACATTTTATATCCATATATAGTTAGTGCTACACTATGAACACTGATCACAAATTGTTCCTCCCCATGACACTTAAAGGCAAAATACAAGTTGATAATGATAATAATAACTTAAATGTATTTATTGTGTCTTGACAATTCTATAACTTAAATGTATACGTATCACCAACGTTCTAGACATTCATAATTTGCTAACCAGCTTATTTTTAATGAATAAAGTACAGAGTAACTGAGGCAAAAGTATTTGTATTTTGGGTGTTTAAACATTATTTGGGAAGAAGACCAACAATACAAGTCATTAAAATAAAGAAAGAAAGAAAAAGAAGAAGGTGAAGAAAACAGTAAATAAAACCTTGCATGAATAAGAGAAAATATTAGAGCTGGAATGGTACTCAATTTAGAAGTGAAGAATTTAAGTAAAAAGAAAGACTGTAAAGGACAATTTAAACCTAGCACTTTTATTTTTAAATAATAGGCTTCCACATCACCCCAGCCTGAACTGAGTACCAGAAATGTCCTGGAAAGCTAAGGTGGTTTGTATGAAGCTGACCATATCATCATCAAGTGCCAGGTGGTTATCAAAAACTATTGGTTTAGCACTAAATTCCCTCTGAGGATAAATGAAGAGTCCTTTATTTTATTTGCATAAATATAAGATTCCAACTGATGTGAAGAAAAAAAAATTAATCACTTAATAGTTTACTGAGAATGTTCCATTACATATGTTTAGTACATTGATAGCTCATGTTTTAGTTAAAAATAGAATGTAGGTAGAGGCAGTCACTACAGCTTTCCATGTTCTTAAAATACATTTTATTACTGTAACAGACTTACAAAGCATGCTGAGAACAATGGAGAAGGGCATGTTCCATTCAGAATGGCTAGCATCAATACAGAGGTCCCTGGTAATTAGTGTCTTTTAAATATTTTCTCAAGTGTATGCAGGTGTGCTGGGAAATGATCAGGCAGACAAACTAGCTTGCTTCATTACTTGATGATGACTTGATGTATGACAAGCTAGATGTGGTCAAAATCCTGTGGGAGCAAATGAAAAGTGTGGAAGAATAAATAGATCGTTACAGTTTGAAGAGAATGGTGCAGCGGGGGTGAACTATGGGGCATTGCTGATATTGAGTACTCTAAGGAAAGAAAAGACGGACATATTTCTTCTTCGCATTCACTGGCGGTAAACTCCGGCAGAAAGTTTTAGTTGTTTATCCACCTCTGGATTTTAGACTTGTTCCAGAACCTAAGTGTTGTTGTATATCTGTTTTACCATACTTATTTGTATGCAGAGTGGGTTCCTTGCCTCTTAGGCATATGAACTCAGACTTTGAAAGAAGCCCTGACTTAATCGACTGTTACGACACGCCTGTTGGAGAGACAATAGGTTCATTCTAGTTTTCCCTACAATGGGGCACCAGAACCCACACAGGGAGGACATATAATCAGACAGCTAAATTACTCTCAGAAGTTGAACTTTACGCTGGCTGCTGAAGAGGCAGATGGGTCACTTACCAAAATATCCTAAGTGCTCTGATGCTGGTTCCCACCTCAGCTGAACTCAATGCAGATGTTAAAATTAAAGAAAAAAAACTAGAGTATGAGGAAGTATAGTGGTTTTAGGAACATCATCATTAATTTCTTGTTTCAGTGTGACTGTACCTCAAACTTTACACAGATCTGTGGGGTTATTTTTTTTTTTTTTTAAATAGAGGATTATCACCATATTATTTATTTACATTGTTGGTGACTGCTGAAACAGAGTTTTGAGAACAAAAGTCGCTTTTTTTTAAATTATTATTATTTTTTACCTCTAGTACAAAAAAAATAAAAATATTTACCTCACATGGATGGAGAGTTGGACAAATACTGTATCTAATAAACATCATTCTTACCATACTGGGTCTGCACTTTGGCACAAATACTGAAACAAAGTAATTCATACTATACTGGAATGTTTCATTATGACAGTGCCAAAGTTTGTATTATAATAATTTTAAATACAGATTTGTATTGTATTGCTTGTCACTGATTTATGCTCAGGCATTGTGTTTAAGTTCTTGTTTAAAAAAATATTTGTGTATTTGACAATGAGTTTAAATGTACATTTCTTCACCTATTTATTTCCAACATTGTTAGGACATCATTAGATTTAAGTGTGATGATACATAAAAATAGCATAAGGACTGAATGGTGAGTTTTTATAAATCAATGTAGTTGTGTTTTGTGCCTCACTTTTGTCATTTCTGTTTTTAAAAAAATACTGTATATATTTTAGTTAGTAATTTACAAAAACAAATAAAATTAACTCTGATCCATGTATTGTTTCCATATTCTTCTTTCTAGTTATTTGTAACATTTAAAAGAGGATCTGATACAGAATACACTTTGTCTCATTTACTTTTACTCTCTTTGTTTTTTCAGCACTGGGTTCCGGTCTTCTTCTTCCTCTTCTTTAGCATTCTGAGCCCTTGATCTCTATCTTCTTTTACCCCACCAGGACATCACACAAGCGATAAACGTTCTGGCAACGATTTTTTCCATGCGTTTTCCTACAGTGTTCTAGAGTGTGATGATTCTGTAGCCATTTATTCTCGTGTGGTCTTTTCCTGGCTTAGGAACCGGTCTGAGGTAGCTGTGGAGCCAGTCATCAGGAATAATGCCAGTTTTCATGGTGTTGTTAAAAATCGTGGATAGTTCATCAATATCTGTCGCCTCGAGGCTTTTGAAGTGGCTGTATCTAATGCCACCAGGCCCTGGAGCTGTGTCCGGACAGGTCTTCAGTGTTGCTCTGATGCAGTCAGTTGAGATGTATACTGTATCATCAACTTCCTCCATTTCAGCCATCTGGATATCATATAAACTCTGTCTCATCTGTTCCCTCTCTTCCCTATCTTTCTTTTCCGTCTGCAGAAGAAATCTGTGCAGGATAGCCTCGCCCTTGTCTTTATCCGATTGTAACACCACCCCGTTGTCCATCTTTAGCTCGGGCATAACAGAGGTTTGTTTGCCTCCGCTCATCTTTTGGTGAAGCCGCCAGAATGTTTTAAGTGATTTTTCATAACCTATTTCCTCGCAAAAATGTTCCCACATTGTGTGCTTAGACTCCTTAGCGAGTTGTTTAAAATGTTCAGTGAGTCTGTCTTTTTTGTGTTTAATGTCTTGTTTCAGCGCCTCAGTAAAATTCGAAAACTTTCTGCATTTCTCCCAGTCTTTGGTGGCACCTCGTTAACCCAAATATTGGAGTCGGGTGGCCTATTCCCCGCTACACTAGGTGGCTACCGACCAGGAAGAGATACATGGTGCAATGCTGCAGTATTTGCCTACGACACATATGAGGGTTTCCAGGAGGGAATAGAAACGGCTGCAGCCGCTATTGACTTAGAAGATGCGTACAACAGCGTCCCATACAACATGCTCATCAGACTGCTGTTAGATATGCAGATAGAAACAAATTTGGTCAACTGGATCGCAGCAGCGCTATTTGAAAGAACAGTGTAGCTTCGATGTGGTGAATGGGCATCCGAACCTCAAAGCGTCCTAATGGGTCTGCCCCAGGGATCACCATTGTCGCCTGTGCTCTTCATTGTGTACACAGCAGGAGTCACAAGTGCACAACGCGTAGGCCTAGGCAGAACAATGTCGTATGCAGATGATATCCTTGTTTACCGTCGAGGTAAAAACAGGCAGGAAATTACAACCACACTACAACACGAACTAGACAGACTTAGGGAGTGGTGCCAGGAATCAAGAGCTCATGTGAACCCGTCCAAAGCCTCCTTAACATGGTTCTCTCTGAATACCCACATCGTGAGTACACCAACGCCAGTCGTAAGCATCTGTGGTGTGGACATTGAGAGAACGGACACCATGAAATACCTGGGCATGACATTTGACAGATGCTTGTCATACAAATGCCACGTAGACAACGTCATACTTAGAGCCAGGAAAGGTTTGACAGCACTCAAGGTGCTAGCAGCAGCTGATATTGAACAACGTCTACTTTTCCTTCTCTATCAAGGGCTTGTGCTTAGCGTCAGTGACTATGGTCTTGGCCTCCTCACTGTCAGCAAAACCCAGCTAGAAAGACTGGACCGAGTACAGAATGAGGCCATGAGACTCATACTCGGCTGCACAAAAGACACCTCCTGCAACGCCATGCGTTATATCCTGGGTCTGCAGACTATGACAAGCAGATACAAAGTGGCACAGGTCAAGGCATACATGAGGGTATCGGCAGATGTTAACCACCCATTACACAAAGCTATTCACGACACAAAAGGAACGCGTCTCAAAAGAGGCCGCTCTTGGATGGCAAAGGCTAAGGACTTAATCCAGCAGGTATGTGACCTAGACGTGATTAGCCACGGAAAAGAATGGACGAATACACCAGTAGACATGCATGGCATCTCTAAGGTTGTCATCACACTCGGTAGGTACTGCAGGGATCAAATTCCTGCGGCGGTAGACACAGAAGTAAGGGAACTGATAGATCAGCATTGAGACCCAGAAGATACCATCATCTACACAGATGGATCCGTGAAGCGCGGATCAAGGTCAGCATGGGCATACACAGCGCAAAGAAAGGGGAAAACAATACATGAGGACAGCGGCGCTTACCAGACAACCACGTCAAGCATGACAATGGAAATAGCCGCTGCTTCTAGAGCTTTAGCATGGGTATCCGAGCAAACCGCCACACAGGTAGTAATTGTCTCAGACTCAATGAATATGCTTCAGAAGATAGCAACAGGCAGTATGCGCTCTGAATGGATAGAAAGCATCAGGAAATCGCACTTAACCTCCGTAACCTGGATCTACACACCGGGTCATGCGGGCGTGAAGGGAAATGAGCGAGCAGACCAACTGGCCAGCACTACACTAATGATTGCGGGAAAAAGTATGGACAGAGCAGACATAGTCAACGCTGTACGAACTGGGCTAGTGGAGAATGAGGAATCCCTGACACTAACACGATTGCGTGACATAGGAGTTAAGCATGGTGATGCACGTCTTTGCCGTCTTCGAGGCCGAGAAAGGAGACAATATAACCAGCTTCTCATAAGGACAATTAGTAGAAGTACTTTAGAGTGGCTGCTGCTACGGAGAACTGAGCACGCATGGGTATGCCCAATGTGCAGTGACATTAATTGTGATAACAGAACATAAAATAACATCTTAGTAGGGAGTCGGCAGTACGAAACCCAAGTTCAGGGTGTCTCCTTCGTGCCAAAGAACTGCATGGCTGTTGGGTGAACAGTCGTTAACGATGGCAGGCAGGTCGTTGTAGGGGCGACGCCTGCTGGTGGATATAATGTCCTAAGTCCCTTCCCCAGCTAATAATGAGGGTACTGCTGGGGTGACCGTTTATTAACCCTCATATAATTCTTCCGGTCAAAATGGACGCTAGGTACGGCCACCCTTATTTTTATTTTTTTTAAAGCCGTGGCAAATTTTTTTTTTTTTTTTTTTATGCCAGACGGTGGCCGTTGCATTTTTGCTCCATTTGTAGACTGGAAGGATGTAGTTTCGTCGCCCAGCTTCTGAGTTGAGTGCATGGCGTGACACTGTGAGCTGCGTTTGTTTTCGTTGGCACAGGAGCGGAGCATATGTGGGGTGACCCGTTTGCTATGAAGCTGAAACTAGGATTACCAGATTACCAGATTACAAGCGATAAACATCCACTGACACAAAGTGCCACTATGTGGATGAGGATCACCTGTTGGAGAGGTCCCAGAAACCGCCTTCAGCCATTAGACCATATTTATGGCGGGGCTATATTGCGGCCCCTGGCAAGAGCCAGAGTAGGGCTTCAAACGAAAAATGTACATCCTACAAAGGGACGTGTTTTTAAAGTCCTTGAGGTTCATTCCTGCAAATATCACCCACCTCCATCCATCTCTCTGGTTGGCCTTCTCTTTCCAATTGGTGGTTCCCCGTGTGTACACGTTTGCTTAGATGTAATCCTAGCATTGTCTTCTTGGTTTGCATCATGGTCTACGGCCATTCAACTCTATAGTGTCTCATTCAACTCTATAGTGTCTCATTCAACTCTATAGTGTCTCATTCAACTCTATAGTGTCTCATTCAACTCTATAGTGTCTCATTCAACTCTATAGTGTCTCATTCAACTCTATAGTGTCTCATTCAACTCTATAGTGTACCCTTTGTTTTTTCCTTGTAATATACCTCTTTTCTCAGTATGCCCCAGACATTTCAGACTTTTAGCATTCATGATGCAATTGATGGATTATTATTTCAACAGATTAATAATTTCAGTATTGTGTCTTCTTCTCCACTTCCCCCTGTCTGCATCCTTGATGAGTCCAAAGATTCGTCAAAAGTCAGTGGGATGCAATTTTTTGTTATTTTGAAGCCCCGCCTCGGTTTGTGCCAGGGGCCCTAAATATAGCCAGGCCATAAATATGGCTGAACGGGGGTGATCCTCATCCGCATTGGTGGTACTTTGTGTCACCGGGTGTTTCTCGCGTTTGTGATGTCCTGCTGGGGTACAACTTACCTACCTACCTATCGTCAAAAGTCCTCGAAGTTTCATAGCTGTATAAGACTACTGGTTTTATCGATGTTCTTGTAGATTCTTAAAAAAATATGACCCTCAAAGGGAGAGGAGGACAGTTGTATTTGATTTGAAGTCCAGTCCAGTCGGACCTTCCTTGGCATCCTCATTAAATAATTGAGAGAGCATGCCTTATGTATCCAGCAAGACTGCTGCTTTGCGTTAGTTACGGTAGTGACATGGTCTATAACAGGGCTATTTAACTAAATTTACTCAGGAACCAAAACGTTGGGGGGGGGGGGGGGGGGGCAATTGTCGCGGGCCAGTGGTCCGAACACCAGCATAGAAAGATCCTTATTACGATACAGTTGGTAATGATCTGCGGGCCATTTGCTACGCCTCAGCGGGCCAGATTCAGCCCGCGGGCCGCCAGTTGTATAGTCCTGATCTTTAACAAGAACATTTTCCACCCAGCCGACAACACTTGTAAAACTTAGGAGTTTTGCGTGAGTCAAACTGACTTGTGTGTGTATAGGATTGTCCCCAGCTACCTCATTACTTATCTCCGTGATGGTTCCCCGTTGTTGGGAAAATAAGAACGGACTCTCTGCAGCCCCAGACAAAATGTCGTAAGAGACGACTATTCGGGGCTTCATTCGAAGTCAAAGTGAATCTGCCTGACAGGCCAGGAACCAACAGTCTGCATACAACTAACTCAGCTCTGTGAAATGGATGTGTACGCAACATTCAAGTTTTGGAACAAGACTAAAGTCGGGAGGTGGATGAACATCCAGAACTAGCTGCCGCAGTTTACAACAGGCGAACGCGAAAAAGAATAAGACAGCTATCCCAGTTGTTTACAAGCATTTTATGGTTAAGGGGTGAGGGTGGAATTTTCCGGCTCTCCTTTCAACCACGGCCGGTAGACAACAGTATACGGCCGGTTAGTCGGTGTTCTGTCCCCTTGCTGCAGTGCAATTACGGAGTGGAAAGGAGGGGACGAAAGAAATTACATAATTACTGTGTGTTGGCGATAGACAGCGTGCACTGCCCTGTTATTATCATACGGTTACGGTTTGGGTTAGGGGTAGGGGTAGGGTATGGTTTAGGGTTACGGTTAGTGTCGTCGCATCTCGTCTTCGCACAAACTCATAGTAGCAACCCAAACCCTAACCCTAACCCTACACCTAACCCTACCCCTACCCTTACCCCTAACCCTAACCCAAACCCTAACCCTAACCGTATGATGACAGTAGGACACTGCACGCTTTCGATCGCCTACACACAGTAATTATGTCACTTGTTTCGTTCCCTCTATTCCACTCCGTAATGCGTCGCAAGAAGCGGTAATTGAACGCGGTTGCTAATTTGAGTCGCAGCGCGGGGTCTGCCAGGCATGTCGACCTCACTGAGTTTTCTGATTCGTGCCTCCTCCAGTCCGTAATTGCACTGCAGCCAGGGGACACAACTCCGACAAACCGGCCGTCTACTGTTGTCTACCGGCCGTTGTTGAAAGGAGAGCCAAGTTCCCTAATCTAATGCATGCCGTAAAAGACCTAGCGCACTATGTCGACACATCTGATTATTCTCCGTCAGGTTTTATATCTTTTAACGAAGAAAGGTAAATAAAAAGTTAGGAAAAAAATTAGAGAAAAATTAAGATAGCGTATGTCAAAAGAGTGTGACTTTAAAAATGCTGAAGAAACTTTTAGACAAACATTATATATACTTCCAGTCAGAAATAGCCAGAGGTTGCTAGAATATCGGAGTTAATGAGTTAATGGATCGAAAAAATTACATCACATCCGAGTATATATATTTACATGTGCAGTTATAGTGTTGTTGACAGTATGGTTATAGAGAGAGGATAAGGAAATAGGCGCAGTGTGTGTATAAAACAAACCCTGTAATAATTACTATAGATGGACAGCAGATGTCAGCTATACACATTACACCTGTGAGATCCTAATGCGAGTTAACTTCTCCTATCTTGGGCATGTAATAACAGTAGGCGGCAGAAGTGAAACAGGAGTGTGGGGGAGGGGTGGGGAAGTATACCTGTAGTACAAGTGAAGAGGGGAAAGAACACAAAAAGATGGCTGAACGGCTATCTGAGAATGTACTACATAAAATGCTAATGTAAGAAAAAAATTTGGGCTCGTCCGGGATTTGAACCCGGGACCTCTCGCACCCAAAGCGAGAATCATACCCCTAGACCAACGAGCCATCTGAGAAATGTAATCTTTTTTATGCTAACATTGTTAATTTTGCTGGCCCGTTTCCTTTTTTATCATGAATGTTTAATATTATGAATAGATATCGATTTGAAGGTACTTTTTTTTTTCTTTTCTGTTAAGCGACTACATACTGAGAGATTTAGAGAAATCCTGAAGTATAGGATAAGGGGTTTTGGCTAGTGTTAAATTATTAGCGACTGCCACTAACCCATTGTGTCCAACACCACAAACTGTGGACTATTATGAAAAGTATGAGGTTTCCAGCGCATTTAGTGCATTTAATTGAAAATCTTTATCATGAACAACAACTGACAAGCAGCCATCAAAGCAGCTGGTGAAACATCTAATTGTTCAAGGTGCAAAAGGGGGTGAGGCAGGGGTGCATTCTTTCACCAGGCCTATTCAAAATATGCGCAGAAAATATAATAAGAAATGTCAAACATGACCAGACTTGTGACAGTTATGATCCGCTCAAAACTGATGGCAACCCTATGAGTTGTTTTTACTTGATGAAATTTTTGGGAGGAGAGGTACCCCACCTGAGGGATAGACAATTTGTAGCTAGTACTGGCACTTTTTTCTAGAAAAAAAACCGTGTGTGTGTGCGCGCGCGCTCGAACGCGCGAGCGTGTGTGTGTGCGCGCGCGGACGCACTGATTACTGAAATAAAAATCAATATCGTAGCACACCCATCTTTAAATTGATATCAGTGAAGGAGGTCCTGGAAGTAGAGGCGGCCAGTGTGATGTTGATTGATCTATAAAATATATGTCTATCCTTATATGCTCAATACACTTGAAGGCGTGGGAAAAGATCCCTTATGTTACTTTACTTTTACATGAATTTTAAGCAAACAAAAATAACCTCCACAAACAAGATTTCCTGTCATCCCAAAAAATGCCATAAACTTGAAATAGCTAGGTTCCATAATGAACAGCAAAAGAGACTGATCAATGGAGGCTAAAAGGGATGACGGTCATAGCAATGCAAAGAATAAAAATCATTGAAAGTCTCTGGCTAAGCACCAGAATTTAAAAAAAAATTTTTAGAGCATGCATCTTTCCTGTAGCAATATACGGATGTTCTTCTTCTTCTTCTTCGCGTTCACCGGCTGTAAACTCCGGAGGAAAGTTCTGGTTGTTCGTCCACTTCTGGACTGCAGTCCTGTTCCAGAACCTGAGAGTTGCGTGAGCATCCATTTGACAGATCTGTATGCAGACTGTTGGTTCCTTGCCTCTAAGGCAGATGCACTCCGACTTCGAGTTCGAAGGAAGCTCCCAATTAGTCGACTCTTACGACATGCTTTTGGGTAGGCAGTGGGTCTATTCTTGTTTTTTCCCATAGTAGGGCCCTGGAACCCACACGGGGGATATACGGATGTAAGTCGTAGACTCTCTCGCAATCACAGAGAAAGAAGATGGGGGCTTCTGGGCTGAAACGCTAAATAAAGATTTATCAAATATCAAGAGCCAAGAAGAAAAGAACGATTGTTTCCTTAAAAAATCGAGTTTGGTGTTCGTTCTTTCTGTAAAAGACCTACTGCACGATGACGTGTCTTCAACAACACACGACCACCTACGTGCTGGTGAACCCAGTGCCTCTAATTCCAGGCACTGCATTCTATCACTTGTGTTGTTCGTCTATCACAAGTGGTGAGGACAACTCTTTCTTTTATCCGTCATGAATTGAATGTTTGTGAGTCCGGAGGTGACTTATAAAGTCCAATGCGTGCCCGGAAGAGTCTAGGACGTTGAGGGCAGGGCAAGTGTCTGTTGATAAAAGGCCTGTTTGGCGGGTCATAATGGCTTGTCTTCGCTGTCCAGCTGACCTTGTTCTAGATGCCTCGCAGATCTTCACACCATTTAGGATATATGTGCGCCACGGTCAGCTCCAGATTTGTATAAGGCCGTACAGCTCGAGCGGGAATTCTCGTTCTTGTGCAAGAATTGAGTCCCTCTGCGTCCACAGTTTTTATCGAGGAGATGTATACGCAAATTAAACTACAGTTTCATTAATTTTCGACACATAAAAATCTGGAGCTGGTCGTGATGTGCGCCATAAAGTCCGGTCTTGTGCTGCGGTCTCCCAGGTGTCAGGGTTTATACTGAAGGCTTTCAGTGATGCCTTCAGTGTGTTCTAGAAGCGGTTTTTTTCCGACTCCCATGAGAACGTCGGCCTTCGCGTAGCTCACTCACCATAGAAGATATTTTGTGGATGCTATGGTCAGACATTCGAACAATATGGCCAGCCCTTCGAATCTGTGACTGCATCAGGATGGTATTGATGCTGGGAATGCTAGCCCTATCCAGTAGACAGTGTCCAGGACCATGTCTTGCCACTTAATGTTCAGTATCCTTCTCAGAAAGAGTGTATGGAAGAAGCTGATTTTTTTTTTAGCCTGACATCTGTAAACAGTCCAAGCTTCACAAGCATACAGAAGCACATTGCTGCCCTGTACGCCTTAGTTTGGTTGCAGACTGATGCCACTATAATGCCAAACATTTGTGTATAACCTGCCAAATGTGCAGCTGGCTTTAGAGATCCTGGTGCAATTAATTACTGTAACAACAACAATTAAGGTAGAGGCGATGATGCTGTTAGAGGTGTAGATGAAGAGATAGCAGGAGCGCCGATACAATGAAAGTATGAGCGGCGCTCAGCCCTTTAACACATTTTCTAGGAGAGGGGGCACAAGGTTTCACTTGTTTAGTTCTTAACAATTGCTGAATAGCAAATAAATATAATAATATTTTTTTTTTAGATGTGTACATAAAAACCTAAACTTTTTTTTACATAGGGGATGGGGCCTTTTTAGTAGTTGACCTCTAATTTTTTAAGGCCGTGGGAGGGGAGGGGGGGAGGCCAAGCCTTAGGCTCTGATCCCCTCAGAGATAATGAAAGAGGTTGCCCAAAGGTAGAAGAATGAAATATAAATAATGGAAGCTAAAAGAAGGGAAATAAAAAAAATAGAGTGCTTTAACTTTTGCCAGTACGCAACAGTACAAAGTACCGGCACAGTTTTTATGCAAACGTTTTTTCCAGCGCTAGGGAGAGACAATTTGTAGTGAGTACTGGCACTTTTTCTATAAAAAAAAGGTCATATATGTATATATATATGTGGGTGTGTGTGTGGGTGTGTATACACTGATTATTGATATAAGAATTAATATCATAGCACACCGAGTTTACCCAATAGAAGAGATGCTCTGTCTCGTCTCCTGCAATTAGTTATTATTAATCTTGTCATCCCATTTTGGGGTGCAATTTTTAGTTATTTGAAGCCCTACTCTGGCTCTTGCCAGGAACCGCAATATAGCCCGGCTATGTGGTCTAATGGCTAAACGCGGTTTCTGTGACCTCTTAACCGGTGATCCTCATCCACGTGGTGGCACTTTGTGCCATCGGGTGTTTATCGATTGTGTGACGTCCTGGTGGGGTAAAAGAAGGCAGATATATAGTCTCCTGCATCGAATGTCTCAGGGTGTAGATACTGTTTCTGATTATACAAATGTCGTTCTCTTCCTCTCATACACCCCTCTTTGCCGGATTTACATCTACTTCTTCGTTCTCACATTCATACAAATGTTATTTCATCACCAACATATTCTTCTTCTGTGTTCATCCAAAGCCGGTTAAAATGGACGCTAGACAGCGGCCCTGTTCGAAGCAGAGGCAAATGTTTTTGCTTCTGCCGGACGGTGGCCGAAGTATTTTTGCTCCATTTGTAGACTGGATATAGTTTCGTCGCCCAGCTTCTGAGTTGAATGCATGGCGTGACCCTGTGAGCTGCGGATTGCATTTGGAATGTATTTTCGACTGTGACCAACGTGGTGGTGTGAAATGTAGATTCAGAAAATGGCGTGATGCCTGTCGTGCAATGTTGGCGGTGCCCGTATCTGGTTAAAATTGATCAAGTGGACAACTGCTGAACTGTTGGCGACAAGTTCTGCTATCATCAATGATGAACTGCATTTCTAATGTTGGACTGTTTGTGTTAGCACTTCGGATGGCTACCGCATGCTTTAATGCGAGTGTATGCTAGATATGCTAAGACAGCAGTATGTCAGTCTTTCCACAAGGGACTGTGATAAACATTCTGGGTGTTTTTCGTTGGCATAGGAGCGGAGCAAAGATGGGGCGACCCGTTGCTATGAAGCTGAAACTAAGACTACCAGACTACAAAATGCGTTGTGCTCGTTTACAAAATGGCTGCGGCCTTTAGGCCGATACATCTGACTTCTGTAGGCATTTGTTGTCCAGGTTAACCTTTCTGGCGTTATTTCATCTGTGTCTTATATCAGCATTCGTTCATAAGTGGCTATCGGGATGTCTTCTCTGTCCAGTATGAATGTTCTGGTTTCTATCGCTTTTGTAGCCATAAATCAGCTCTTTAATTTTCTCGCAATTCTGCATATCCGTGATAGCATATTCCCGCGAGCTCCTGTAATTTTTATATGCTGATGCTGAATCTGACGTATAATTGCTCCGGTAGGTCCGTTTTTTTTTAAAAATCCACTTCAGAGCTGCAATAAGTGCCTCCACCTCCGTGCTCATGCTTGAAGTTGCAGATAAAAAAGAAGTTTTGTTCTGCCACGACCTTTCCACTCTAGCTAAAAACCTTCGTCAGATCTTTCCCTACTGCATCATCTAGTTAAGCATTTTAATCTATCAATTGTTGTACCTCTAATTCTACCATACCGTTACACAACTCTCTACATAATGTGCTAATGACTTGATGGAAACTTCTGTTGTGAGTGTTCGTGTCGATCCACACCTACCCCCTGTGTATTTGCTCGACTGAGGCTACCCGCCCGATGGTATCTTCAGCTAATACCATCCATCACTTTCCTCTTTTCAGCCTCTAAAATCTTCCAGACTGCCATGCAGCTGATGCCTTTCATCACTGGATATATATCAATTGGACAAAATCCGGTGGCGTGTTGGAAATTCACCGCAGCCAACCTTCGTTGTAGAGACGGCACATGACTAATGGATAACTCTGCAACACGATTAATTGCGAATGATGTCCCCTGCACCAGTAAGCAGAAACATCAACACAGGGTGACACTCCCATTGGTCTAAATCCTGTAGGACAATGGCCGGCTATTTTACTGAATGAGTACGCCTTCTAGATCTAAATATATCTGGTCGTGCTTCGAAAAGGTAGGAAGACTTTTTACGACTATTTTTAATTAATTATAGATTTATCTATTCGAGATTTTACAAAACCTACGGAAATAATAAGAAACATGAACAAAATTACCGCACACTATGTTTTACAATGTTTATTTTTATTTGTAAACCCCCCCCCCCCCCCCCCATTTTTCCCTTTTCACATTTTGTGTTTGTGTGTGTGTGTTTATTATCAGCAAACATCGATGGCTGGTTGAAGTGGTTGGTTTTTGAATCTTCTGAAAGCTGAGTTTTAACTTTTTAAGCCTGATGCATTAATGTTCGGTCGCCTGAATTGGCTGAATCTTAAAACCAAGGGCTTGCATCAAGTTTCTATAACTATTAATATTATTAAGTTAACTCGGCTCTCCTTCGAACTTCTACCCCAAATAATGGCGGCCAAATAAATACCCTAACAGAGCCTCAGTCCTATGCAAAATGCGGAGTTCATTTGGCGGAACAAATCGCGGCAAAACTATGCTCGGCTCGGCTCAGAATAATGAAACAAATGCTCTAACAGCGATATATTAATTGCGGAAATATTTTTGCGACTGCCGTACAGCTGACAGTATCCTCCGGCCACTATGCGCGGCGCAGATGGGGGGGGGGGGTTTAAACTAGATGGCTGGGACTCATGAGCAGCAGCTACATCATCTCCTGCAACTTCCTCCAATTTATTTACTCGTGAGTCCCAGGTATCTAGTTTAGATTCCCATCCGCGCCGCTACGAGCAGCACAGGGAATACGCTCAGCGGTGAGTTTAATCAGAAGAACACTATCGCTAATCTGTGTTGGAGAGCGCTGTCTCCCCGCCATATCGCTATTATCGTCTGTAATGTTGCGTGTCTGAAAATTGTCAATGGTCGCTAGTATCGTCTGCAGAAACGCTCAAAATTGTCAGCGGTCGCTACTGACGTCTGCACTGTTGCGTGTTGTAACATTGTCAAGTAATCCTAGTTTCGCCACGATGTGTTCGTCACAGGAAGTCTGCATTTTACACACAACTGAGGCACTGTTAGGGTATTTGTTTTGCTGCCATAATATGGGGTTGAAGTTCGAAGGAGAGCCATTAATTCTTTGAGTCCCAGTGGGTTGGTTTAGCATCTCAGGCTCAAGGGGTAGTGAAGAGAGACTACAATCAATGCACCATGCATTAATTGGGCTTCTAGGTAGGAACCTATGAACGTATGATCTGTTCCTTAAGACTCAAAGAGTTTAGTACTTTTTAAATACTTGGGGGATCATCTTTTACAAACGAGAGAGAGAGAGAGATGGAAACAAGAATATATATAGCAAGCCAACTATGTCACCTATCGTTACCCCAATTTTGAAACGCTGTGCTATCTCAGTAGAATCAGAAAGACCTTTTTTTTAACGCAGTTTTCATACAACTTTCTGCTATCATTACTATCAGACTTTGAAATTGACTAAAGAACATGAAAGGAGGCTAACCATCTGCGAAATTAGATGTTTGAGAAAGGCAGCAAACAAAGCTATAAGTGAGCATGTGAGAAACGAAGAAATTACAAGAACTGTTGGGACAGTAAATTCATAATAACTGAAATGGTTTGGCCATTTAAAGACAGTGAGAATGAATCCAATGATTCGACCAACGAGGCTTACAACATGAAAGTGGAAACACCAAGACAAAGGGAGTGACCAAGATGAATATAGATTGAAGGAGTCACTGATACCTCAAGACTCCATAACATCACAGTTTGCTGGACAACCGAGCATGCCATAGCTCAGGTACCAGTCATCTGTTAACCTGCAATGCCTAGCGGCACCAAACATGATATGGACAAAAAGTATAAAATAAACTATAGTAACCATTGCATAGTAGTAGAATTGAAGTAAATGCAGAATAGAGACTTTTTTTCCACCTGATAATTCTAATTGTCACATACCGCGTGCCTGATTTAAGGATTGCTCCTTAAGAACCAACAGCACTCTGAAATAATAATGTTGAGGCGTTGGCTCGTATTGGTCTAAGGGAGATCCCGTGGCCAATATACGCCCAACTTATTTCAGGAGTAATGCAACTCAAGCTCTGTCACTACAGAATGTAGAGTATTCCTAGGCACACTTGGCTGGACACCCCCACTACTATAAAAAGATAGCCCCCAGGTTATGATAGTATACTATCATAGCCATGTTAACACAGATTACACTTACTAATCACACAAACATAAAAGCTCGACAGTTAGAATGGTGAAACAGGGACACCCAAGTCAGCCATGAAAATTTCTGAAAAAGGGTAGTAATTTTAACATATATATATATATAAATATCAAGACAATCAAGATGGTTTCTAGTGAATGGAGTCAGGACTCAACCTCACAGCAATGATGTTGAAACAGCCAATTACAGTTCTGAGAATATATAAATCATCCCTGTGAACCAAAGGTAACCATGTAAGAGAGCATGTATGTCATCTCAGAGTTTACTTAACCAATCTGGTAGGTCACTGCTCCCCTCAGTCCATGGTGATTTGAACCGACTGACTCAATAGATCGCTTTTCCTCTGGTTGACCTGGTAAACACTGATCGTCTCACATATGAGGACAAAGGAACTGCACTGGAGCCCAATAAAGCTCATGAAGAAGGCTTTCTTGGATTGATGACACAGGTGGTCTGCAATACTGTCTCTCAGCCACTGGAACTCACACACAAGCTCCTGAAGAAGGACTTCTTGGATGGAGGACGCAGGTGGCCTGCAATACTGTCTCTCAGCCACTGGAACTCACACACAAGCTCCTGCCATGTTGAAGCTCTGCCAACAATAGGTAGGGTTTTGGGTAGGTTTGGTGATAGGAATGGTATGGGTTGGTGATTTGTTGGTTGGACTGTGATTGGTCTGCCTGACTTCTTAGGAGATATCATCCTGTCAGGAAAGAACTCAGAATTAGTAATCATCTTAAGATGCATACACCAGCTCAACATATCCCCTGCTACCCTTCTTAGTCACTCAGAGTATACTCTCAAGAACAGGAGACCATGTCCCCTTTCATTTAACTGTCTGTAAGTCAGTAACTAGATAGAAGACAAGGTATATAGTGTAGATAGATAGACACCACTACACATAGATCATCCTCTCTCCACCTTCCCATCTGCACCCGCAGACATACCTGTATGTATTTCATATCTTCACAATCTGCCCACTACACACCCAATGTTGTCGTGCTAAAGTTAACCTTTGACTCAGAGCGCCCAGCTTCAACGTCACAGCATCTAGCCGGTTGAAGGCTGACCCAGTTTACATATCTCTGCTAGTTGACACAAACCCGTTGTCTGGTTAGAGAATAATTAACTTGTTGGGTTTAATATCTTTACAATGGTGTGTGTCATGTACGACACAAACTAGTTAGCCTGTGAAGGGAAAGGTTTGATTTAAGGCCTGGAATGTCTGGATATCAAGAACGGCCCAGTTCTGTGCAATCACACAGCTGAATCTTCCCTCCCTGCAGCAGTGGCCAACTTTAAAGAGACATATATCATGGTACTCGTAAACTATAATCAACTTACCCAAGCTTAGGAATCCTTCAAGGATTAAACCAGGACTGTGAAAGCGCCTAAGTTAATGAGAGAATTAAAACATCTCCCGACACCTCAGAGGTCTGGCAAAAGAATGCCCGCCCCAGACTAAGCTTGGCGTCTCTAGAAAAGAAGTCCTGTATTCGTGCCGAAGGAGTAAAAAGGCTTACAGGAATTTCTGAATAATATTCAAGAAATGTCTATCCCACAGTTGCAAGTTTGAAAATTTATACTTACCAAAACAACTAGAGGGTATAGAAATGTTTATTTCACCAGATAGAGGTATATAATAATATGAGGGACTATATACCTCCCCAGACGGGTTTAAATTTGAAATGTGACCTGCCCGCTAGGGATGTCAGCGTTACGACTCGTCCACAATGTAGGGTTGGCTGTTCACCCCATGACACTAATACAGCACCATTTCTACAGGAAATATATTGTTACAGGTCTCTCCTTTCCCTCTCCAAGTTCAGAAATCAGTGGGGTGTGTGTAACTGGTAGTATAACTTCACGAGTGGGAAAAGACGTGTTATTAAGGTGATGATTTTCTCAGTATCCCATGACTTACTGTGGAAAATGCTTTCTGACTCAACTGGTGTTCCTGTTCAAACTCGCCATTGCCATGGGCTGTGATTCCCGGTGGTTGGAGACAAAGAATGTGAAGAAGATGGGGACAATATTTTTTCTGTGTTAACTATTCCAGTTAATTGAATCTAATGTGTGTGTGTAATATATACATATTTTTTTTTCTCCAGATGATGGTGTCTGGACAAACTTTAATGTGGCTGTCCCTTGCTGCCTGTTTGTTCTTTGTGTCGTTTCAAGGATATGCACTTCTTCTATGTGTTTATGGCATTGCATTCATCTCAGGGTGAGTCATTGTTACGTATCAGTTTTAATTTTGATTATTTTATTAGTACATAATTGACATCGGGACACCAAAGTGTTAAGTAGACACAGAAACTTATCTAAACAAATGAAAGTGTTAAAACAATATTCAGCATTGACAATATATAAAATCAGTGCTTAAAACAGGCTGAATGAAAAAAAATATATTCGACTGGGTAAATAGAGAGCCTAATTTAGTGGTATCTCTGCCATGAACTTAATTTGTTCTTTGTCTCCGTTTGCAAACCAAAGTATTCATGATCTGAAATACTTTTCCCCATTGAATTAATGAAAATCCAAGTAATGCCGTCTATTGGGATTTCATGCTTCAAGCAGACACCCTGGAGAATATGGCAGATGTGTAGAACATAGTAGATTTGGCAAATACAGGTTTGGAGCAATTTTTAAAAAATCATGTTACATGAGGTTAGACTCATATTTTGATACACTGATCGGCCCTTGGAGGGTGATGTGGTTGAAATCATGATGGAATGTGAAGCAGTATTCGAAGTAATTTTCATTAACAGTATCCTATTTATCCCTGAGGGTTATAATTGGGATATATCATTGGGAGATCATTGTGTTTCCATTGCACACTTTTTATATTTTATCTTCCCCATATGGGTACAGCAGGGTGGAATGATAACATAAAACAAGCAGTGAAAATGAAATACAAGAAATAACTGAGGTGAAAATGAAATACAAGAAATGGCTAAGTTACGGCTCAGATGATGACTATATCGTATATAGAGTAGCAAGGTGATAATCTGTAAGAGAAAATAAACAAGCCAAGGAAAAATCCTGGATCATGTGTGGGGAAAATCTGACCAAGCTTTAGGCTAATTCTAGTAGACAGTTTTACAAAACCATTGCAAAAATTAAAACCAGAGATGACCTATTTTAACCATCAGAATATGTCAGTGACAGTCAAGGTAGACTCATACATCAGAGCAAGATGGAAATGATATTTCTTAATTCTTCTGAATGTAACAAAAAATGAAGGAACAGTACCATTCACATTCACATAAACACACAAGGAACAGTCTGGAATAATTGAACAAGAAGTCAGAGAAGCAATCAGGTGCAGCCTAAATAATAGGGCCGCTGGTGTTGATGTAATTACAGCTGTGGCAATACAGGCCTGTAGAAAAATCGGTGTCACCTGGCAACACCATATATTTAGGAAAGCCTGCAATGAAAGAACTGTACCACTAGACTGGCAAAGAGCAATTATAGTACCAATATAGAAAAGAAAAGGCAGTAAGCAAGATTGTAAGACTATAGAGGCATCTCCCATTTAAGCCACATAGGTAAAATGTTTGCCAAGATTCTAGAACAACAAATTAGATCTGTTGTAGAACCAATTCTGAACCCAGTACAGGTTGGATTCAGGAAAGGAATAGAGTGTACTAGTGCCGTTTTCGCCCTAAGGCATTTTAGCGAAAAGACAATAGAACACAAACACCAAATAAAAAATGCTTTTGTAGATCAGGGAAAGAATTTTGACAGAGTAAACAGAGATTTACTATGGGATGTCCTTGAAAACTATGGTATAAATGGAACAGTGCTATACTGTATAAGACCACAGTGACAGTAAACAGCTGCAGGACCACATAAACCAACTACATGACAGTTGCCTTAAACATCACATGAAGATCAATACAGAAAAAAAACAACAGAAGTCATGAGAGTAAGTAGAGAGCAACAAACCATCAGACATAAAGATCAAAGACTGAAACAAGTGCAGGGATTCAAATACTTGGGAAACATCTTTACAGTGGTAAAATAGACAGAGAGATAGAAATGAGAATCCAACAAGCCAATATTGTCACCTACCAACTTTGCTACAATTTAAAAACACCCTGCTATCCCAATAGAGACATAAAGACAAATTATAAATACAATATTTATACTGACTTTAGGTTACCAGTATCAGACTTGGACATTGACAAACAAAAAAACACAAGAGAAAACAAACCACCTGTGAGATGAGATGTTTGAGAGTGGCTGTGAATAAAACCAGAAGAGATCGAGTGAGAAACGACGTGATCACAACAACTGTTGGAACAAATTTATTGAGAAACAAAGAATGATATGGTTTGGTCATCTAATGAGAATGAAACCAACGATACCAGCAGCACGAGCGTACAGCCTGAAAATGCAACACCAAGAGCAACGGGAAGACTGAGAAGAAGATGGATTGAGGGAGTCACTGACACCTTGAGACTGCATAACATCACGGCAAATCGAGCGACCGAGTGCACCCTGGCTCAGCTGCTAATCGTCTAATGAACTGCGACCCTAGTGGCATAAGCAGATATTGACAAAAGAAAGAATGAAGAAGAAAGTTCAGGGTGCCCATTTTGAGAGAATAAAGAATAGACCCACTGCCACCCCGCTTTTTCCCAACCAAGCATGCTGTAAAATTCTACTAAGGGACATTTCCTTCAAAGTCAGAATGCATCTGCCTGAGAGACGAGGAACCAACGGTCTGCACACATATAAGCCAGATCTGTGGAATAGATGTGCATGCAGAACTCAAGTTCTGGAAAAATGGATTAACAACCAGAACTTTCAGATTGAGTTTACATCCGGTGAACGCAAAGAAGAAGAGGAAGAAGAGTTGATAACTTTGTATTCACAGTTCATTGAAAATGTTGTATTCACAGACATAACATATTTAATTTATAGTACTTTAAAACAGTGATTAAGGTTATTTTATCCCCCAAATGAGGAATTATAATTATTTTCATGTTTTTCTTCAGATGGCTAGCAATTGTTTATCATTTTGGCAAGCAGGCTGTGAGCATATCTGAAGACCAGATGAAATCTAAACTGAGCCATTTTAGCTTTAAGGGCATTGAGAAGGTAAAATATTAGAATTGTTGTCTATAATCTGTTACAGGTTTGTAGTTTCCTTTTTTCTCAGAGGATATTACCTTTCGTAGTTTAAGTCCATGAAGCATGTTGAGAGTGCAGACTTGCTGCATTGTTGGCCAATTTACCGCTGTCTGTTTAGGGTCAGATAGTGAGTTTTCCTATAAAGTTATATCAGTAGTTTCATTATATCCATTGACTGTCCTGCATTGTCAATCCAATGATCTTGTGTCTGAAGTTCTGCTTTCCTCAGTTTCGAACTCACATGCTTTTCATGGCAACCGATCGTCCATAATCCATACTTGCACTGCCATCTGTATATGAAATGAAAGATACAAGGAATTACAGGTGAAAATATACCTTAAAGTCGCAGCGGACAGGTAACACCTTTTGGCGTAAAGCCTTGGAGGACTGCAAGGGGCATGAGCTGAAAAGAGGTACCTCCTTGATGGCACTGGCAGAAGTCACGATCCTAACATGAAAATATAGTGGATTTTCTGCCCAAGTCAATCGGGTGTGCGGGGTAATGAACTAGCTGATAGATTTGTTGCTGCCGCTCCTCTGGGTGGTGAACTACGTTATGATAAAGCAGAATTAGTGAAGGCTGTTTGGGATCAAGTGAAGAGTGCAGCAGAACAGACAGAGCATCCATGCATTGATAGACTAATTCAGCCAGGGGTGAGCAGGGTGTCCGAAAGATATTGAACACTGCAGGGAAAACATAGGGGGACTTTTAGTCAGGTTGCAACAAGTACTGTTAGCATATCAACTCTTCTTTGGCTGCTGAAAGAAGGAGATGGCGCACATATGGGAATGTCCCAAGTTCAGGGATTTCGGTTCTTGACTCATTTATTCATTCGATTGTTCATAATTCCATAGTGAACTACCTCATCTTTTAACTATTTGTCCCAGATCTGCAGAGGTTTGGGTTTCAAGACTCTGACATGTTGTCTGGTTGTTTTATTTTGTTTTGTTACTATTTTCCCTTTTTTTTTTTGTTTGGTGTCTAGTTCTTTTCTGTTTTAAACTTGATGGTGATTGAGTCATTATCACTAAATTTGAAATGAAAGTTTACCAGGCAGGAAAGTTGGCAGAGGACTCTTTGGCTGTCTGATGTGCAATGGTGAGAATGATGCTCTGCAGAGGACCTGCCACATGATGATAGTGATAAATACTTTGGATAGCTAATGACACCTCAGGTAATAAATAGTCGTGAGATCTTTTAGAAGTAATCATAATTAGCTGTTTTGTTGTTGACATTCTGGGATTCTCTCCTGCTGTGTTTTTGGGATGAGTAACATTTTTTAAGTAATGAATGTCTTCACCAGTGGGGCTTTAATCTTTTTATGTTGTATTTACACTTGAATATTGCAGAATCAAAACACTTGGGTAACAAAATTGATTTGTGGTCTCTTTGAAGTCACAGAATAATTAAATATTTTGATAGCCTCTGGTGTAGCAGCTAAACACTCTATGTGCTGGCCTGAAGGTCTTAGTTCAAATCTGCATCAAGTCAGATATTTTTAAAAATGATCATGTCTCCCAAGTTAACCTAGCTTAAAATCGGTGCCCAGTAAAGTCTCGGAAAATAAAGACGGCCAACTTGATGTTGACTACATTACCTATTGAAGGCTAATTGGTATTTTTTAATGTAGTCTAGCATCATCTTCCCAGTTCACGACTGCTGTGTAAGTTGTCCTTGACTTTTACTTACTAATTAGATATTTGTGTTTTTCTCCCCACTTTATTTAAGGTTAAAGAATCAATGGAGCCAACAACCAAAATCAAGAATTTTGATAAACGAATGACTGGTGCCAGTGTAATTGATGATGTACTGAAAGAGGTAATATTTGTGAACAAAAATGGAAGGGTATGTGAGAGACTGAATATGGACTGACTTTATTATTATGAAAATCATACTATAAAATTTGTAGCAACATGTGAAAATGGTAGACGTTTTATGAGTTTAAAAAAAAGGGGGCAGGGAGCCTCACTGGTAAAGTGGATTGCCGGAGTTTACTAAAAGTAGAATATTAAGGTGTTTATGATGCCAGTGCAGAAGGCTTGTTTAATATATTATTCTCTCCTTGTGGGTTTTGGGGCCCCATTTTGGTGGCGGAATAGAGGAGGGGTGGATAATAGACCCACTACGCTGTCGCATGTCTTAATTAGGGTTTCCCCTAGTAATCAAAGACACTCTGAAGTGACTTGATGTTAGATGGCTAATATTGGTCTAGAAGGTACACAGTAGCTCCAAGGACTATCCAACATCACTTCAGGGATGAGGCGACTCAAATTATGATTCCCACTGTAATAATAAATATATCTGGGTGCAACTTGGCCTGACTTCCTTACCACTTAGAAGCCCCCAGACATTATAGCAAACCTATCATTGTCAAAATATAACACAGTACTGAATCTGACCAAACAATACCACATTCACACACAACAATTTAATCTAAAAGAACTGGAAAAGACTGCACACTGACAAAACTGAATCCACAATAATATTACATAGGTAAAGACTCTGAAAAGTAAATAAAAGCAGATGACAAATCAAGGAACCTACTGAATTCAGAACTGACCTCTTCCAGAAAGACTCCTGGGCTGCCTGTAACACCTCACGGCTCATCACTGCAAGACCTTGTTGTGAGGAGAGTAAAAGTGGGCACTAGTGTCTTTGGTGGCTGCAGTTCCAGCATAATCCTATGTACTTATCCAAGGTGGACTTGATCCTCTCCAAAGTTCACAGGCCGGACTTTACTTGGAGCAGCACTGGACAATGAGCTAGGCATAAGTTCTGGAGTTGAAATGTTCCCACTTGCTACTTGCTATGCACTATCAATTAAATGTGTGGGAAGCACTTATAGTTTGTGTTCAGGTTTGAGGTTTTGAACAACGGATCAACATCATGGCACACAGGTAGTTACCCATAAGTGCTCCTTTCTTCTTCTAACCCAAGTCTGAGTCTGAGGAAGCTCAGCACAGTGCACAGGCTCTGTAGCACCAGTGAGGTTCCTGAAATATTTTGGGTATATTTTTATCTCTAAATTTTCCCTGGGCAGTGCCGTTAGGCTACTCTTTTCAATTTTCTAATTGCTAAGGGATTTTTTACGTGCGCAACAGTGCACACGGGCGTCCAATCTCACTACCCAGAGACCAGTGGGAATTACTAGGTCCAAGTCCTCGTGAAAAAATCCCAGCCCTTACCGGGGATTGAACCCGGAATCTGTAGCACTCGAGGCGGACACCATGCCCCGAGACCAAGGCAAACATAATTACTGTTGTACTGTCTCGAGGTGTTTGTGTTGCTGGGTACTGATATGAGATGCAGTTGCCAGACAGTGGTGTACTATACTTCGTGATTCTGGTACTCCTTCAGAGAGGTCAGCACACATTCTGTGAACAAAGGGATACAAGAATTAGCTAACCACTTAACACTGTAACATCAGTCAAGTGCTCAGATGATAGTGCTGGGCTAGTGCGGATCCAACAGGGCTGTATACATTATCCAGGACCTCTTAGCAGCAAGGATTGATAGTGATCTTTTCTGCCGAATAATTCTGCATTACTGACAGAGCTAGACTGTCTATCCAGCCAAGAGAGTGCCAAAAATCAGTCCTTTTTTATTATAGAGTTCCCAGACCCGCACAGTCATACCAGGGTTACATGAATATATAAGTAGGAAGAGCGTTAAAGAATCAGAAACACGACACAAAATTCCTTCTACTGACACCAGCTGTTCTGTGTTTACAGTGACCCGGGCAGAAGTTACGTCATTCTCGGTAACTCTAAATGCAACTCTGAGGCTAGCATTGAACTGCAATCTAGGTCAGCTCGGTTATTCAATTTCCCCTACATTTAATTGTATACACATGCATAGGACATGATCAATTCATATTTATAAAAAAGGATACATGAAGTCCAGTCTGCCTGGACGATCCCTTGAGGAAATATAAAAAGATATCCCCCATCGGCTTGTAGGTTAATGCTTTGGATTCGTGTATTCCTGCAGTTTAAATCATCTGATGGCTATGTGCAGTTGCTTCACATAGTTACACCCAACTTACACTAAGCAGCAGGGCAGAGTATTACAATTATATTAATCTACAATGTACTTACTCATGCTTATTGGAAGTTCCTGGGTAAACGAGACTTTCAGAGAAGGTGCTGAAAGACTTTCAAGACAAGGACGAAACCCATCTGTATGCTCTGGAGATTGAGCCATGAATGATGATTTTAATTTGAGACTAGCCCAAGTCAAAAGCGGGAGGAATTCCGTCTGCAAACAGGCAGTAGTTCGGCCGATTGAAAAAGGCTTCGCTGCTCTTAGAAATCACTTACCTGTGAGTGAAATTATAACATAACTTACTCCCGATAGATTTAGGAACAAATTAAGTACTTATCCCGAATTTGTTAGCTTGACTGTGAACCACAGCACAACATGTCAGCTACCCTTTTAAGGGCATTTGCAGAAGAAAAAAATAAAATTTATTATAGTGATCAAGTTACTGCCATGAAGCTTTTCTCATTGTAGATGTCAAAGTTTTTTTTTACCTGTAGTAATACAATTCAGCCTGTATGAGTAATAGATCAAAGAAGAAAAAAATCGGAGCTTTTAAATTGAAATACTACAGAAAAATTCTTAGAATACCGTGTACCAAGAAAAGAAAAAAAACGCTGACATCCGGCATGATCTGAATATTGTGGAGAATTAGCTCTTAAACAGCAGGTATTTTAGCGTCGTAAATGTCATGGTTACCTAAAGAGAACAGTGATAAAAGGTACAGTTGCCTGGAAAATGAGGCAGAGGGAGGTCTCCAGGAATGTTGAAGATGAATTGGCTATGAAAGTACATAGAGTTGGAGAATTAGCTATGAAACAAAAAATAACTTTCAGGCAGGCTGCAGTGGGAGTGACTTTCTGTATAAGACTTGCTGGTTGATAATGATGAGTATCATAATTGTGGGAGTCACAGAAAGGCAGCAGTTATGTATTTGAATCCCGTCACGGTAATATACAATCAGACAGTTACTGGAACCATCAGAATTCAAACTCTTCACTTACTGCTGAAGATGGGGATGGAATGTTTATGGGAGTGTCCAGAGTACTATGATGTCGATTTTTAATTCTGCATTTAACAATCCCATCAATGAAGGGGTTTAAAAAAAAAGAATTGTGTTAGAGATTGCCAGATCTCAGCAAAGATTACATTTTTACCTCTTCCTATCTATTTTTCAGGTGTTGGAATTTACAGTAAGAGATTACATCAAGACCTGGTACAGACAGATCAGTGATCATGACAGTTTCCTTGTCGACTTCTGGCAGTGTGCGCAAAAAGTCATCATTACATTCTCCAATAGGTGAACTTTGTTATTTTCACTGCTCAGAAACTTACCACATGCTTCAGAAAGAGATAGCCACCATTTTTAGCCACACTGTAAGAAAAGTATAATCAGATTTGCAACATCTGGAAAGTGGAATAGAGGAGGATTCTTCACAACTGATTCCTGGCATCTGACAACAATGTGTTATCTATAATAGCAAGAGTTGCATACAACTGTAATTTTTTTTTTTTTAAATCACCTTTTGACCCAGTTTTGCTGGCTTCAGGAATTTGTCAGTGATAGAGTGGGCTCATACCTTTGTCTTTATCTCCTTTGTTGTTCCCTCCAGTTTCTTGCTGGTGGTCGAGACCCTAACCTTCAGCTGAATTACTGGCTACCTGTGCTTCAGATCTTATAGACAATGCAAACGGAATGGAGTAGTAGTTACCCTTGTAAAGAGAAATATTGATTGTTATGAAAACTTGTCTGCCAGTCTAAATCAGAGATGCGATCAAAAGAAATTGCTACATTTTTTTTCAGCATACAAATTATAGTGCCATATTTTTCTGTGTCAAAGACGATATGTTTTCTCAGATATTTTGGGTTGAAGTTGGGGTTGTCTAATACACGGAACGTGTTTAAAGTATTGATTTCTGAACACTGAAAAATACAGCACATACTGATTGCAAGAAATGGGGAAGCATGATCAGCCACACCATTCGGCAAAACACTGATAATAATAATGATCAACGCTTCCATAATAACATGTAGCACATATTTTTAAACTGTGTTTATTTACAGAAACACCATTGAAACCTTTTTACTAATTTCTGTCTTTGCTGGTTAGATCCAAAGAAATTGATTGGATGCCATATTTCACACAAAAACTGGTAGATGACTTTGCCTCTCACATACGCTTGTATCGCAGAGCAACAGATAGGACTTTTCAGACTAAAAGTGAAGGTAATCAGTATAAAGTTTTTTTTTTTTCATGTTCAGTTACATTTGAATGAACATTAAACTCTGTTACATTAGTGTGAAATTTGTTGTTTAAAGTATATAAGTGAAAAAAACAATCTACATTCTTTGGTCATGTAATGGCAAGGCGAAAATTGAAGTACATCGTGACAGTAGGAAAGTTGGAGGGCAGAGGGAGACCGAGAGAACAGATGCTGGACAGTTTGACATCATGGCATGGAGGATCATTTGTGTCAGAGTTTATTGAAAATATATGAGACAGAAGGCTGTGGATAGACATGACTACCAAAACCGCATGGCATGGAAGATCATTTGTATCAGCATTGAATGAAAGTACACGAGACAGAAGGTTGTGGATAGACATGACTACCAACGTAACACGGCATGGACTTTAAAAAGAAGAAGACGTAAAGGTTTTAGGTTTTAAACAACACATCAGCATCATGGCACAAGGGTGTAACCCATAAGTGCTCCATTCTACTTCTTACTCAAGCCTGAGTTTAAAGAATCTCAGCACAGTGCCTGAAATCCATAGCAACGGCAAGGATCCAGAAATAGTTAGTGTAGATTTTAAACTCCAAATTTTACCCAGGCAGTGCCATTAGGCTACTCTTTTCGATTTCCAATTGCCAAGGAATTTTTAACATGTGCAGCAACATACATGGGCGGTCGATCCTACTACTCAAGAGACCAGGGGAAGTTACTTATAACTCCACGTGAAAAAATTCTAGCCCGAACCCGGGACCCCAGCACTCGAGGCAGACGCCATGCCTCGAGACCACTCAGCCCCCCCTGAATAAGTATATGTTCAGTCAAGTTTACACTTGAACACTTAAAACTAAAACATAAATATGAACTAACAAGAACAGAAGATTAAATAAAATGTTAATGAAAAAGCAGAATTTACATTCATTCATTCATTCAGTAGCATGTCCCTCGCGGAACCTCGCTGCCATAACAACCCTCCGGAAAACCTTCCTATCCTGAGCAAGATGTCCTGCGTCTGATACACCCATCTGGAGATCATCTGCCACATCCTGCACCCATCTTCTCCTTGGCCTTCCTCTTCCTCTCTTCCCAGGCATATACCCCTCCATTATTGTTCTCTCTAGACTTCCATGACGTTTCAAGTGACCAAAATATTTCAATTTTCTTTGTTTTATTGTCTTTACTAGCCAACCCTCTTCAATATTCAGCTCTTGAAGTATGGATGCATTTGTTCTTTTCTTTACCCAAGATATTCTTAGAACCTGTCTGTAACATTTATATTCAAATGCATTTATGCGCTGTTCCGCTTGTTTAGTAAGTGTCCAGGTCTCACAGGCGTATGTTGCAATGGGAAAGATGCATGCTCTTAAAAATCTGACCTTTGTAATTTTATTTGTACAATTCCATAATAGAATTTACATTAGTAAAGTGAAAGCAGCTCTATTGACCCACCAGGGACCAGTGACTGCGTAGTGGTTAGATGCTTGCCTGCTGGCCTGAAGCTGTAAGATTGAAGTCCTAATTGAGCCAGATTTTCTTCCTCCAAAATGTGCCTTGACTCCTAGGTTGACTCGACCCAAAATTGGTACCAGGCAATGTCCTGAGAATTAAAGGCAGACGATGTAAAATTGAACATATCACTCATTGGTCTATAAAAATAAAGGTCTGAAGTGTCAAAGGCATGAAAATGGTACTTTGCTTTTTTTCCTACCTACTTAACCCACTATTTGCTGGAAATGGGGGCAGGGGGTTGGGAGTATACCCACTACCCTTATCAATCATATCGTAAATGGCTACTAAGATTTTGCTGAATTTGAATGTCTTTGGCACAGCTATTACAGCTTAGGTGTAAACCACAAAACACTATCAGCTGCCCCCCTTTTTTTTTGGTGACCTTGTGAATAGAAAAAGGAAATGAGGAAGGAAAAGAAAAGAACTAAGCTAAACGAACATGAAAATAACATGGAGTATTACAGCTTACATGATGCTTTAGAGAGGCCTGAGTCAGAAATTAGTAATTTAAAAAAAATTATTAGTTGGTGTTGATGGTGTAATGTAACTTTCAAAAGTAACAGTTTATACTAATTACAGTCTTGTTTCAGAAATTATACCCACTACCTGTATCAAGCATTACGTTAATGGCTACTAACTAATATTTTGCTGAATTCGGATGTTTTTGGCATAGCTATTACAGCTTAAATTGATGCCTTAGAAAGACCTGAGTCAGAAATTTTGTAATTCTTTGGTCTCAACATTGTAATGTAACTTTTAATAGTAACAGTTTATACTAATTACAGTCTTGTTTCAGGTGAGCATATTGTTTTATCTTCTCTGTAATCAAGACATTTCAAGTAAGCATGTTATGTTTCTCCTTTTTGTTTTTTCCAATGAAGACATTGTGGCAACTCTAGAAAATGCTTTCTTTGATATGGAGTGTGAGATGGATAACATGTGCAGAGACCTGGTGTGTCTGAAGCCCGAAGCAGAAAGACGTATGTACATAAATCATTACATTCGATTACATCTTCATAGTTGTATTATTACATTTGTGTGTCAGTGGCACACACATTGTAGGCAGCGCATGCATATGGTGTATTTAATAAAAGATTTAACCCAATGCTTCCAAACAAATAGAGACCTGTTGAGGCCTTTTATTTTTGAAAGTGTTCTGTGGACTTCATATCTGTTAATTCTTTCTGTACCAGGAAATGCACTACGTGTTTATCAGATGCTCTGTATGAGATATGCACTTCTGAATTTCATCAATCCCATTCCTGTATTACAGTGGTCTTCAAAGGGGGGGGGGGTGGGTGGGGGGCGTAGGAGGTTTCAAGGGGAACATCAAGCAGTTTTTGAGTTCATTTGCATTTGTAATAATTCGTTATGCTTACATTTTGGTTTAATTAAACATTGAAAAAAATTTGTAAACTTTTTATTAAACAAAACATTAAGGACATTTTTGTTTTAAAAGATAGTTTATTTGTCTACCATTAAAAATCTAATTAATATGATAACATGCGCATTTAGTTAAAAATTATAAAAGCACATTCTGACCATAACGTATCTCTATACTTTCTGTTTCTCTTGTTTCGGAATCTGTTATCCTCTTATTTTTAATCAAAATTTGTCATCACGATCTGGAAAAGGTTGGAGACCACTGCTCTATTAAATGAATCTGTTCTGTCTCAAATGTTTCTTTCACTGATCTAGTTAAACTGTTGCATTATTTTAACTCATTAGGACGCAAAGATTGTAACCCTGAAATACATGGGCTATGTGATGGTCAGTGTTGGGTAATTAACTGCATGGGACTGAAAGAGTTAATAGTCTGAAGAATTTATTATAATAAAAAAAAATTAATCATTGTTTTATAACATTAAAAACGTAGAGAGGATTGCATTATAAAACTGTGGATGTTTTGTAAGTGATGTCACTGACACCTTAAATTTGCCTGTGGACTACGAAATTAAAAAGACTGCTCTGACCTATTTAGTATACATGTTTTACAAAATAATTTTTTTTTTTAAATGACACAGGGTCAGAGGTAAAAAAGAATATAGTTATATGGTCTCTGAAATGAGGCAAGCTGTATCAGCTGTAGACATAAGGTTAAGGTGCCTTCTTTCCTTTGGCAGCAGCATAATGTGGTACACTGAAACTACAAAATTGGGTGTTCGCATTCTGATGATAATATAAAGAATTTTTTTTATTGAAATTAGAAATATTAATACTACAGCTGTCAGTTGATTATTATAGATGGGCCAATTATTTTTATTTATAATAAATGTTAAAGACTTAAAATATTGGAGGTGTTTCGTTGAAAGGTGTGGATATCACAGCCTAGCTGTAAACTGCAAAACAGTGTGCTAGCTGAGCTTTTTAGGGTTTCCGTAGAAGAAGAAAGTCATGAATCGACATTTACATAAATTATAAACCAGGGCAAGCGGAAATGTTTTTTTTAAAAATTGGTTATTCAAAACAAAGTTTTCCCATTGTAAATTTAAATAATGCGGACACAAACAATACATTGCACAATTTATGTTGTATATTTTGCTGTATCTGAGGCACCCGAAGAGATACAGCGAAATAAGCCACACAATAAATCGTGTAGTTTATTGTTTGTGTCCGCATTATTTAGATATTTATTGCATATTGGGAACTCAAAGAATTGGATAATCTCATTTCTTGTCATGGCTCTATAGATGTTTGCTTATTTCTATTTTCCACAGAATACCTGCAAGATTTAAGTGATGTATTACTGTTTTTATTATTGCCAAAAGAAGATTTCCACAATAAACCATTTCGCTACATTGTGCGAGTAAGTAGCGGGATAAATTGAATGTTTGTTTTTGTGTACATTTACACACACACACACACACACACACACACACACACCACACCCCCACACAACCCTCCCCCCACCCCCTACACAACAGCCTGGTCATCTGAACTGCTGGTGACATTTCTCTTCTATCCCACTCATTGAATCAGATGCATGATAAACATACATGATGAGAGCTCTCAACAATTACATCTAAAAATCCATAAGGGACAGACAAAGATAATGATACTAAACCATGCAAACAGTTCAATCTCTGTTGGCGATATCCCCACTGCAAGATGTAGAGTCCTGCATCTATATAGGCAGTAATGTAGATAAAGATAGGGCAAATTGTAGGAACTTTAAAGGCTCAGAATGATGAAGAAGAAGCAGCAGTTGATGACTTGATGTTTAGTACAATTATTATCATCATTGTATTTTGTCAAGATAGACACGTAATAAATTTACAAATACAAATTTTAAAACTAAAGGTGCAGTGTATCATTTTGTGTGGCAAGAAGCTACTTGATTAGATAAACAAAACCTTGTTGTGTGCCGGACACAACTACACCACTGATCATTTTCTGTATTCAGCCGTAACTGCAGAATTGTGCTCATGCACTGAAATAAATCCCCCCTCCCCTTTTGGGGAAGGGGGGGGGGTCAGATTATTTTGCTTATATCTCTTCTTAGCTTTCACTAGCAGTAAATTCTGGTGGAAAGTTCTGGTTGTTCATGGACTTCCTTCTGGACTTTCATCTTGTTCCAGTACTTGAGTTTTGCATGCACATCCAGTTTACAGTCTAAATTCTACTCCCTCCCCCCCCCCCCCACCCCACACGTTTTTTAAACCTTTTAAATCATATAGCCCATTCATCCAAGTGTTTATTTTCTTGTGGGGGGGGGGGGGGGGCTTCTTCCTTAAGTTCATGCCTGGCTCAACGGGTTTAAAAAAAGGGGAACAATTTAGACTTATTTTCAGACTGGTGATCAAGTGAGATTGTGAATAACTATAACCAAATCATACCGTCAATGGCACATGATGATTATAAATTTTTAACAGTATTAGTGGTTGATATTTATATTTAAACTAATTTTACTACTGCCAATTCTCATCTACAGGAAGTTCTAGTCAACGGAATATTCTTACCCTCAATGGATTTGTTATCAGATCCTGATTACATCAATCAGTATATTGCATGGCTGGTAAGACTTCATGTCGTTTCCCCTGTTAACTTTTGAATTGCACTATAGAGTTAGTTGCATATCTATTAGAGGAGTTAGTTGCATATAGATTACAGGAGTTAGCTGCATATCCATTACAGGCGTTAGCTGCATATCCATTACAGGAGTTAGCTGCATATCCATTACAGGCGTTAGCTGCATATCTATTAGAGGAGTTAGTTGCATATAGATTACAGGAGTTAGCTGCATATCCATTACAGGCGTTAGCTGCATATCCATTACAGGAGTTAGCTGCATATCCATTACAGGCGTTAGCTGCATATCCATTAGAGGAGTTAGTTGCATATCCATTACAGGCGTTAGCTGCATATCCATTAGAGGAGTTAGTTGCATATAGATTACAGGAGTTAGCTGCATATCCATTAGAGGAGTTAGTTGCATATAGATTACAGGAGTTAGCTGCATATCCATTACAGGCGTTAGCTGCATATCCATTACAGGAGTTAGCTGCATATCCATTACAGGCGTTAGCTGCATATCCATTACAGGAGTTAGTTGCATATCCATTACAGGCGTTAGCTGCATATCCATTAGAGGAGTTAGTTGCATATAGATTACAGGAGTTAGCTGCATATCCATTAGAGGAGTTAGTTGCATATAGATTACAGGAGTTAGCTGCATATCCATTAGAGGAGTTAGTTGCATATAGATTACAGGAGTTAGCTGCATATCCATTACAGGCGTTAGCTGCATATCCATTACAGGAGTTAGCTGCATATCTATTAGAGGAGTTAGTTGCATATAGATTACAGGAGTTAGTTGCATATAGATTACAGAAGTTAGCTGCATATCCATTACAGGCGTTAGCTGCATATCCATTACAGGCGTTAGCTGCATATCCATTAGAGGCGTTAGCTGCATATCTATTAGAGGAGTTAGTTGCATATAGATTACAGGAGATAGTAAAGCAGCACAATCATTTGTTGGCTGCTTGTGATTTTACTAGGCAGTTTAAATTTAATAATTTGCTATTACTTTCTGAACTGTTCAGCACTAATATAATAGCATTGTCGAAATCAGTGCAGTCTGCTACTTAATCACCCGCAGCTGATTTCAGATGCTAGAACGTCGAAATTATGCAGCTGCTTAACTTGCACAGATATATTTGTATCATTGTTTGGTGTATTCATTTGTTTCATAGGTATTTTGAAGTATTGTTATTTTGATAATAATTGTTTTTGTGGAGAGGGTTTCAGACTTCACAGAACCACAAATCTGATGATGGTGAGAATATTATGTGGATTGTAATGCAGTTTATCATGTGCAACTTCAGTGGACATAGAAATTCAATGCTGTAAAAGTCTAACATACATAAGAAGCAAAGTACTCATTTTGTGAAGTTAATAGAAATTCCAGGTCTACAGGCTGCTTTCTGCTGGCATAGCCTAAGATGAATAAGAGGCTTAGTGTACGGAAGTGAGATTAAACAGTCATGAGCAGTGTGTGTCGATTCCTTGTGTGAGCCCAGAACCAGAGCACCATGTATTGGCTCTTCATTTATGGAAACCTCCTTGGATGACAAGAAATGCTTATGTTCTACGCCTGCCTTCTCTTGACCAGCATTATGGGGTTATTCTGGACTGGCCTGATGGGATGCACCACCTGTGTACTAGGAAGCAAAGATGACTACACAGCATTGAAAATGCATGGGCATTTACAGCTTGCTCTTCAGGCAGAACAGTTAAGGAAGCCAGCGGTGCCTTCTCCGTGACCACCAGCAGCATGACGATGCAGGTGATGGCGGTGACACAGGCTTTCATGTGGCTGGGATCACAGGACTATTCCCGTGTGTGTGTGCTGAGTGATTCTTTGAGTATGATACGGTGGGTCAAGGCAGACTGGTTACGCAGACAGTGGCTTGAGTCATTGCAAAATTCTCCTGTGAATGCAGTTACTTTCATATTCGTCCCAGGGCATGCAGGCGTCGTTGGTAATGAGAGAGCTGATACTGGCAGGTACTGCATTAATTGAAGATGGCCAGCCCATGGATCACGCAGACATTGTCATTGCCCTTAGAGAGATAGGACGTTCTGAGGATTTTAGAAGCAACGTGTCCACATCACTTCTAAGAATACGCGAATTGGGAGTAAAGATCGGCACAGCCAAGCATGAGAAGCACACAAAGTCTTGTTAACCAACATAGGACTTTTACCATTATCTTAACCACATGACGCTGATGAATATGTTGAGAGGGAAATCTGAGCGCCTAGGGATGTGTCCGGAGTGCTGTGAAGATAATCTAACTCATAACTCATGCAGTGTCCCATTAAACTAACTTTGAAGACTAACCTTGGCAACAAATGTCCACAAAAGTCAGAAGACATGAAAATCGCTGCCATGTTGTAAACGAGCACAAAGCCTTGACATCTTTGGATGAATGGAGAAGAAGTAATGCTGTTTGAGAAAATGTAATTTCATTCTGTTCCAGAAAGTACTGAAGTCTGCAGATTGTCTCTGCTTCTGTCTTCTATTTCTGCATAAAGATGTCACCTGTGAGTTGAACAATCCAGTCCATTAAACGAACTCAAGACCTTGAGAGCATGAGGCAAATATCTTAACTACTTGGCCACCGTATCATAGTAGTGAATCAAATTGTCAGGAAAAGGTACTGGATAGGGCGCACAATGAGGCAACCTGTCTTTGGGCTGTATAACCTAACATGAGATAACTTTCGTTGGCTTTTTCTTTATTGTCATGTATTTTGTGCATTTCAGTGCCAGGAGTCCTCATTTACACGTGAGACATTTCTGACTGTGATTCGCTCCAGCGACTCTATGGAAGAACTGGAGGCAGTGAGAGCTAAAGTTGACAGTGACATTGCCAAATGGCGATCCAAGGACACAGGCGGCAGTGATGGTGAGGCATGTTAAAGCTTGGTCTTTGTCTTGTGAAACGCATAATTTGTACATGTGGAAAGGATAAGGAAGCTGCATATATACAAGACTGCATTTCAGTGCTAGGCACCATCGTTTGGCTTGAGACATTTCTGCCTGAGAGATAGAGGAAGACAGGGATAGATCATCCTCAAGAACCTTTTGTCCTGGCATGGAAGATCTCAAGATGTGGATAAACATGATCACCCACACTGGTCAGCAAGGCACTTGACTCTTTCTGTCTGAAGCAGTGCACTGTATGTGTTTAGTTATTACCTTAATGTCTCCACAGTTGCGTGCTGTATTTATTGCATGGTTTAAATGTTGACCAAACGTACTATAAAAGCATGGCAAGATATTATAACATTATCATCATCATGTGCCATGCCGGTAAGTGCAGGCTGTCATGTTTCGCCATCTCCCATGATCACCAGAATCATCGATCAGTTCAGTGTTTTTGTCTTGCCCAATCCGTCTGGGCAGGGCATCTAGGTATTTATCTCTTTGCCTTCCCCTTGCTCTCTTTCCGTCAATCTTGCCAGTTGTTACCAAGTTCTCGAGTCCATTTCTTTTCATAGTGGCCCAACGTGCTAGCTAATTTGGTTAAACCAGATGCGCTGCGACCGGGTGACAAACTCCTTGTGGTCCGAGTTCACGCTCGGGGGTAGGCAGAAAAGCCATATATTTTCCAGATTTATGGTATCTATCAGGGAATCAAGGCCGAAGGATTGCCATATCCGCAGTATCGACCCAAAGTGTTTACACCTCATGGTTTCTGGATTTAAAAAAAAAAAAAGATTTTTCTCATCATAGCATCTCCCAAAAATATTGACTTCTGCCACTAACTGTTGTAATAAGTTTGCGACTTTCATCTATCTCGCTGGAGACTGCTTCATTTGTGTTACTGTCTTTCCATGATATTCTTCTCGGAAGCCACATTTCTGCCTCAGGTATATTTTTTCAGATTGTTTGCTTATTGTCCATGTTTCACATGTATATAACAACACAGGTTCAACATAACACTTCAACCCATTTTTCTTACTACAGTTGACATCTTTTTAGTGAGAATCTTTTGCAACTTGCTAAAGGCTACTTTTGCCCTGGCAGATTGTAACACTAGCACTGTAAATAAGATTGTAACACTGGCTTTATGTTAATTTAGACAATGGTATGGAGTGCTAACTATTCAGGAAACAGTGGCACATGCCACAAGGCATTCTAGGAGTAGAGAAAAGAAGAAGTGGCACACGCCAGGAGGCATTCTAGGAGTAGAGAAAAGAAGAAGTGGCACACGCCACAAAGCATTCTAGGAGTAGAGAAAAAATACGAAAAAGAAGTGGCACACCATAAAAAATGTAAAATTGCCCATTTAAACCACAAATATTCAACAGAGGCATGGGTTGGCTTTGCAAATAACCTGTATAGGACATTTAGCTAACTCAGTCGGTAATTGAACTCTACATTACTATAATAGTGAGCGTGGGCACCAACTGTTATATTACTATGGCATAATTTGTTTGTTAAAATGGTTAAGGTTCCTCCCCCTTCCCTTTTATTATTGAAATGAAGAGTGGCTCAAAGAGTGGTTAAAATGCTAGGCTCTCGTACTGGGGACCCGGGTTTAAATCTTCAGGAAGGTGGTGGACATTTTTTTCTCTCTTGGCAAAAAAAAAAAGAATCCTAACCTGCTCACTTGATGGTGACTGCACTAGCTGCGCAGCACTAAATCAGAGAGAGAGATGAGAGATAGATAGAGAGAAACCCCCTCCCCATATTACCCTAAACATGATAAATGAGGCAGTTATGACATTTAAAAAAATAATGTTAATAATGCAAAAAGTGAACACTTTCAACTGACATACACAAATGACACACAGTGTCTTGTTTCCTGTTATTGTCAAACACATCACTGTTTGCTTGTAGACTAGCCTATTATATACAATCTTAAGAGCCCAATGCACTCACTGATCATTGTATTATAAAGATACTGCCATCAAGCAGAACCTGAACAGCCTGATGTTTCTCCGTGACACTTGTGATATGAGGATTCGTCGCTTGTTAGATGGTCCGCTCTCTGCAGAACCTATACTTGATGTAAGTTGTTCTGTCAGGTAGTAAAGGTTTTTTTTGTTATCTGTGAGCATTTATTTAGTAGAGTTTTATTACTTTTTATATGGTAGAAAAATTCTTTAAGATTCAAAACTTTACTGCCTATCTAGCCTAAAATCAGTACCAGGAGATGTCCTGGGAAGTAAAGGTGACTTGCATGATGTTGAATACCTCATACATCGAGTGCAGACTACTCGATAACAGTGTGGATCTGGCATCAATAGGCTTATTCTGCAAGTAGTGTGAAAATTATCAAGTTTTCTTTAAATAGCTTTTCACATAACTGTTTTATTTTAGTTCGACAAGGCAGTAGTGTGTGCACATTCCCAGCACAGTTAGTAATATTTAGATTTAGAATAATATTTGTAAATAGCTTAAATTTCCCTTAGATTTATTACAGTTACTATGGTTTACAGTGTTTAGAAATGTAGGTGTAGTGCGAGTATATTCCATTGCTTGTGTTTAATATTTAGCTGCTGTTAAAAATGTTTACTATTAAGGGGTAAAAGTTGAATGAAATGATGTGTAGAAGGAGGGAGATTATAAGGGCAGAATATTATACAGGCCCGTGTGCCCAATTCTAATATCTTCATTCGTTACTGTATCTACCTTTTTGGTTACTTACATTAGAAAATGTTCACCTGGGATGTTAAAATTGAGTGTGGTTTTTTTTAACCCATGTTACAGGAGTTAGAGAGCTGCAGGTATAACAGCCTCTGTGTTCTGACACTGGATGAGATCATGACTAATGCCACAGCTCTGCAGTCTTTCATCGGTAGGCACATATTTTTGGTGTGCTCTTTGGTTGTTTATTGTTGGTTGTTCTTTGGTTGTTTATTGTTGGTTGTTTATTGTTGCTCATAAGCCTTGCTTATACTGAGCACATAGATCATGTGATTTAAAAAAAAAGGCAAGCGGGTTTGGCTGCAATGAGATTGATGGCTACAGCAAACTGTGAGCAGCATCATTTATGTCTTTTATATCAGGGTCTGGTCCTTTCTGTCTTTGAGTATGCGATGGCAATCCTGACTCTCTGCCATATGCAGATGGAAAGGATGCAGAATGAGGATATGCGCAATATACTTGGATGTACAAAATATACAAGCGGTGCGGTAAGCCGTGCACTACTTTCTTGATTGCAACCATGGAGGATAGATTTCAAATTTGCCGAGCAGGTGCTTACCTCAGAATCAGCGCAGACACATGACACTCACTGCTTGGTGAAATTAAGTAGAAAAAGGCAGCAGGTTAAAAAGAGGAAAATCAAGGATTTGTGCTTTGCAGGAAGCCAAAGAAGAATAAGAAATCAATACAGAAATGGTTTCTTGAGATGCTACATGCTGCGGGGTTTACTAAGGCGGGAATTCGAGCACTTATGGGCAGATGGTTCGATTTGCATTGAGGATAGTCTGTCAACTAACTAATTAACTATTATTGATTGTTCCTTGGTTGTTTATTGTTGGTTTTTTCTTTGGTTGTTCTTTGTTTATTGTTGGTTGTTATTTTGTTGTTTAATTTTGGTTGTTCTTTGGTTGTTTACTGATGATTTTTCTTTGGTTGTTTATTGTTGATTGTATTTTGTTAAGTTTTGAACATGACTTACCTATAAGAGTCAGTAGCAACATGTTTTTTGTGTCATTTTTTGAGATCCATTTGGCTAATGTTTCCCAGCAAGCTTCTATAGACTTACTCTCAACTAAGGAACTTGTTGTGTAGAAAATAAACTATAATGAAATTATTGTAATTTTCTTAACTCATTTTATAAGAAACAGTTCACTGTGTATTCATTGGTACTCTGTATATTGAATATGTTTCTAAGGAAAGATCAGACTGATCTGAATTTGTAGTGGGTAATTGATCAGTGTAGGAGGATATGCTAGGTATAGAATGGGCAACAAGAATCAAATATATAAAACATGTACATAATACCTAGATTGCTTATGTGTTCTGGGTGTGGGTTCTGGGGCCCCATTGTGGGGGAAAACAAGAATAGACCCACTGTCTTTCGAACAAGCATGTCAAAGGAGTCGACTTACTGGGGTCTTCCTTTGAAATTGGAGTGCGTCTACCCAAGCAGCAAGGAACAACCAGCTGCACACAAAGAAGCCAGTAAAATGGATGTGCACAAAGTCGAAGTCCGGATGGATGAACAACCCAGACTTTCCGCCGGAGCTTACAGCCAGTGAACAAAGAAGAAGAAGCTTATGTGTTACGGGACTCACAAGAGGGGCTAAGAATTTAACATAACTGTGAGTCATTGATACAAGAGTGGCTACCACATCCTGTATAGCAGCCTTTTCCATTTGGTGGTCTGTAGACCCCCAGGGCCCGACGACACAAATGTAAGCAGCTAGTAATATAAGTTAATCAGTCAGCATGTCATTTACAGATTGTCACTTTCTTCCTGGCACACCTGAAAGTCTCTCTCTTTCTCTAGCAAATTCTCCAGCTCTATGTGGTAATGGTGCTATCAGTTTTGTTTAAATCCTTATATTTAGAAAGCAATCACATTAACGAATCTAATATTTATATATTATAATAGGTTTTTCAGTATGACTATTCAGAAGTATGGGATCTGTGACAGATCTTCAAAAAAAAGGAGGTCACTGGTACTAGCTAATAGGGAACTACTGCTGTAGAATACCTTAGCTGCGAAAACTGACCAGTCTATCTCACACATATATGCGCACACACACAAATGTAATCATCAAACCATCTAATTCCTAATCATGTAAAAAGTAATTGAATAGATCAAAATTATTTGTTTTAGTAGCAACATAATTAAATAAATCACCATAATTTGTTTTAATGGCAAAGGCACACATTTTTTTGCATTTGATCTCTCCTGCTGATACAAATTACTGTATTAAGCTAAGCAGCTTATCAGCTTCTTTTAATTTGTTTCTACAGAATATGTGTCCAATCGAGGAGGCCAGCAGTATTTATTTTTCTACTTGAATGTTGAGGTAATACTTCACGCATTTGTTTATTTATCTTTATTGTTGATGGGGTGAAATGCTGAATTAAAAATCTGTTGATTATTGCTGACTCACCAGCTCAGTCCTTATTTCTTAACATTAAGGAGCAGTCAAGTGACCATTAGGGATTCAACCATTATCTATTTCAAAATTAGATGTGAAAAGGGCAAATATATAATAGGACATGCATCCACAACTACCAGTTAACAGAGGTGCAACATAATTAAATGAATTATTTTATGCACAATGAGGGAGAAAAAAATGGCATGGTGCTGGAAGAAACCTCAGATATACTGCAAAATTATTCAGAGAGATGGGCATGGTTATTTGAAAGTGAACAAATAAGAAAAAGAATCCTAACTAGTGATATGATTCCTTGCCCAGTTTCCTCAAGAGGGCGGTGAAACCGTATAGAATGTGTAGCAGCCATTTTTCTAGGAAATTGAAGATGGTTTGCAGGATCTTGATCATATGTTAAAGCTTTCCGATCAATGGAAATTTGAATCTAATTCCACATCTTCAGTTTTTCTTAAAAGCATGTGTCACAGGGTACTGTTGCTTGGTTCATCTAGGAAGTATTCAGTTACACATTTTAACTAATCACCAGTTAAATGAGATGTTTGAAAAAGGCTGGAAACGGCCCGAAGAAATCGTGGGCATATCTAAGGAATATAACCCACACTGATGATAGAGAAATAACGCAGGTAAGAAAAGGACAATTTTTACACCTGTGGCGTTGGACATTTGATGCTAGACTCATATTTTATAGAACAAAGGGCACTCCACAGGTTATGTGGTCAACATTGTGCCAACCGTCTTTACTTCGCAGGTCTTTGCCTGGTACCTACATAAGGCAAATGTTTCTTTTATGACATTTGTATTAGAGACATATAACATGAGAATTTTCATTTTTAAATTATTTTTTATAGGAAAAGAATATGAGACAAATGTTTCTTAAATTTCATTTGTAAAGCAGCTCCCTCCATGAGCTCTAGAGCTCCATTTGTGGGTGGGGACTGAGGATGGGGGGGGGGGGGGGGGGGTGGGGGGGGGTGGAGGAGTAGACCCTCCCAACAAGCTTGTCATAAAAAGTGACTAAAATGGGGGTTTGCTGAAATCAGATATGCTGGGTTGAAAGGCACAGATATTACAGCCTTGCTATAACCACAATGTGCCAACCGCACTTTTGAAGCAAAAGAAGATTTTCAAAGCATAATTTGTGTTAGAAATAAAATTGTTCTTGTTCCTTTAATTGCAGGGCTTTAGAACAGCTGCAGGACAACAGATTGCTGAAATGCAGAAACAGTCACATGACACAGCCACTGCAGTAGAACCAGATCTGAAATCTTTGCGTCGGGCTGCCAATATCATTTTTGACCAGTATCTTTCCGAAAAGGTAAAAGTTCAAAAGGGATCTTTGTGAAGGACAGAGGTTGCTTCATATGCATTTCTGTATGAGATAAGATGAATGAAAATTAGACATTTAAAACAGAGGTTGCTTCAAATATGCATTTCTGTATGAGATAAGATGAATGAGAATTAGACATTTAAAACAGAGGTTGCTTCAAATATGCATTTCTGTATGAGATAGGATGAATGAGAATTAGACATTTAAAACAGAGGTTGCTTCAAATATGCATTTCTGTATGAGATAAGATGAATGAGAACTAGATATTTAAAACAGAGGTTGCTTCAAATATGCATTTCTGTATGAGATAAGATGAATGAGAATTAGACATTTAAAACAGAGGTTGCTTCAAATATGCATTTCTGTATGAGATAAGATGAATGAGAATTAGACATTTAAAACAGAGGTTGCTTCAAATATGCATTTCTGTATGAGATAAGATGAATGAGAATAGACATTTAAAACAGAGGTTGCTTCAAATATGCATTTCTGTATAAGATAAGATGAATGAGAATTAGACATTTAAAACATAGGTTGCTTCAAATATGCATTTCTGTATAAGATAAGATGAATGAGAATTAGACATTTAAAACAGAGGTTGCTTCAAATATGCATTTCTGAATGAGATAAGATGAATGAGAATTAGACATTTAAAACAGAGGTTGCTTCAAATTTGTATTTCTGTATAGGATAAGATGAATGAGAATTAGACATTTAAAACAGGTTTCTTCAAACATGCATTTCTGTATAAGATAAGATGAATGAGAATTAGACATTTAAAACAGAGATTGAATTAATTTTTGAATATAATACTGTTGAGATCAGGGAGAGTGGAGTTTGATGTCTGAGCAGTGCAAATAAATACTGGTTCCCCCCCCCCCCCCCCCCCATAAAGTCAACCCCCCCCCCCCCCCCCCGTCTGGGAAATACTTCCCAGGTACCAACGCATTTTAACAGCATAATAAACATGAGAATTGTCAGTTGTTATGTATATTTCTTCTTCTTCTTTTTGGCGTTCACCGACTGTAAACCCCAGCAGAAAGTTCTGGTTGTTTATCCACTTCTTTTTGAATAACTTAAGTTTTGTCCGTTTTAAGTTCTGGTTTTTTTTGTTTTTTGTGTATAAAGATTGTTGGTTTCTGGCCTTTCTGACAGATGCACTCTGACCTCAAAGGAAGTACGCCTAATAAGTCATCTTTTATACATGCTTGTTAGATGTCCTGAGTCTATTTTTTTTTTTTTTTTACCTAAAATTGGACTCTTGAACCCCACATGGACCATTTTGTATATTTACCTGTTTTAAATGGAGCAGAAACCTGGCCACTGAACAGGCAATTAGTTTAAAATCGCATTTCTTGGGGTTAAAAAAAAGTTAAATGCAGAGATCCAAATAGATATAATGAAAAGACAGTTATTAAAGACAATTGCTTCTAAAGTTAAATATTTTGTCCACTTTAAAAGACAAAATTTTTAGAAAAACCTTACTGAAGGAAAAAGTTAAAATCAAGTAAGCAAGAGGTAGGCAGTGATACAAATGGGAGGATAATCTCAAAAAAGACAAACAGCAGCCTTAGAGAATGTACCTGGACAGGAGCCAGAGTGTTGAAGATCTTTACAGCCAACCTCCAGTGGGGGAGATGACACCTGATTGATTGACTGATGCATAAGATTTAAAGAGGTAAATCTTACAAAATATTCACAGCAACAATAATTGTAACTGTATATTCTTTAAATAACCTAATGTTTCTCAGGCTGTGTCAAGATTGAAAATAGAACCTGAATTCATCAAGTATACGGTGCAGAAAATGAACAACAAAATGATGTCCGAGGATATTTTTGATACAGTCCAAGCCAGGGTACGTTGTCACATTCAGTTTCAAATGTTGCTTAAGAATAGTTTGTGTGTGGTTTTGTTGACTCTCTAAAGCCACATATTTTGTTTCATTACCACAACTCATTACATCCTAAACACATGTTACTTAAAGTAAGACACCTTTAGGTTTGCAATGGGTCACATAAATATAGTTTAGGACAGAATGAGTTAAGCAAAAATTGGTATCAAATAGGCTAACATACTCTCTAGAACTAAAAAATGAACGAACTTTGTTTTCACAGTGTCAAAATTGGACAAGCGGACCCGTCTTACATTCGCTCCTTCCAAACACTCATTTGTTTAACACTGGATGAGAATGAAGGAGTTAAGAAAGACATATTTTAAAAGTAACTAGTAAACTCACGATGAGTTACTTGGTACTACACAAATTAATTTTATATTGTAGGGGGGAAAATGTGGCATTCCAATAATGAATTTAATCAGATGTCCATGATTGGTTCTGTGTGCTACATATTGGGGGAAAAAAGAATAGACCCACTGCTCATTAACAAGCAAGTTGTAAAAAGCGACCAAGGATATGGTGAAGTCGCACAGATATCACAACCTATCTATCTGTCTATCTATCTATATCTCTATCTATCTATCTATCTATCTATCTATCTATCTATCTATCTATCTATCTATCTATCTATCTATCTATCTATCTATCTATCTATCTATCTATCTATCTATCTATCTATCTATCTATCTATCTATCTATCTATCTATCTATCTATCTATCTATCTATCTATCTATCTATCTATCTATCTCTCTGTCTGTCTATCTCTCTGTCTGTCTGCCTGTCTTTCTGTCTATCTTATCTGTCTGTCCATCTATCTATCTATCTATCTATCTATCTATCTATCTATCTATCTATCTATCTATCTATCTATCTATCTATCTATCTATCTATCTATCTATCTATCTATCTATCTATCTATCTATCTATCTATATATCTATCTATCTATCTATCTATCTATCTATCTATCTATCTATCTATCTATCTATCTATCTATCTATCTATCTATCTATCTATCTATCTATCTATCTATCTATCTATCTATCTATCTATCTATCTATCTATCTATCTATCTATCTATCTATCTATCTATCTATCTATCTATCTATCTATCTATCTATCTATCTATCTATCTATCTGTCTGCCTGTCTTTCTGTCTATCTTATCTGTCTGTCTGTCCATCTATCTATCTATCTATCTATCTGTCTGTCTATCTATCTATCTATCTATCTATCTATCTATCTATCTATCTATCTATCTATCTATCTATCTATCTATCTATCTATCTATCTATCTATCTATCTATCTATCTATCTATCTATCTATCTATCTATCTATCTATCTATCTATCTATCTATCTATCTATCTATCTATCTATCTATCTATCTATCTATCTATCTATCTATCTATCTATCTATCTATCTATCCACCCATCCATCCATTATTATATATATTCCAACCTTCATTTTAAGGGAAATATAGAAGACGAATAAGAAGATATATCTAGATGTATAAATGTTAATTCAGTCATTTAAAATGATTTCATTTTTTTTGGGCCGCCAGGTGTACCAGATCTTGCACTGTGAGTACTATGAGGACTTCTTGCATTGTCCCGCATACATTAAACTCTTAGGAGACTTGGGTTTGCTTAACAGTAAAGGAGAAGATGGAGACAACCTGAGTGTAGAAGAAGGTATGAATTGTTAGACAAGCTACATATTATTTTATCAGTGTCAGTTCCTGTGTCGTTTCTCGTGTTTTATTATGTTTTAGGCTTTTATTTATATTGTTATTAATTCATCATCATTATTATCATGTTATGCCATTATACGTCGCATACCGCTCTCAGACTAGTCCTCTATTTTGTTTTCTACAATCCTCGGTGTCTTGGATGCAATCTATTCTGCCGCCTTTGGTCTCTCTTATTCATTCTTGGTTAATTTCAGCTTATGGTATACCTACATATTGATATATATATTGTTACTAAGTACATCAGTAAAACAAAAACAAAAGGTTTTTTTTCCCCAAACTGGGACCTGTATAGTTTGATATTTGAAACTTTAAAAAAAAAAACTCTTTACTGCCCGTATTAATCACTGTTCACTGTTTTGGGCAATGTAGGATAGGGAAGTCTTGAGCCTGAGGATTTAGGGCTGTTTGGCTATTGCAGTCACCACAAACTGTGCAAACTGTGGAATTTTAATTTTGCCTCTAAGATAAGAAATTCTTCGATTTACCGAGGATTTGAACCTGAGTCTCTCAAGTGAGAGACCAGCACTCCTTAACGGCTTATGCAGCCATTCCTTGATGCATGCAAAGCAGTATATTTTTTTCTTCTCTATATTCCCTTCTTGTGGGGTACACATTTTGTACTTCTGTGTAGAGGCATGTATTTTTACCTCTACCCCTGTTGGGTTCCCAGTCCTATTTGGAGGGGGAGGATGGGGGGGGGGGGGGAATATTTGATTCACTGCCAGATTTATAAAATGAATGTGCTCGCAAAACTCAAAAGACTAAAGTCCTTAAGTGGACGAACAACTAGAACTTTCAGCTGGAGTTTAGAGCGAAGAAATAGAAGATATTTTTACCTCAACAATTGTAAGGCAGTCATTACATAGCTGGCCATATTGGGAGAACCTCCTCATTGGAGTTAGCGGCAGTGGATATGCCCATTTCCCGATTGTCTTTAGAAATAGCACAGGGAGAGACCCCAGTCTCTTCCACGGTATGACTCACATATCACTGCTGAAAGCCATACAAATAATCTGAACTAGCAGAGGCATGAGACAATTATTGCAAGTATTTCTAAGAATTAATTCTGTAAACCTTTCCTGTAATGATGTATTTTTGACAATTTTGTGACAAGTAAGTGATTAAAAATAGCAACACACAGATCAACTTGAAGACATGAGGTTCTTAAAACTGTTTGGTTTTTTTCTTGCTGCTCTCCTCTTTATTGTTTTATTTTTTTAAATTTCATATAGCTCTTTGATCATTTAGAGTATAAAATTTGTCATAGTTGTATGTTTGTGTTTTGTACTTTCTCTGTTTATCTTGTACCTTCTATTTTCTCCTACTTTGACTGCATGACGTTTTGCTTTCCTATTTATCAGCTAATGTTTGTGAAATGATTATATTTTTTAAAAGGACAATTTAGAGCAACAGAAATGTTTAAGACACACCCTTATAATAACTTAAACATTGTAATAATGTAGAATACTATTATGTAGACTATTATTATGCAGTTGTAAAGGTGCTTGCAATCAATCTTTGCTGTCTCCATACTGAAGGTTGATTGCAGCAGATTTCCAAAAGTGTCTCTCACCCTAGGTTATACATTTCCTAAGACTGCTGTTTGTGCATCTCTTGATGTTACCTTTTATCCAAACGCTATCTCTGTCTTGCCGGCCTGCTTTAAACTTTTTCTTCCAGTTTCCATGCACTAAATAATGGTTAAAAAACTTACAGGCTTCAGTGGTGTGTTCATGTATCAAGGTCTTTTTTATTGCTATTATGGGAAGGTCTTCACAAAAAGTCCAGCGTTTTGGGTGTATTCTGCTGCAGTTGAGAGCTTGGTGTGGCTTTGGGTGGATGTTATCTTTTCGAGTCAGTGTTCAGTCTGCAGTTGACATATTGTAGCACTCTTGAAAGATATGTTTGACTTATGCCATGAGGAATTTGATTATGTCAAGCATTATATTTACTAAGATGGCCTCACATTTTTTTAAAAATTAATGGGTAGGAAAATAGAAACTAAGGTGATGCTGTATATGAAGCAAGACTGGACCGTGGAAATTAAGATTGTGGCAAGAAACAGGCACATATGAAACATATAGAGTATGGCTTTAAGTAGTATCCCTAAGTAAACAAGATTCTGCAAGAAGTAGGGAAGTGGTTTGAACACTGTACATGTCGTATTTTATTTTTCCCTTCATATTTCAATGTGTTTGTTTGAAAATCTTTTCCCCAAAGGTTCCTGTGTTTATTTCTTCTGTGCTGTCCAAAAAAACTGCTGGTTTGTCTGTTTAAAAAGTGTATGTTTGTTTATTTTTCATTTTTCACAAAAAGATTCAAATATTGAGATTCTTGCTTATTGCCTTACACTAATAGACACACTTACACCTTACATTACTGTTTTTTAACAGCATGTAAGCTGTGTTGATTGTTGTTGTTGTTGTTGTTTTCCCTTTAAAAAAACAAAAATAATTTGTCACCTAACCATTCTCATGCTTTTTGTAAAAGTGAGTAAGTAAAGGACCCTTTTTACATGACACCAGGGATGTATCAGGCATATGATGCTAGACTTATATTTTTGCAGAATAGTTGGCACTCGATGGGTGATGTGGTCAACATCCCGCTAGCTCCCCTTACTTCCCTGGACTTCACGTGGTGCTCACTTTAGGCTGGGTCGACCTGAAAGCCAGGATAATATTTTAACATATTTGACTTGAAAAGAGAATAGGGGCTTTTGAGCTGAAATGCTATAGAAAGATTCTCAAAATATCTTGGACAAAGAAGATGAGAAATATTGACATCTTAAAAGATCTGAACATCAAGGAAGATTGGCTAATAAACAGCATCCATTCTCAAAAACTGAAATATTTTGGTCATATCAAGCCCCACGAGGGGTTGGAAAAAATTATAGCAGAAGGCATGGTATCAGGAAGGAGGGTCAGGGGCTGACCGACAAGAAGATGGGCACAGGATATAAGTGACTCCTTGAGTGTGAAAGTGCATGAGGCGGGAGAACTGGCAAGAGACCTAGTTACTTTCAGGCAGACTGTGATGAGAGTGACGTTCTGTAAAGGACCTGCTACATGATGATGATGATGATCTGACTTGATGTGGATTTTAACCCAACACCTTGAACCTGAGGCATAGTATCTAGCCACTATGCTGACATGGCTTCCTCTAGTGCTTTTTAAATTGTAACAAATCTATTTCGTTTTCTTTGGACAAGTACAAAAGTGTAAATATTCAAGCACATAGATAACAGCAAACGGAAGAACTGTCTCAGAGATTAAGAACAGAATTGGGCAGGTAAAACCTGCATTTTATAAAATGAAGATTTTTTGCAATAAAACCCTGGATAAAACAAAAAATATTGTGTGCTACACAGAACCAATTTAACATATGGCTGTAAATCTTGGACAATTAGTAAACAGGCAAAACAAATTGGGGACCTCATGGATGTGGTTTTACTGAAGAATGCTTAAAATTTTTTGGGCAATAAAAACCAATAGTCAAGATGTTTTGAAAGAGATGAAAACCTGAATACAACTTACCAAAACCATCGGAATGAGACAGTAATGGCCACGTCTTGGAAGGAATGAAACTTGAACATGTTGGTACAACAGGAAAGTTTTGTGGAAAGAGAGGTAGATGAAGACAATGTGAAAAGATTCTTAACAGCCTTTTGTCATGACAAGGATGTTAGCACACAAACTGATACGTGCTAGAGATCACAAGTCGTGGAAAGGCAATTGTCCATGCCACTCGTCAAGAACCTTGATGATAATGAAAAATTCATACCACCAACACAGTGAATAGTTCACTGCACTGAATAGTAGCTTTAAAAAAAAAAAAACACTAAGAATGAACCTAATAAAAGCCTATAAAAACACTATTTTCAAACATGTACTGTTCTCCTTGTCATTTCTTTTGTTTTAATTTAGTTTCAGTTGCAAGAATTATGTGGTTTAAAGTAGGTACTGAGTTTACTTACTATTAAGTATTTTGGAAGCATGCAATACATTTATTTTTCTCTTCTCACGTTTTTCTAATGCTTGTTTTGGCTGGTAAGGGAATTGCTTTTCCCTCCTATTTTGACCGCTTACATTTTGTTTAGAAACTGATTTTTGCTGAGTTAGATTAAGTTATTGTGGGCATATAGTTTCTTAACACTGCTTAGTTACAGGAGAATGCATGAAAACTTTGCCATTCATACTAACATGATAATTAACTGTTGATAAACAGATTCTTTGTACTCATACTTTCAAATTCTTTTCCATAGAATATTGGTGTTTTTTTCACATGTTATCAGCATGTAGCACTGAGGTAGTTTTCACATTGTCTCTTCCCCCCCCCCCCCCCCCAGAAGTTGACATAAATAAGTACTGTGTCCCTGAAGATTTCCAGTATTAAACTTCATCAGAATTGTGTGTGGAGGGAGGGAGAGAGAGAGAGAGACAGCAAATCATGATGTTTAAAAAGGGTAATTGACTGAAATGTCGGTGGGAAATATTTAAATGTCTGACAAGATGTGTGAATACACATGTACAAAGTCACAGTAACACAGTGACTAGCATTCTTGTCTGTTCAAATCCTAGGTAAATCTTCTAAAAAGATTTGGCCTCCCAGGTCTAACCAGCCATAAATGGGTATCATTGGCAGCTGTTCTTGGACAGAAGCTCTGACTTCCTGACAAACAGAGCATTTGCTTGTCTGATCAGGCAGATTCTGCAGCATGCTTTGTTTCAAACGTATTGCCACACATGGTCTCTTTATACATGGAACTTTATCCTTGATCTTTAATCGTTTCGCCATAGGCTTTGATTCTCATGCCTCCCCGTAGCACAATGTAAGACTAGTGTCTGGAAGGTGGGAAAGGTGCCAGCACGGTGGCTTTCATGCTTGCTAGTTCGTCATAGGTTTGAATCATGGTTGTGAAGTGAATTTTTTAAATTGACAGAGTATTAACCAAATCACCAACTGAATGCCTGTTGGTCTATATAAACATGGGACTAGCATCATATGCCTATTCACCTTAAGGATGAAATTGGACTCTTTTTCTTACAACAATAACACAAGTACATAATATAGCTTTTAGCAAGGGTGATGTTGGAAATTGTGGAAATTATTCAAAAAGGTGAATGCCATATAATGTTGTAGTTTACAAATAGGCTGGGATATGTGCGCCTTTCAACCCAATAAATCTGATTTCAGCAGACTCTTATTAATTGCCTTTTACAACATCTTGTTGAGAGTCAGTGGGTCTCCCCTCCACCCGTCCCTCCACCCCCAGAACCCACATAGAGAGCCGAACGGTACTAGCCTTGGAATTTGTCAAATATCTCACCCAGTGCATTTGATTAGCTGCGGGCCTTGCACCTTTCGTTGGTATCGACAGTGGTATTGAGAAGCCGACCATCCAGAAAGCAATGGCAAACTACTGGACCTAGAAAAACCACAACAGCCAATGCTGGTGTTGATTCTGCAACGTCCTGTAAAAGGATATGCAACTAACATGCATTTGATTAGATTAGCACTTAGTAATGTAATTTTAAACAAGTGCTCAAGTAAAGGACTTTTTGCATGCCATTGGCACTTTGGGCATGTACCTCGTAAAATATGTGGAAATAATGTTGGACTTTTGAATTTGTTTTATTATAAATACAATGGTAACGAGGAATTTGAACATGATCTGTTCCACGACGGCTTGGAATTCCAGGAAATGTTTCCTTGTTGATAATATTGGAAGCTATATATATCCAGGGTCCAACAATTCAAACTTTAAAACATTTTCATAAATACTGTACAGTACATTGTAAATATTCCAGAAAGCAATGGCAAACTACTGGACGTAAACTTGCCTAGGAAACCACAACAGCCAAAAAATGCTGGCGTTGGTTCTGCAACGTCCTGTAAAGGATACGCAACTAACATAACATTGTAAATATAGTAACACATGATGATCATATATGAATACAGACATAAGTAAATAAAATATAAACACATTGTATTTACTGTACCTTGATAAAATGTTGACGTTGCACATAGAAGTAGGAGGAGGAAGGGAGGTTTGGTTCCACAACAGCATTCAAGTTCCGAGGCAAAATTTACTGGAAAATTTTGTTCAAATTAAGGTGACCATAAGTCCCGTTTTTGTTGGGACGGTATGGTTTTTTTTTTTTAAAATAAGCTCAGACTGTCCTATCAATACTCAACATCCGTTGGAACAATGGAATTTTGTTGATGCTGAGTATTGACGGGATGGTCTGAGCCCTATCTAAAAAAACGATACTGTCTCGAGGATATGATCATCCTAGTTCGGATTCCATGTTATTCCAGTTTTGAGACGTTCGAATACCGAGGTACCACTGTATTAATGTAATTTGACAAGTTGATTAACAGTTTGATAGGGGGAAGAAAGTTTCTCATCTGACCACATCTCCATAATAACGGTGTAAATAGAAGCAGTTTGAAAACACTGCCTGCTTGCTGTGTTTGCCTTTTGATAATTATTATAAATTTTCTTTCTCTATTGTACTTTTTGTTTCCACTAGCATGACTAGAATCTCCACAGATTTGTTTCATTATCAACCATGTTCATATATATTTAAGGACAACACTAGGTGATCAGAATGCTTCTATTTTTCTTCCCTTTTATTTTCTGATGCCCTTCACATTCTAGAAGGAAGTGTGCCAACAGGTTCAGAAAGCTCACTGGGAAGTGTAAGTTACTCTACTTCTCTTGTTAATAATTTATTGCTACAATTTCTGTTAACAATAGTTACTTGTATGTCCTTTTTTGAGGACATTGTAAACCAGACCCATTTGTTGGCTGTTGTGTGGTTTTACTTGGCACTTTTGTGGTAACATTGTTTTCAGAATGATACTTCTCTTTTTCTTCGTTTTCACTGGCTGTAAACTCCAGCAAAAAGTTCTGGTTGTTCGTCCACTTTTGGATTTCAATTTTGTTCCAGAACTTTAGTTTTTTTGGCACATCCATTTTACAGATCTGATTAATTTTTTTGCAGACTTTTGGTTCCTCGCCGCTTAGGCAGATACTCTCTGACTTCGAAGGAAGCACCCCCAATTTGTTTACCATTACAGCGTGCCTGATGGGGAGGGGGGGGGGGGGCACTGGGTCCGTTCTTCTGAGACAGATTTTTATCTTTTTTATCCAGCATGAACTTGCTCCCAGGTCGACCCAGTCTAGAATGGGTACCAGCTAATGTCTGGCAAGTAAAGGTGTCCAGCATGATGCTGACCACCTCCCCCACCGATTGCTGATTGGTCTGTAAAATATGTGTCTAGCACCACATACTCACTACGCTTATGGGGAGGGACAAGGATCCTTTAACCTTTTACTTTTAGTAATAATTATTATTGCTTAAAAGTTTGATAATCTGAGTTATAAAGTTTTTTATTTTTTGTGATTCCAACATGAATTGTAATTTAAAAAATACAAAAGTAGATTGGCAGTATTTTGTCTATATATATTATTTATACATTTATTAATACAAAGATCAATTAAAAAAAACAGGAAAATAAAAAACCAATAAGGACAGTAAACAATATTAAGAATTCAGCAGCTAGAACACTAAACATACGGCTATTATCTTTTGGTCATATACATGAGATATACAAGAGATAAGATATAGTAGAATTATGGCAGAAGATTGTGCCTGAAATATAACAGATATAGTAGAATTAGGGCAGATAATTGTGTCTGAAATATCAAAGATATAGTAGAATTAGGGCAGAAAATTTTGTTTGACATAAAGGCCCTTATTATTATGGTTAAGTCCGATGGTACATACTGCAGTGTTTTTCTACTGCAAATTTTCTAACACCGCTTGTTCTGAATTCCTATGCTGTTCTTCTTCTTTTTCTTCTTAGCGTCCACCAGTTGTAAACTCTGGTGGTAATTTCTGGTTGTTTGTAAATTTTTGGGGACGCTGGTCTTGTTCTAGAACTTGAGTTTTTGCATGCAAATCCATTTGACAGATCTGGCCTGTTTGTATGCAGACCACGGTTGGTTCTTTGCCTCATTGGCAGTGGCACTCATACTTTGAAGGCAACAGCCCTTTTACAACATGCTTGTTAGGGGGCAGCAAGTCTGTTTGTTTTTGCCCCAAAATGGGGGCCCTGGAATTCACACAAGGCCAATGCTGTTCACTAATCCACTGACCCCAAATATAAAGTTATATTTTCAGTAACACCAACTACAGTTTACTAAAGTTTGTATAAATGCTTTCATCTTTCTTCCTATAATTTCTAATTAAGTTTTGTCATATATAGTTTACTGAGTTGTTTGGGAGTAGGCCAAAAAGGAGAGACCATGAAGACAGTAGAAAGATTATATACAGGCAGACCTACAAACACTTGGAGTCACCAAACTAGGAAGAGAAAGCCAATAATAAAGAATAATGAAGGCGAGTCATGTCTGCAGACATCAGCCTTATGGGTTGAGACTGCTGAAGAAGAAGAAGAAAAAGAAGAAGAAAGGCAGTTTATGTCAAATAAAATTTACTTCGTATTCATTTAGCTTGGATCACAGATTATTCCTAGACGACTATTACTTATTTAAGAGGTATGTTCGTAAATTTGAGTTGTATGCATGATTATTGTCACCGATGCTGTGTTTTAGATATATTTATATGCATAAAAATATACACACACACACACAAACACACTCAATTATTTTGTAGCTCAAATATAGCGTACTAGCTTTTGTTGGCTCATGAATTGCTTGGTTGCATTTTACTAAGTAAAATTAAAATTGGCAGCTTGCATAATTTATTTCTGGCAGAGTAACATTTATTATACTAAATTTTGAATTGTTTACCTTTGTTTCAGGAGAGTTGCTTTATTGTTTATTTTGCATTGCAGCTACATACATAATTCTTTATTCATAATCAAATAGTCTAAGAAATCTTTAAATACAGTGTTAAAATTATACTGACAATAATTACAGAAAGATTATTGCAGGTAATTTATGTAACTGGGTTAATTTAGAAAAACACACACAAAAATTGTCAGTTTGACAGTAACATGGCTTGTTACTGGGATCCACCAGGAAAACAAAATATGGCAACAGTTAACTGTCAAGCATGTCATAAGTGGTTTGGGTGATGCAGTTTGTTTGCTATTCAGGCTGTTGTGTGTGAATGTGTGTGTGTGTGCGTGCATGTGTGTGTATGTGGTTTTTTTTTTTTTAAATTATTTTAAATTCAAGCCCTCTCAGTCAGGTAAAGTAGAAAAATAGAGTATCTCCTAAATAGCCTACTTAATAACAAACAGTGATTGGATAAGGTGGTTTGTACTTCTTTAACATAAGTTTGCTCAAAGTAAAGTGGCCGTTTTATGCCAGTGAGCTATGGCATACGATGCTAGAGTCATGTTTTTTTTTAATCGATCAAATGGCACCCATGGAGTTATATAGTCAGTGGCACACTAACCACTTTTACTTTCCTTGACTTTTCCTGGAACCCGTTTCAGGCTGGGACCCAGGTTTATAATTACATTTGCTCCGGGCCAGGTTTAAACCCAAGACCACCAGGCAAGCATCTGGTAACTGCACTAGCACATGCATTTTCATAGAATAAAAGATGGTAGCAGCAAATCTTCCAGGTTATGATTGGAATCCAGTGCCTAACCCTCACACTCATGATTGGGGACCTCATGCTTGTGATCAAATTAATATGCTGCTTGTCTATCAGGATGGAAACAAATACAAAAGCAAAATGTAAATGCAAAAGAAGAAAATTAGGAAGGGATCAAATCATGTACAGATTGGATGTTTTAGTGGGCATTGGGGACTAGCTAGCTGATTAATTAAAATCTTTTTTTTTTTGCCATTTAGAAATTCATATAATCAAGGCACTTTTTCTCCCCTAGAAAATTAAGGTGTACTATAATTTTGTATGTGTTCTTCTTCTTCTTCTTCTTCTTCTTCTTCGCGTTCACCAGCTGTAAACTCTGGCGGAAGGTTCTGGTTGCTCGTCCACTACTGAACTGCAGTCCTGCTTCAGAACCTGAGTGTTGCATGTGCATCAGTTTTACAGATCTCATTCTCTTGAATAGAGACTGTTGGTTCCTTGCCTCTCCGACAGATGCACTCCGACTTCAAAGGAAGCTCCCCAATTAGTCGACTCTTACGACATGCTTTTGGGGAGGCAGTGGGTCTATTCTTGTTTTCCCCACAATGGGCCCCGGAACCCACACGGGGGTTTGTATGTGTTAAATTATGAACTTAAAACCTGTTTTAGCTTACAAAATCATTTAATATCTAATCAGTAAAATGAGGATCAGCTGGCCGATAGTTAAGGGCACTGGGCTGTCTTACAAGAGACCCATGTTTGAATCCTTGGTAAGGTCATGGATTTTTCCTGTTGGGGTCCAAAAATAAAATCCTAACCTGTACAGTCCATGGCGACAGCACTAGCCATGCAGCCTCACCTCCCCAGGCCCCCCCCCCCCCCCCCCATCCCACCATTTTTCCGTATGCTCACAGAAAAGTTGGTAAATACAGGCATGAGTTTTTTTTTGGTTTTTTTTTTTTTTACTGTAGGAACAAAGCCAAGATTTTAACAGTTAAAGAAATGGTGGTTGTACCCCATATGCACAGGAAAAAAAACCTCCAAATAATGATTATTGAATATGCCTGTGTTGCTCATTATTGAGAGTTACTCTATCAGACAGAAGATCTTCTGGAGTCTCAGTATGAGGAAACTGGCTCTGACACAGTGTCAATAGACTCTGGTTCATCAGCGACATCCCTTGGCTCTCCAGCAGGGGAAGCTTATCTACATGCCCAGGTGTCACAGACAGGTGTAGTATATTTTCAAGTACTTACTGCATGTGTGAACTGTTGTATCACAGATAATTAGTTAGTAGCATGACTAGAAAGTGTTTCTTTTGTTATCAACATAGGTAATGTTTCCATATTGCTGCATATCATATTGCAACTAGTTTGAGAATGGAAGTGGAGTCACTGAAGCCTTTTACTGACTCCAGAACCAGCTGCACATGCATGTCATGATTGTAACAGACTCACAAAGTATGTTGCATAAGGTGGATACAGATATGCTCTTTGCTGAATTGCTTTAAGGCCCTTTGGGAGTGAGTGGACTTCTTAGAGGCACAAATAGATCAAAATTGTCTGAAGAGAATGGTGCAGATGGAAGTGACCAGTAAATCTGGCCAACACTCAGCAGTCAGGTAAAAGACAGTAGCTAGCATACTTGCCTGCCAGTCCATTGATCACATGTTCAAATCCTCATTGAGACTGGAATTTTAAAAAGCACATACTCACAGCTCCAGCAATGATCTCCGGTGATCTCTAGAAAACTTTCACTTGCGAGTGGTCTCTAAAAATATGGAGCAAGTATAATGTACTCAATGTAGGGTGGAAATGAGTTCTTTAAGTTTCTAAATCACTTTGGAGCATTGAGCATCAAATGACTGTTAATCTTGACGAAATTTACTCCTAAAATTAGTTTTTAAAATAGCTGTTTTTGGGATCTGCTGTACGTTCATCTACGGATCTAACAGTTCAGGTCTTGTAGTGACAGCGTATGGAACTGTTGATACCATTGTTGATATGTGTGCAGTGACAGTGTAAAAAATGTTAATATATATATGCAGTGACGACATACAGTTTATAACCATTGCTAAGAAATTCAGTAAAACTTATTGCCTATGTCTACGTTGATTCTCTAGGTGTTGTGAACGAAACAGAGAAGGGCGGAAAGTCTTATGCAGTATTTGCTGTCACGGTGCGTAAAAAGGAGCCATACTCCGAAGAGGAAGAAGTCTGGGATGTGTACAGAAGATACAGCGACTTCCACGATCTTCACATGATTCTTACAGAAAAGGTATTATCTTGTTGGTAATTAAAATCAGTGTTAGCAGGGATTGGTTTTGACTGTTTGAATCTGGTGATTGCAAATGTGAGTTCCACAATCTTCACATGATTCTTACAGAAAAGGTATTATCATTCTTACTGTTAATTTCAATGTTGGCGAGAGTTGGTCTTGACTGAATCTGGTGTTTGTGAATATAAGTTCCATGATCTTCACATGATTCTTACAGAAATGGTATTATTTTGTTGTTAATTTCAGTTTTGGCAAGGGTTGGTTTTTACTGTTTGACCATGGATGTCAAAACCCTGCATGCCGTGGAGAATATATCCAAAGGACATTAACTACAGGTGACCTCTGAAGTGGTGCTGACGACCAGTAGTATAACTTCCCATCTGCAGAGAGCTATTTAAGGGTAAAGGCAGATTATGATTCAGCATGGGCTGATTGGATATGGAATACTATTTCTTTAGCACTACTATAATAGGCAATTTGTATTGACTACCGGCACCTTTTTTTTTTTTAAAGACAGTATGTCCCAAGTTCTGGAACTGCACGTTTGACATACCTGCTTTACATGGTCATGCAGAACCCACCCCAGCATTATTTATCTGTTTGTGATTTCACCAAGCAGTTTTGCGTTCAGTAGGTCGTCAGTGCTTGTTGTATGGTTGGCTCTTGATGCCACTGTCGGTGCAGGGTGGTCTGCTGCCAAATCGACCACATCTGTGATCGAACCTGGCACGAGGGAATAAAAACTACAAAGCATGCTTGCAGCATCTGATCCAGTTACCAGGTACACACATTTAAAACATGAATAAAACAAACCCCCTAGCTATATTAAAGCCTGTTATTTCTCTTACTGTCTTATGTGAATTAGCTTGTGTTTCGTCATTTCAGTTTCCAGAACTGGCTACACCTCACCTTCCCAGCAAAACTGTACTCAAAAACACAAGCCAGGCTTTCTTAGAGAGGAGGAGGAAGGATCTCGATAAATATCTCAGAGTAAGAATCTTATTATAGGTCAAGAATATCCACATAAGAATGTGGGAATCTCAGTTTTGGGTTCAGATTCCAACTGGCCCCCAGCAAACATGTCAAAAAAGTCTACTGATTAGGGGTGTTTCTTTTAAAGTATCTGCAAAAAAAAACCCCACTAAATATGTAAAACGGATATGCATGCAAAACTCAAGTTCTGCTACAAGACTAGATGCTAGAAGAACATCCATAACTTTCCACAGGAGTTTACAGCCGGTGAATGCCAAGAAGACAGAAGAATCATTTACAGCACTATACATCTAGATACTCAGTGAGTACGCTTATGATGAGCTGGGCTCGAATACAGTTGCAGGAGTCTCAAGGCCCTTTTTTTTAAATAAGCAAACAACTCACACCCCTTGTGAAAATAGCTAAGCAGTCATCAGTCCCTTTTTTAAAGCTCAAACTATCCTTTATCTTTCTTTAAAATGGCAGTTCAGCCCACAAAATAGTGCAATGTTACGGTCATGCAACTCACATTTCTCTTTATAATATCTATGCAACCCACATTTCTCTTTATAATATCTATGCAACCCACATTTCTCTTTATAATATCTATGCAACCCACATTTCTCTTTATAATATCTATGCAACCCACATTTCTCTTTATAATATCTATGCAACTCACATTTCTCTTTATAATATCTATGCAACCCACATTTCTCATTTATAGTAGCCGTGCAACATATGTTTTTTATTTATAGTAGCCGTGCGTGCATCCCACCTGTACAACCCAGGTCTCATTTATAATGGCTATGCAGCCAACATTTCTCCATTTATAAGTTTCACAACCTACAGTCCCCTGTTACTGTAACTACTAATCAGCAGCCTCCTTTAATAACAGCTTAGTTAGTAACTTTTGAACATAAAAGCATGTGATAATTGATTGATTTCAAATGTTTCAGGCATTGATGAAGCCAGATCTTTTCCAGACTGTGACAGGACTGGAGGAGTTGATGAGTCAGTTTCTCCACACTGGAATCTGGGAAAAGCACAAGTCAGAATTTTCTAGAAAGGTAGTCTTTTTTTTTCTAGATAATTTCACAGAGGTAAAAGTATATTACAATACTTTAGTCCTTCTGTGTTAGAAGGTGTTACAATAAGACTTTCCCTGCCAAGCTGTTGTAACTTCAAGTTGATTGCAAAGGAACTACACTGCTACTTGTAGTAAATGGCAGCCATCATTCTTATATAACTCTGCCTGGCCATGCCAGGCGTTAATAATTCTGTGGTTGACATGTTCCTTAACTCTTCAGTCCACTGTAGTTATTACTGCAGCACAGTCTTTTTAAACCCCTTCCCCCTGAAAAGACGCAAAACTGACAATTCTGGTTGGGCCCAATTCCCCATAAATATCACTATTCCAACTTGTCTGTCTACAATGACCTGTTTATGAGACATTTAGTTGATGCTTTTGGCTCTTTTCAAGGGTGCAAACATTTAAGAGGTCAGAATATGACTACATTAGCTAAAAATAGTATTTACAAGTGTTTCCCTTTAAGCCAGGTAGCGCTTTTGAGGCCAACTTGACCCCAGATTTTCTCTTCAGCCCGATAAGAAATCGCAGCAAGAGTCACCTGATACATTTGTTTTTTTCAGGCCCTGGTGAATGTATTCCATTTTAGTCTTCACCAAGTTCATGTTAATTGATAACTTCTTCATATGTCTTTATATATTTTGATTTATTAGTTACCGGTGTAAAATTGTATTGTTTTAGGATTTTAAAATATAATTTTAACAGAGTTATGACCTATTTTTTAGTGCAACCAGGGAAGATTGATAAAGCTTTTGTCACAGTTACAAATTTAGGACAGAAATAATAACAACAATTGAGATAAAATTGGTTAGTACAACAATGAACACATTCTGAGTTCCTGGTACTGGAGTTAAAATGCAGGATTTATGTAAATAAGGGACTGCTTTAATTGCTGTTATATATAAATCTAATTCAGATTCACTTCACTATCAGTAATTTTTTTCTTCTTCTTCTGTGTTTGTTTACAAAGGGCAGTTGACACATTATGGTGCAGTTTACAGCTAAGCTATGACATATGCACCTTTCAGCCCAGCACACCTGATTTCTATAAAACATTGGTTGTCTTTTCGACATCTTACAGCCCTGGCTTAGCCCCCTAGTGATTTTCCCCCTTTTTGGTCCACTGAAAACCCACCTTGGCAGGAGAAATTTCATGAATGCCGCATAAGTTGAATTTGAAGTGATAATGTGGTTCAGAAAACAGAGCATGCAGTTCTATGCAGCAGGCTTAGGAGGATTGACAAAACAATGGGAAAAGTGCATCAATGGTGGAAATTATGTTGGGAAAAAAAAGGGACAGTGTATGTGTAAAAAATAAACGGCTTTCAATTTGTTATTTTATTTTAACAATTTTTGTGTGACTTGCTTATTGACTTTCCCTCGTATTTCCAGAAATGTAATTCACTCATTAGTTTTAAGTCTTTAATTCTTTTTTTCATGTTCTGTTTAATTCTTTTTTCATGTTTTTAATTAAGTTATGGCATTAAATTTAGGTTTAGTCCTGCTTATGTGCTGAAATAACACCATTAATATAGAAGACCAAAAGATTGTTTACGGATATTCTTGTCAAATATCGAAGAAATTCAAAGCAATGCTTTCCTGTTATTACTTTGAATAATGAGGACACAATATAATGCACAGTTCTGGCATATTTCAGTTTCTCTTCAGGTGTACTACATGTTAGTGCAAACTCTATTGTGAAATATTTGGTTTATGTCTGTGAATTATATGTTAGTGCAAACTCTATTGTGAAATATTTGGTTTATGTCTGTGAATTATATGTTAGTGCAAACTCTATTGTGAAATATTTGGTTTATGTCTGTGAATTATATGTTAGTGTAAACTCTGTATTGTGCAGTGTTTTCTGTTTCTCTTCAGGTGTACTATATGTTAGTGCAAACTCTATTGTGAAATATTTGGTTTATGTCTGTGAATTATATGTTAGTGTAAACTCTGTATTGTGCAGTGTTTTCTGTTTCTCTTCAGGTGTACTATATGTTAGTGCAAACTCTATGTGAAATATTTGGTTTATGTCTGGGAATTATATGTTAGTGTAAACTGTATTGTGCAGTGTTTTCTGTTTCTCTTCAGGTGTACTATATGTTAGTGCAAACCCTATTGTGAAATATTTGGTTTATGTCTGTGAACTTATGTTAGTGTAAACTCTGTATTGCGCAGTGTTTTGTGTTTATCTTCATTCTCAGATATACAGGACTATTATGTTTTTATTACCTCAAACAGGGACAGAAGTGGGGTGAAATGTTCAAGCCATTTTCCTCGCGCCGTGAAGGTTGTTGGTTCATGAATCATTTGGTTAATGGGTGCAGTTTTCATTGAGATCTTCATGGATTGTCGCTAAAGAGGAGTTCATGCTTTGTACGATACTCGACAAGGCAGCTTTAATTTACTTCAACCGAAAATAGAAGTGAAGTAAGAGAAAAACAAAAAGGACGCCATTGATTTAACTGATACTATTATTGATTCAACAGATGGACACTTTTGTGCACCCAATTAAAAGTGCTTCCAGAAGTATGGGCAACGTGGTGAAAAGTATGCCAGACGGAATGTCCAGAATTGGAGATGGAATTGGAAAAGTTTTCACTTCACAGAAAAGTGTAAGAGCTATTTGCATTTTTATCTTACAGCATTCTATACTTTATCTTGTGTGCTTGATCTAACCGTAGCTACAGATCCTTTGCCTTCTTCACATTAAAGGTCTGCAGCCATGAACATGTAACACACCTGTAGACAAAGGGGACAGCAAAGAAATAAGGTGGTGCCATGTCCCATGAAACCAACTGGGAAGGTTAACCCAGTGAACAAATGCCCGATCAAGTCGGAGGTGTCGGCCTACAGGCACAAATATCGCAGCTAGGCTGTAAACAAGCAGAACGCAATAACATCACTCCGACAAACAATGAAGAAGAAGGACACAAAAGATTAGGGGGGGAGGGGGAGGTGTAATGGCAAAACTGACATAAAATTTTTTTTTTTATATTTAAAAAAAAATCAAAACAAAAGTAGCAATGGCTAACTGTAGTGTCAGTAACATTAACAATAACAAAATCTAGTGAGATATAAACAGCACTTTAAAAAAAAAATTTTATTTACAGCATCTTGCGCAGAAACCTGCACGATGTGAACACATAATTGGAAAGTTGAAATGAGGTTTCAGGAGTTATGGATGTACAGAAAAGTGGTCATACTGTCTGATAATTAAATAATAAGACTGGCCAGAAGACAATTTTTATTCATGAAGCAAAGCATGTCCTCCGAACAAGAACTATTCATCTATGATCTGGCAAAATTGTAACGCTACCCGGTCAGCAGACATCAAGTAGTCCAACATTATGTTTAGCTAAGGAAAGTTGCATTGTTACATATACAGCATAAAGCTAAGGGTGGAAAATAATTATGTTTGAAACGGTAAACGGCAGTTAAGACAGTTGAATTCATGAGAAAAGTTTATGAGCAACAGTGTTTATCTTGCGCATGAGGTAATAATATTCATGATTCAAAACTGATGTGGGAAAGACTGAAGATGAAACTGGGCCGGAACTTACTGCCAAATTAGAGAACGGATGATGGGAAGACAGATGCCTTAAGTTTGATGTTGGATTCGATAAACACTGATCCAAGCACTTCCAGTCCCAACGACAGTATTTGCAATGGGACTAACTTTACATATTCTTTCTATATTCATAGGTATTTTGCCAAGAACTTGACCTGATATATAGATAAAATGTGGGAAACATCAGCCTGGTGGGCTGAATGTGAGTTAGGCCTGCCTGTCCATTTTGAGACTCTTAAAAAGTTTTTGTGTGTGTGTGTGTGTGTGTGTTTACATCTCTTCATTATACTTTAAACATTAAAATTGTCAGTAACTGATTTACATTGTATATTTGTTTTAGCTTGATCAGGCCAGGGCAAAGCAGATTTTGAGTCAGTCAAAAGTTGGTGCCAGCTTGGACAGTGAGGTAAAACAATAGATCTGTTACTTTGTATTATTTCACAACAAAATGTAATTATAACTATTGCTTTGTAATATTTGACAGAATACAATTATAACTATTGCTTTGTATTATTTGACAGAATAAAATTATAACTTTTGCTTTGTATTATTTGACAGAATAAAATTATAACTATTGCTTTGTATTATTTAACAGAATAAAATTATGACTATTGCTTTGTATTATTTCACAGTATAAAATTATAAGTATTGCTTTATATTATTTCACAGTTTAAAATTATAAGTATTGCTTTATATTATTTCACTTTCCTTCCAAGTCGGGGTGCGCCTGCCTGAGAGGCGAGAAACTGTCTGTATATAAATAAGTCAGTTCTGTTAACAGTGGTAGAAATGCAGGTGATAGTTTTCATTTTTGATCATGTAACCGTAGGTATGGCAATGGATCGTTTTGTTTCGTTTATTTTGCTGTACATTTTCGTCGGTATCTATAGACGCGATTGCGACCCGAAAATTTGAAAACCAATTGTCTGTTATTCAGAAATTATTTTTCTGTGCTCTTTACGTGAAAGATAAAATCGGAAAAGTTATTAGAAGTTATTGGAGAGATGCCAGGCTTTGACCTGAGATGGTTTTGACGCGTATAAAATAAATCGATTTTTTTTTTGGCAGCACGCAGTGAATAACGGTAAGTAATTTCGTAAATATCTTTTTAATTAGACTGATTACCGCAATGTGTATTGTATCTTTGAATTCTGCGTTCATTTTTATATAAGTGTGGGAAATTTCAAAAAGATTGGCAATACAGCACATGTTTAAAAAAATTGGTTAGTAGCATCACTGTTTTCCCTTCAAATCCAATGACGGTAAGTAATTTCGTAAATATCTTCTTTATTAGCCTGATTACCGCAATGTGTGGTGTATTTTTGAATTCTGCGTTAATTTTTATATAAGTGTGGGAAATTTCACAAAGATTGGCAATACAGCTCATGTTTAAAAAAATTGTTTAGTGGCATCACTGTTTTGGCATTAAATCCAATAACGGTAAGTAATTTCGTAAATATCTTCTTAAATAGCCAGATTACCGCAACGTGTGGTGTATTTTTGAATTCTGCGTTAATTTTTATATAAGTGTGGGAAATTTCACAAAGATTGGCAATACAGCTCATGTTTAAAAAAATTGTTTAGTGGCATCACTGTTTTGGCTTTAAATCCAATAACGGTAAGTAATTTCGTAAATATCTTCTTAATTAGCCAGATTACCGCAACGTGTGTTGTATTTTTGAATTCTGCGTTAATTTTTATATAAGTGTGGGAAATTTCACAAAGATTGGCAATACAGCACATGTTTAAAAAAATTGTTTAGTGGCATCACTGTTTTGGCTTTAAATCTTATAACGGTAAGTAATTTCATAAATATTGTTTTAATTAGCCAGATTACCGTAGTGTGTGTTGTATTTTTGAATTCTGCGTTAATTTTTATATAAGTATGGGAAATTTCACAAAGATTGGCAATACAGCACATGTTTAAAAAAAATTGTTTAGTGGCATCACTGTTTTGGCTTTGAATTCATTATGTTTGCACTAGGAGACCGTTTTTCCCGCTTTATAATTAACTTAAAATAATTATTAAATTAGCTAACGTTATTTTAATCATTTAAAAAAAATCCACAACCATTGTAGCATTTGTTCATGCATCTGTCATTATTTAGAGCCCTTCGCATTCTCTGTTGGATATTTTTTTTTCCTGATCACCCTCAAATCCCAATAATTAATTTGGGCCATCATTGCGCATTTTCTAAGATTATTCTTTAGTAATTAACTTCAGATACTTAGTAAATTAATAATGTTAAGTGAGTTACTTTTTAAACATCTACAACTCTTGTAGCATTTTTTAATGCGTCTGTTATTATTTAGAATCCACGGAATTTTCAGTCGGAATTGGTAAATCTAAGTGGTCGAGAAACAACAGCAGCGCTGACAGCGTTCCCTTTCATCAGGCCTGCCAGTACTTGGGCTTTCCCCCAAGAACTGGGTTTTTTTACGACACCTTGGGTTAAGATTTTGGAATCTTTTTTTTTTTTTTTAAACATATATATCCTTATATAAAAGTGGGTAAATGTTTCATTTCGTAATTATAAAATTAACTATAAAATATGTACTATTTGTCAATTTTGTTTTTCTTATATATTGCTTGGGTTTTTGGTAAGCTGTCACATACCGTTCGTGTCGCGTGCCTGATTTAATGATTTCTTCTTAAGAACCAACAGAACTCTGAAATAAAATAATGTTGAGGCGTCGGCTCGCATTGGTCTAAGGGATATCCCGTGGCCAATATACGCTCAACTTATTTTAGGAGTAGGGCAACTTAAGTTCTGGCACTACAGAATATCTACTAATCCTAATCGCAACTTGGCTGGACACCCCCACTATTATAACAAGAAAGCCCCCAGGCTATGATAGTGTACTATCACAGCCATGTTAACACAGATTAAACTTACTAATCACACAAACATAAAAGCTAGACAGTTTGACCAGTGAATGATGGACACTCAAGTCAATAATGAAACTTTTTGAACATGTAATAAATGCAACACATACATTATATAAGAATCAGCTAAGAACTTCAAGAACCCAGAGTGATAGGAAGGACAAAAACTTCAAAACAGATCTGACTGAATGTGTAAGAGATTCCCAAGGTCCGCCTAGATCATCATCATGATCATGTGGACGATTAACAGTGAAGCCCGGCAATAAACCAATTGACCACACTTATCTGAATCCCTGGTTTCTTGAACTTGCTGAATATTCAGTCACTGTGTTGTTACGTTGAAGACAGTCCCACACTAGACACTCAAACACTGGTGATACACCCAAGCTCCTGGAGAGGATCTCGGGTACCAAGTCAATCAAAAATGATGGTGAAGGTACAACACCCATTATGTAGTCCATAGACCAACTGGAGGATTTCCCTAATGGATGACAAAAGTTTGGTTTACAATTGGATGCCCACCACTGGCTTGGACATTGGTGACTTCCTTGTAGGTGTTTTTGTGGACTGCTGATTCACTGCCTGGCCTCCAAGGAGATACCATCCTGTATCAAGAAGGAACTCAGAATTAGCAGTCATCTCAGGGGTTACATGTCAAGCTCAGTTTATTAACATCCACATTAGTAATCATTCAGAGGAGAGTTTTCAGGATAATGAGACAGTATAAGTCTCTAAATATCATCTCTGTTGTTCAGTCAGTAACAGGGACAAGAGACGAGTAGCAGAGTAGAGACAGATAGACTCTATCAAACATAGAATATCAACTCTCCTCGCCCACCTCTGCACTTGTAGATGTACATCCCATCTCACTCTCTCACATATATATATTTTATACCTCCACATTCTGCCCACTGCACACCCAGTGTTGTTGTGCTAAAAAACAAACTCTAACGTCACAGTGCCTAGCTGGCTGAAGTGTGACCCAGTTAAATATGTCCGCTATTTGACACAAACTCTGTCGGCTGGTTAGAGAATAATTACTTGCTGAGTTAATATATTTATAATGGTGTGGGTCAGGTAGGGCACAAACTATTAGCCTGCGAAGGGAAAGGTTTGATTTCAGAGGCTTGAGTGTCTGGACACCAAGAACGGCCTAGTTCTGTGCGGTCACACAGCTGAATCTTTCCTCCCTGCAGCAGCGGCTAACTTTATAGAGACATATATCATGGTACTTGTAAACTATAATCAACTTACCCAAGCTTAGGAATCCTTCAAAGATTAAACTGGTATTTTGAATGCGCCAAGATTTAATCAGAGAGGTGACATACTTCTGCACACCTAGGAAGTCAGGCAAAGAATGACCCAGCCTAATCTCGCTTTGCGTCTCTAGAAAAAAAAATGTCCCGTACAAGTACACCAAGGAGTAAAAGCCCGCTAGGGGCGTCAACGTCATGACGAGTCTACTGTGCAGGGTAGACACCTCTTGACATAAGCTTAGCTTCAGGTTTGACAAAAATCCCATTGGCAACCCTCCCATGCTTGGCTGTCCGCGTGTGGCTGCTATAGATCTATTTCTTACATTCAATGCTGGGTGAACATGGGAGCCAAGGTCATTTTTGAAAGAAAAGTAAATCCGACCTGACCTGACTCCCAGAAATGAACACACCTGCTGTGTTTGCCCTGTTGTTAACACTGTCACCGACCTATTATGAAAACGGCGTGTACCACCAGTGGGCTCATGTTTTCTTCTACCATATAGAAAGGAGAGTTGGGAGAGGGGCAGTAGAAGATTGAGAGAAAGTTGAGAAAGAGAGGGAGCAGGAGGAGGAGAGAGGAATTTTAAAAAAACGAGACTAAGAAAAGAAAGTCGACACTGAGACATGGGGAAAAAGAAAGGAAAGGAAAAAGAAAGAAAGAAGAGGAGAGATACCACGGAAAGAAGGTAGCAGGAAGGGGGTGCGGCCATCCCGGTATCATCACTGTGGGGGGGGGGGGGGGGGGGAACAACCACCCCAGGTGTCATTACTGTGCGGAGATAGACCACCCCGGTTGACATCGCTGTTGCAAAAGGGGGGTGGGGGGGGTTCCGGTATTTGTTAATTAGGTCACGTCAACTGACATTGGCACATTTATCTGATCTTTATGTTCGCCTTGCCAGGACACACAATATGATATGTTTTAAGCCAGGCTCGTTGGCAGACAACTGTAAATGTATAAGGTTTTATTTGAAAAATAAATCAGCCTGCAGACATTTTCCTATGTTAAATAGGCACATATCGTAGTGTATGTAATTGAGACATGCATAAACGGTTAGGTCTCACTGTCCCGATTCTAGCAATATATGGTTGCTAAGGGATTCGTTCAAAAACAAAAAAGTTATGGCCGTAAAATGCAAACATTGAGTCATTTCATCTCACTGGGTCGCAGCCGGAAGCCATGTTTCAAGGATTTCCACTACAATTTTTCTGTCGTGGTGTCCGCCACTAAAATGTTAATATCTCCGTTTAGAATCGACTTACAGGCTTAAATGAGGTACCATTGGATTTGTAATTTTAATTTTCATCTAGCTGTTACAATTTCGTAAGTAAAAACACAAAAAATAAAACTTCACTACCATCCCTAGTAACCGTTATCTGTACTTAGATTTGCTATTTGCTTGTCACAGGTGGGAGAAAATATTCCGCTGCGAATCATGTTGCTGCTTATGGATGAAGTCTTTGACTTGAGGCATAAAAATCAATGGCTGCGCCGAAGGATTGTTGCGATTTTGCGCCAGCTGATTAAAGCAACATTCGGAGATAAGATAAACAGGTAACAGCAGCTGTTTGTTCCTTCCTCTTTATCTTTTTCCTTCTTCTTCTTCTTCCAAGTAACAGAATTGCGTTGTGCCTGTTTACAGCATAACAATGTTATTTGCGCCTCTCGGCCAACATGTTCATCATCATCAAGCATTTGTTTACAGGGTTAGCCTTCCCAGAGTTGATTTTGAATACTTTAGTAATTAAGGTAGTTACTGTGCTACATGCAGGGGCTTCTGATCCTTGTTGACTTCTTCATATCCATGACATGTGGTCTTGGTAATTGCTTTCACAGCCTTCTGCCTCATATAGTGTCAGTAATTTCTAACACTAATTTCTAACTTCTATGTCTGGATACCAAACTGTACAATATCTTCATCACCCTCTGTCACTCTTTCCCTTGAGCTTTCCCTTTGTCACAACATACTCCAGAATTTCTTTTTCATGATGTGCCTGAAGAATCTAGATTATCTTCTTCTGATGAGGGTAATCAGTTCTCTTCTTGAGTTAATTTCTTTCAAGGCATTATTAAATTTTTTTTTTTTTTTTTTTTGTTGCTTTGCGTGAGATGACGGAGTGGTGTAAACAGACAAGGGTAAACCCAGAGAAGACCAGTGTTTTGTGGTGCTCCTTAAATAACAGCATTGGAAAGGAAGACTTGCCCAGCATACCTACGAAGGGTATAAATTTTGAAAGACGAGATAAGCATAAATACTTAGGTTTTCATCTGTGTCAAAGTGGGCATTACTACAATGTAGCCCTGACACAGGGATGTGATAGGATCACCTAACTAATGCCTTCTGTGTGTGTTTGTCCTAGGAAAATAGTGGAACATGTTGACTTCATGACTTCTTCAGAACAAATGGCAGAGTATCTGATTACATTCAGGTAAGTTTCTTTGACAGCCATTTTGACTCCTCTTTCTCTTACTTATGGGCTTTGTAATGCCGGGGTGCTGGGTTCGATTCAAGCTGCGTCTTTATTCCTTGCATTGGTTTGGACAATGGTATTGAGAAGCCAGCTGTCAAGAAAGCAGTGGCAATTTACTGCACGTAAATTTGGCTAGAAAAACCACAACACCCAAAAAATGCTGGGGATAGTTCTGCAATGTCCTGTAAAAGGGGGGGGGGGGGGGGGGGGGGGGGGGGGACACACACACACACACGAGTTACCATGTTTGCTTACAGTATTGATCTTCCTTTATGATTCCTCGTAGATGTGTTTTTTCCAGGTAACAGTTAAAAACATGTTTTCCTTCCACATTTGTATTTATGTGTCTCATCTTTACTTAAAAATTGCCTTCATGTATTATTGATATATATGTTTAGGAGATTTTTAAAAAAATTTTGCTTTCACAGTTTCAATGCAAAAGGTTGCTCTAAAGCAGTACTGCCGTCATGCACCAAGACCCTACTCAGCCAAACCTCTGGAGTTTCTAGATGCTTGCTAAATGAGAAATTAAACCACTGAACTGTGACTAAGAAGTTTAACAAAGGTAGGAGGGGGGAAAACACACACACCACAACAGACATTAGCTTGACTCATTCACCTATTTTTTAAAATTGCTAAACGAGACCATATTAGTGTGGCAATTCATTGTTAATGCAGCTGGCTTAATGTAACATTTTGATTAATTGGCATACAGGAACTCATTTTGGCCCAATGGTGTGTTGGCAGAGCCTCGCTTGCCTCGTGATGAGGCTACAAAAATGAGGACACGAGTTCTGTGCAAAGCCAAAATGCTGGGTAGTGTGCCAGGTAAGCTGTGTGTAAGCTAATGTTTAAATTTTTTTGCCAATAACCATATTCTGTATTTCTTAATTCAAGTACTTTTTCTGGTAAATTAGTACATTTTCGCTTTGGATACAGGAGAAAGCTGTTACACAAGTAAATGTGTAAATGGCAAATCTTACAAGGCTGAGGGAACAGCACAGCGTGCAGCCTCTAAGACTGTTGACCGCGACAGTGCTGAGCTGCCTAGCATTTCACAAAATTTTTAAGTAATGTGAGCTCCATAGGACTGGTCATGTAGCCCACATGTAAGACCATCTACATTAAGGTACAAAAAAAAAAAAAAAAAAGACTCAAGATGGACAAATAAATGGTTCAAGAACAATCCCAGGTTCAAACTAGAGGCATTAGGCATTGGTCCTGACACAGGGAAGTCAATGCACTCACCACTTCATTGGAGAGTAGAAGCATCCTAGACATCCAGACTTACTGCAGCAGATCAACAAAAACATGCCGGAAAAAGACGTTAGAAATCCCTAAATTGATGTGCGTGACACAAATTCCACTGCCCAAAATTGACCTCAGACTACTCTAAAAGTTGGTTGCAGGACCAAAACCAACCCCCGCATTTTATTTTTTGCAGCTGTGGTTTTTCTAGGCAAATTTTACGTTCAGTAGTTTGCCACTGCTTTCTAAACGGTCAGCTCTCGATATCACTGTTGAAACTAACGCAAGGCAAAAAATTTCTTGCAGCTGGGACTACAAGGCACATTTGCAATGCCTAAGCCACAGACAGCCTTCTCTACACATCCATAAATTTCATCATGCCATTCATTATCATCAGCTCCCATGTGTGGGTTCCGGGATGCTGTTATAGGGAAAACAAGAATAGACCCACTGCCTATCCAAAAGCATGTTGTAAGAGTCAACTAATTGGCAGCTTCCTTCAGAGTTGCAGGCAATAAACCAACGGTTTGCATACAAATGAGTCAGGTCTGTCAAACGGATGCACACGCAACACTTGAGTTCTGGAACAGCACTGCAGTCCAGAAGTGGATGAACAACCAGAACTTTCCGCCAGTTCACAGCGTGAAGAAGTAGATTATCATCAGCTTCCACTTTTGCTATTAAGTGTCATAAGGAAGGACCATTAGCATTTTATTTTCTCTTTTAAAAGATTAGTTAAAGCAGCATTTTCTGTTTAAAAATAGCATGGTGTAGAGGGGGGTGTAGAGGATGTATTTTTTGGGTCATAATATTGACTTCATGTATACTGTATGCAGACGAAGTCCGGACACTGATGGGCACAGATGCTGTACGTAAAGGTGTGGCCAGGGTTTTCCAGATGTTCCAGCACAAGACCCTCAATAAGCGGCTGTGGTACGTGGTGCTGGAGGGTGTGCTGGTCACTCTGTTTCCTGACAACAAATTTCAGGACCTGTTTCTCAAGCTGCACTCAAAGTCTCCACGAGCAGAGAAGATACAGGAGCAACAGAGGGCAGCCAACTCTCAGGAGATACAGCAAAAGAGACGTACAGTAAAGAGATGACCTTAAAGATTGTAAAAATGGTGCAAGAGACAAGCACTTTTCTCAGCCGAAAATGTTCATAGCTTTGGATTATTCAAGTTTATGTCCATAAGTTCATTTGCCATGTGTAACATTCCACTTATATACAATATTTTAATATTTATGTTTCATTCTGTTACATCATATGTTCTTTTATTTTAATGTATAAATGGTGAAGCACCCTTTGCCAGTGATTGAGGCTTGTTGGATATATAGTGCTCATATTTTTTAAAGACTAGTCAGAGTTTGATGAGTAATTCAGTAAATATTCAGCCATACACCTTTAATTCCTATCCCATATTTAGTATTTGACCTCTGAAAATGTCAAAAATGTTGCATTTTTCTGGTTTTACAATAATTAACAGCAGTGACAGATGCTCAAAAGTGTAAAGGAGAGGCTACAACAATAGTAAGGCAGTGTGTAGAATATATGGTCCAACAAATTAGCAAAAGTGAACCTTTTGAGGATGTACTTACTATTCCTGTGGTAAATGTATCAGTGTGAATCATTTACTGTTTCACAAACTGAAAGAAGATATCTAAGGTTTGAGAATTCTTAACCTTTTCATCCTGAGATCCCGCTATTCTAAGTTCCCCATCCATAATGAATCCCAGTGCTAAGCTGGCATTGCTGCATTGGCCTGTCCCCGACAAATCTAATAAAGTAAACAGCATTGGTTCTGTTTGTGCCTGTGCAGTGTTTAGGACCAGTATAGTTATATTGACTATTTTTTGTGTGTGGAAACAATGCTGAATGGATGGGGTTTACCCAAATTTAACATCAGATTTATCTGCCATTATCCTGACGGTTGGACATCAGTTTTACAAATTCGTACTCAGACTTGTCACTGTACAAACATAAATTTCATGTCACAGCCCAGTTTCATTGTGAATCATTTCCACACCAGTTTTGATTTGTGAATACCACCTCATGAACGAGATAAACATTGATCCTCATAAACTTATCTCATCAATTCAACTGTCTCAGGAGCACTTTTTCAAGTTGAGACAGAATGTAATGTTCACCTTGGCTCCATACGTAATGATACAACTTTCACTTCATCACCTCAGAGATAAAGGTGCATTGAGTGATGGTTTAATATATCTAGAAATACAAATCGTAGCAGATATATTTTGACTGTCTGAGCATGTGATCTTTTATCTGATAACTATACTTTTGACAGACACTAGTAATTAATTATACAGATGTCCCCCGTGTGGGTTCCGGGGCCCCATTGTGGGGAAAACAAGAATAGACCCACCGCCTCCCCAAAAGGATGTCGTAAGAGTCGACTAATTAGGGAGCTTTCTTTGAAGTCGGAGTGCATCTGCCGGAGAGGCAAGAAACCAACAGTCTGTATTCAAGAGAATGAGATCTGTAAAACTGATGCACATGCAACATTCAGGTTCTGGAGCAGGACTGCAGTTCAATAGTGGACGAGCAACCAGAACCTTCCGCCAGAGTTTACAGCTGGTGAACGCAAAGAAGAAGAAGAAGAAGAATTATACAGAAATATTAAAATGGTGCCACTGGTGTCATTTGTAGACCAGAATGCTCATCTGGTCCAATAAGTAGACTGAAATGGCTCAGGTGAGATTAAGTAGATTGATGGGGTTCAGATGAGTTTTGTAGACTGTCATGCTTCAGGCTAACATCAAAGCATTCTGGGAATTCCTATAAGCGCTCCATCCTCATCAGCCAGCAAAGAGTTGTAATGCCAATGGTACCAGTATCAGTTTGATTATTTGATTACGGCCAGTTATGAATTGATCCAAAATTTTAAAAGGCATGTGACATTTTTGATTTATTCGTAGTCACTGACAATCCAATTCCAGAACTCGGATGACAGTCATCCTCTCACACACACACCCCCCCCCCCCCTCCCAATAATAAATGCTAAGAAGATTATCCTGTCTATATAAAAAATGGTTTCTAGAATCAACTCATTTCACTAAGGATATTCCTACATGTACTCTATCCCTTTTATCAGTTTCCAGTTCCCCGATCAAAGAACTGCATGTTTTCCCAATTTTATAAGTTTAAAACTGGGGGTCTCTTAAAACAAGAATTTAAAATATTTATTTCTCAATTTTGGGCTAAATTGTGATTACCTTATACACAGAAAAATACAGTATACGGTGCAACCTGCTAAAGGTGATCTTGGATGTGGCGATTTTCTGTTATGAAGGACAAAATGTTTTATCACCCGCTATTTTTCCTCCTTGAAATCTTATCTGGCTAAGAGGAATTTCTTGGGGCCCCAGTGAGTTCTCTTAAAAGGTCTGCACTATATCATCTTATCCCCCCTGCATCGAATATCATGCAGAACCTGTTAATTTTCTGCTGAACTAATTTCTCAGGGTGTGGATACTATCTGTTCTACTGTCAAAAAACACTGTATCTCAAAATAATCTTTTTGTTGTGACTTTACCAACAACAACAAAATCCAAAATTTAAAAAAAAGGAAATTGTATCTTAAGACAAATCAACAACAAAATCACAGTAAGCAATGAAGAAACTGACCAATGACCATACCAGAATCATTAAATTGCAACATGTTACCCACACAAAAAAATTCTTACAGTACATCAGGTAGCAAAGTATAGATATTATACATTATTTTAACATTCACCAAAATATGCATGCCTCAGAAACTGAAACAGTTTAACCATAATGCCAGAGTGGTTCAGAAAGACATTTTTTCCTTGAAGAGGCAGGGGTTGATCAGAATGAAGTTAGACTCATTACATTAAAGACACTTTAAACATGAAAGTACCTTAGGCGTGAAGAGTCAGGGAATGAACAAGAGACAGTCTTTTCCGAGTGAGATTCTGCTATATGATGTTATCAAAGTGGTAATAATAGTTAGGCATATCAGTCAAGTGTGGATTTTATGCCAACACAAAGCAAGCTGAAGGGGAATCTCTAAAGTCCCAGAGAAGAACAACTTGAAGAATAAAGCAGTCTCAACAGTCTCATCTCATCTCAAACAAACAAAAAAAAAAGATACTAAGACAATTTAGTCTCTTCTTCTTCCTCATTCACTCTTTTTAAAAAAAGGGGGCAGGGGGGGGGGGGGGAATCAGTTGGCAAGTTGTAGTTTTTTTACAACTAGTCTTTCAAGCCCAGCACATCAGATTTCAGCAAACCCCTAGTTGGTTTTTTTTTTTTTTATATATATATATAATGCTTGTCAGGAGGCAGTGGGTTTATTTACCAGACCCTCTTTCCTCTACTCCAATAGGGCCTCAGCACCCAAATGGGGACGTTGGTCTGTTCAATTGAAATGTGTTATTATAGTTTTAAGTGCATTATGCAAATGAATTTCCCCTCAAAGATAAACTTGTCACCTGTGCACGCACACCTTGACAAATAGCGCCCACTCTGTGTCCTAAATAACTGTTTGCAAACCAATATATTTTCAATGCATGAAATAAACAGAAAGGTAAAAGGTAAAGTCGGGAGATGTGAACCAGCGTCATCGCACACGGTTATAAACCATAAGTGCTCTGCCTGCAGTATGGACTGCTGATAAGAAACTGACCGCCTGTGTCGCCATCTGCACACAACTCCATAGCTACAGTGACATTTACCCCAGAGTGTTAGGAAAGCTGCCAACTTAACCATCCACAACTGAATGAGAAATTACACTATCAGACAGAATACACTGTTTAAAAGAAACACTTAGAAGCCGAAGATCAAATGGTCTGGGTATACTGTTAGACAGCAGCATCGCCAGAAGATCTGATACAATAGGAAGAGGGTGCTAAGAAGCAAACAGATGTCCATACAGAAATTGCATTCACAAAGAATGACAACAGTCAATTCCAACCATCAAGCGCTGGTCCATAATTATTCCTCCCAATGAGGCCTGATGGCAAAAGTTAATTTTGATGATTCTATGGGCTCTACTAGATCACTGCATGTATGCAAGATAATTGCACATACAGCATATTTTATTTCTAACCTCCCCTTATTGTTCCATTTCAATATATTCCAGCAACACAATTCTGAACAAACAAGTTACATTATCTTTAGATTTTGCCTGCATGAAATCATCAGTTGTTTTGCTTACATAAACAAAAGCACACATTTATTTTGCCTGCATGAAATCATCAGTTGTTTTGCTTACATAAACAAAAGCACACATTTATTTTGCCTGCATGAAATCATCAGTTGTTTTGCTTACATAAACAAAAGCACACATTTATTTTGCCTGCATGAAATCATCAGTTGTTTTGCTTACATAAACAAAAGCACACATTTATTTTGCCTGCATGAAATCATCAGTTGTTTTTGCTTACATAAACAAAAGCACACATTTATTTTGCCTGCATGAAATCATCAGTTGTTTTGCTTACATAAACAAAAGCACACATTTATTTTGCCTGCATGAAATCATCAGTTGTTTTGCTTACATAAACAAAAGCACACATTTATTTTGCCTGCATGAAATCATCAGTTGTTTTGCTTACATAAACAAAAGCACACATTTATTTTGCCTGCATGAAATCATCAGTTGTTTTGCTTACATAAACAAAAGCACACATTTATTTTGCCTGCATGAAATCATCAGTTGTTTTGCTTACATAAACAAAAGCACACATTTATTTTGCCTGCATGAACAACAAAGTGAAGGACACTTTTCACATCAATAGCATATCAGGCATATCTTCTCTTCTTTTGTGCATTTACCCGTTGTATACTGAAGTGAGAAGTCCTGGTTGTTTGTCCACTTCTAAACTTTGGATTTGTTCCAGAACGTGAGTTTTGTGTGCCCATCCGTTTTGCGGATCTAGCTTACATGCAAGCAGACTTTCTTGACTCTCAAGCACAGGTACTTTGATGTCAAAGGAAACACCCATTAATTAGTTTGCTTTTATGACATGTTCATTTGGTGAGGGGGGGGGGGGGGGGCTAACACCCCCCCCCCCCCCCCACAATGGGGCCCTGGAACCCACACGGAAAATATTAAGCATAAATTGATACTCATATTTTTGTAAGTAGGCGTCTAGGGCTTAGGTTTTGCGAATGTGCTTCGTAATGCCAGGGTACAGGGTTCGATCCGAGCTGCAGGCCCTGTGCTTTGTGTTGGTTTCGAAGGTGGTATCGAGAAGCCGACTGTCCAGAAGACATAGCAAATGACTAGACTTAAACTTGCCCGGAAAAATCGCAACAGCCAAGAAATGCTGGGGTGGGTTGTGCAGCGTCCTGTAAAGAATACACAACTAACTTTAACATATTTTTTGTAAACCAATCCACATTCAATGGGTGATAAAGAGTTCATGAAAGAAAAGACTTCAGGTGGATACAACATGCCGAGCCTGGAGCATCTGTAAACTGACAGGTCATTCCCTGAATGCTTGTTACTAAAGTCTTGTGTAGGGGATACAACATGCCGAGCCTGGAGCATCTGTAAACTGACAGGTCATTCCCTGAATGCTTGTTACTAAAGTCTTGTGTAAGGTTCCTCACAACATGCAGTATCCCACCTGCCGCTTTTACTTTCCAAGACTTTACCTGACACCCATTTGAGGCTGGGTCGACCTGGAAGACATGAACAAAGGCACACAGGAAAAATTGGTAATGACAATAACTTCACAATCATCATCATCAGTGATCTTGGGTATTCACAGATTGTGAGGAGCTGCCACTAACTTCTTGTTGAACTTCCACAGTCTGTAAACCATTAAATTCACTCAAATCAAAGAGTTCATGAAACACTGGTTTCTGGTGGATACAACACACCGAGCCTGGGGTGTCTGTAAGCTGACATATCATTTCCTGAATGCCAGTAACTGAAGTCTTGTGTAGAGTTCCCTGCAACATGCGATACACCTCACCCTGGAAGAGATACATTCACTGGATCAGCTGCACTAATATACATTTATATTCACGTTTTTTTTTTTTTTAACATGTTAATGCCAACGAATGTCAGTTACTGCCTTTTGGGATTTCTTCTTCTTCTTCTGTGTTCACCTTTTTAAAAGGGCTGCATTGTGTTGTGGTTTAGATAGAAATTTCTGAAGAGTGTCATGAACTAAGAAGAAGAGCTAGTTCAAAAACAGCATCCTGTCCCAAAAGATGAGGTAGTTTAGAGTGTAGTTTCCAGAAACAGGGCAGAGGCAGACCTCAGCAAATGTGGATACAAGGCTGAAGATGCTGTGACTATGAAAGCACATAATGCTGAAGAACTGGCTAGGAAATGCGACTTTCAGGTGTTCCATGGAGAGAGTGATGTTCTGTAAAAGACCTGATGATGATGTCTATGAAAGTTACATAAGCTGTAGATAATGCTCATCATCATGTAGCAGGTCCTTTGCAGAACGTCGCTCTCATCATAGTGTCTAAAAGAAACTCGGTCTCTCGCCAGCTCTCCCGCCTCATATACTTTCATACTCAAGGAGTCACTTATATCCCGTGCCCATCTTCGTGTTGGTCGGTTCCTGCCCCTCCTTCCTGGTACCATGCCTTCTGCTATAATTGTTTCCAATCCGTCGTGGCACTTTTTATGACCAAAATATTTTAGCTTCTGAGACAGGATGCTGTTTATTAGCCAATCTTCCTTGATGTTCAGATCTTTCAAGATGTCAGTATTTCTCCTCTTTTTTGTCCAAGGTATTCTGAGAATCTTTCTATAGCATTTCAACTCAAAAGCCCCTATTCTCTTTCTGGGACTGGGAGATAGTACATGACTCACATCCATATGTTGCTACAGGGAAGATGCATGCTCTCAAAATTCTAATTTTGATTTTCTTGCTGGTGCTTAGCCATAGACTTGCATTGCTATGGCCATCCTTCTTTTAATTTCTGTCAGTCTCCATTGCTATAAAGAGCCTAGATATTCAAGTTTGTGACATTTTCAATTTATTCACTATTAATTGTTATTTTTGGGCAACAGCCAGTTTTATCTTTGGACATTATTTTTGTTTTCTTTAAATGCAAGGACAGATTTTGATCTTTACTGTGCTTTTGGACAGACAATTTAAATTTTCTATTCCACTTTACGCTGTTCGAAAGGAGGACTGTGTCGTCTGCATAGCGAAGTTGCGAAATAGGGTTGGAACCATTTTGAGCGGATCATTAACTGTCACAAGTCTGGTCATTTTTTACACTTCTCATTATATTTTCTATAATAGGTGTGGTGATAGAATGCACCCCTGCCTCACTCGAACCAATCTGTTTCACCAGCTGCTCTGATGGCTGCTTGTTGTTCTTGATAAAGATTTTCAATTAAATGCATGCACCAAATGTGCTGGAAACCCCATACTTCTCATAAGATAATGCTTATCTACCTGTAAATAAAGGAGTCGCCGTGGCCGAGCGGCTAGACGCTCGCTGCGGATCAGAAGGTCGTGGGTTCGCTTCCTGGCAGAGCCGGACTTTTTTCAAAAATGACCTTGGCTCCCAGGTCGACCCAGCCTTAAGTGGGTACTGGGTGCAGTCCCTGGAAAGTGAAGGCAGCCGGCGTGATACTGACCACATCACCCATCTTGTGCCGAATGGTCTAAAAAATATAGGTCTAGCCCTATATGCCTTAAGGTGTGGAAAAGGGTCTTTTACTTTTACTTTACTTACCTGTAAATAATAGAGAACTTTGATCGGTCGAGCATCTCCCAAGGTCACTTGTGGATTGTGAGAGATTATTTCCAAAACTTCACTTAAATCATTGATCCTATAGGCAGGAATGAGATCACACATCCCTACAAGTTCAGCCTTCAATTTGCCATCAGGTTCTGCATTAAACAGCATTAACGAACAGTGTTAACAGGAAAAAAAAACTGATTATATAATCACACAGGCGTACACTCTTCCTATGATCCAGCAAGTTAAAAAAAAAGACCTCTTTTCATATCTTAAGGCATGGGGCGCTAGCTCAATATTTATTTCAGAACAAGAGAATCAGTAGAGAAACAAGATTATTACGGCCTGGAGAGAATGAGGCACCTTGGTGTAACCAGATAGTCTGGCCGGCTCACTACACTCAGAGGAAAGGCAAGACAAACATATAACCAGATTGTGACCGGTACCATCAGTATTGGGACTCTGCGCTGGCTGCTAAAGATGAGGAGGGAGCACACATGGGAATGCCCGAGTGCTGTGACGTCATTTCTTGACTCAACTCAACTTAGTTAGAGAACAATCAGCTTGCAATGGTGAAGTCAGTCTCATGCCAGTAATCTTTTGTGCCCAGCACACTTCAATAGGGATTAGAACTTATGACCACTGGATTGACGGGCAGTAGTTCTAGCCACCACTGTGTGGCAGCAACAATGGGGCTTCCCATGATAGCATAGCCATTGACAAGATTTCTGTTTTAAGCCTACGACTTATGATAGTTCTAAAGTCTGTCAAAGGTTTCTTCTGTGTCTTATTCTTTGTAAGAATGTATAATCATCATCATCATCATCATAACCACTTCTGCCGTTAAGCGTTGTGGGGAGGAATAATTTGCAATCCAGTGCACGTTGGCTGCCACTGGCTATTGTCATGCCATGAAGGCGTTGTCTTTAATGTTGTCGATCCATGTTTTCTGCGGCTGTCCTCTTGCTCTTGTAGCTTATCTTCTGAAATGTAGTGCTTGTGATGGTATTTGATCTTGCTGCATTCTAACAAGATGGTCAAACCACTTGATCTGCTGTTTCTCGATGAATCTAGTACAAGGTGTCGATCTCACAATTTGACAGATAGTTTCATTATTCACTCGATTTCGTATGGTTAGGTTGGCTGCTTTTCTCAGGCACCTCATCTCGCAGGTGGTGATTTTGCGCATATGGGCTTTAGATACAGTGTCCATGTTTGGCACTAATAGCTTAATGTTAGAATGAATATGCTATTAATAATCTGTCTCTTTGCACTCATAGTTATGCGTTATGCTTGGATGTCTTAATAATGGTGACAATTGCTTTCTGACATCTGGTTTCTATTTCTCTGTCAATTCTACCATCTTCTGTGATCATACTTCATAGATATTTAAACTCCTTAACTTGATTCAGGGCAGAACATTCAGCTGTTTGTGTAGTGGGGCAGGGATTCTACTAACTTGCATTGTTTCAGTTTTGTTTACTTTGATCTTCATGTTGTATTTACTGCATGCTGAGTTTAACCTGTTAATGTGGTCTTGCAGTCTATGTTCTTCAGGGTAGAACAAGCACTGGTCGTCAACAAATGGTAGTTCGTTTAATGTTGGTGAATCGATTACTTCTCCTGATGTGTGTACTTCCTCATGATTATAAAGGTCTATGTTGTCTGTATCATAACTTGCTTCTTTAGATATTCTGTCTAAATAGATGTTAAATGTATCACAGTTACATTTTTTTCTGTATGTGTGTATGTAGGTCTCTCTTTCATGTGCAGGATTGGGGGGAGGGGAGAACAGATATCCCTAAAAAACTTTTATTGCCACATGGCGTTGGTATTCATTTATAACTATGGTCATTTCTGACGCAGATGATCTTCCATGCCATGATGTCAGACTGTCCAGCATCTTCTCTCTCTGTGTCTTTCTCTGCCTCTTTTCCTCTCCAGCTTTCTCAGTCATGATGAACTCGCTTTCTCCTTCTCATGACATGAACAAAGCATTTTGATTGTCTTTTTCTGATTGTCTCTTTGTGAGTGTTTCTTCAAAGGCATTTTCTTTACTCTTTTATACATGAAGGGTGTTCTCACCATCTGCCTGTTGAACCATATGCCCGCTGCTTCCATATCATTTTTCCCTAAGTGGCTAATTCCCTTGCGTATAATAGGATAGGATTTATATAGCTCTTGATAATTCTCTTTCTCACGTCAGTTGACGAATAAAAATTGCATAGAATATTCTTCATTTTGTGAAATACTGCCTCTGCTTGCCTTATTCTACACACTAGCGAGGGAAAAAATACTTTCATGAAAACAAACAATATCTCTCTGTGCCATACAAACCTCTGTGACATCGAATATCAAAACCATTGGCTACAAGCCTCTCATCGCTGATATGGAAATAAGTACCCCTTGTTTCACAGCTTCTGGCCAGCTGTTCCAAGGTCTGCCACAATCTTTCATCCAGGTGTCTGATCAACATTAATAACACCAAAGGTTACATTCATTATAACACACATTTAACTATGTAAAACAATGGGTTGATGCTCTGCTTCATAATAATCAGTAATCATTATATTCACTGCAGCAACACAGCAAGTGATGATAAACAGCTTACAGTTCAGAAGAAAGTGGCAAATAAAAAGAAAATTTAAATATTTTTTTAACCTGGTCAAACAAAAATAGGTTTAAAAAAAAAAAACAGCAACTATAGTAAAATTTAAAAATAGAAGCAATGTGTTTTAATGACTTACTTCTTCAGTGTTCCGAGCCCTTGAGGTTCACTGCTACAGATATCACGCGCCTCCACTCATCTCTCTGGCTGGCCTTCTCTTTCCAGTTCGTAACACCAAGTGTTTGCAGATCACTCTGGACAGTATCTCTCCATCGTTTTCTTGGTCTGCCTCGTGGTCTATGACCATTCATCTCTCTTGTGTATACAGTTTTTTCTCTCTGTCATCTGACATTCTCTCAATATGCCCCAGCCTTTTCAACCTATTAGCTCTCATGATGCCAACGATCAAAGGCAATTGAAACAGATCATGAATTTCGTTCTTGCTTCTCACTTTCCATTCCCCATTGTTTACATCTTTTATAGGTCCAACGATTCATCGTAATATTTAATGACTTACTTGGGAAGAGTATTTTCAAAGTGTGATCTTCTGCCTTTCATTTCACAACTAAGTACAAGTCCTTTATACAAACCTGTTCAGCTGATCGGTCCAGCAGTTTGTCCCCAAAGGGCTGTTACCTAAAGTTATATGAAACCATCCTGAGATTCAAAATTCTTAATCTGGATGGCCGACCAACAAGGCAGATCCCACATTTCCCATTCAAGCTCTAAAGAAGTTCTATAATTAAGACACCTTTAACAGCTACACCAGCCTGGACTAACCTGCAGTCCTACACACGTGGTCCATTTTATGGGATAAAGCAGCCAGTCTCACACCAACCCGCCTTATTTACCCCTTGCATACTACATGGACACTGTTACTTTTCTTTACTTGCCTTATGGGCCCTGCTATTAAAGACGATAAAACTTCTAAAATTAAAATATTTTTGTCACTTTAAATATCACTGAAGTTTAGAGAAAACAATAATGGAGGTGAATATGCCTGGGAAGAGAGGAAGAGGAAGGTTAAAGAGAAGATGGGTGCAGGATGTGGCTGATAATTGGACATGGGACATCTTTCTTGTGATCAAGAAGTTTTCCAGAGTGTAGTTATGAGAGCAAAGTTCTGCAGAAGGAGAAACTGATGGGCCCCAGGAACACATTGTTGTTTACAGAAGCTAACCACCAACCAGGTTTGAAAATGTGCATCATGTGTAACAATCAAACATTTTGTTTTTGTTTTTTTGTTCTTACATATTTTTATGAAAGCTACTGTTTATGACCGTTTGTAGCAAACCTACAAATAGATATACCTGCCAGCTATAAATATGACTTCAGCATGGCTTTTTAGAGCCAAGTTTGCTACCTGTCTTCAACATGCATTAGAAACATTATGTTGTGGGCAGACTTTCTAATGCTATAAACTGACCAGGACAATTGCAATGCAGCTTTTACTTTATGATTTTACACTGTCATATTATTTGTATCAAACACATAACACCTGCTAGCTAGCCTTCTGCTCTTGCCCATGAAGTACAATCCAAACCATTATTCTGAGATCCACCTGAAGAAATAACTGAACAAAACCGACTACACAGCCGCTTACACAGACTGAAACTGGTCCTGTCACCCACGGACAGAACAGACAGTCCAACATTACCTCAAGACTACCACTCGGTTTGTCAACTGGGTATTGAGCATTTGCTCACAGAGAGAAACAGTCAGATAAAGTTATTAGGCAGTCTCAGAGAATAGCAACATACACTTTAATCAACAACACACGGATAACATTGGGTGACTGTTTCACAGATAATGATTTGTTAAAGAAAGATAAGTCATCAAAATCCAGACCTGAACATAACAACTGACTGAGAAATCACTTAACATTGAAATACATCTACTGCAGAACAGGCAACTTAAGATAATCTTCAAGACTCTGCCTTGCATTATGTTAGTTGTGGACTAACAGCTTCATGCAAAGACAAAATATGACGCTTTTTGGAAGTCACAGAAAGATCTCCATGGCGGCAACTGACATACAAAAACCTGGATTTATGTAGACATAACTAGAACAATAGCAGACGATAAGTTCCAGAAGTGATAGGATGCACAGAAATGTAAAACAGGGATCTTATTTGACTCTTGCAGTAAAGGACAAATGAGCATAAACAACTATCTTAGCAGTGTGGCATATCCACTATTGGTTTCACAGTCTTTTATCAAACTGTTAATGTGAAAATCCTGCAAAATAAGAAAAATAAATGATCAAGTTACCACACAGCTAATAAAATCAACATCTAACTCACAGACAGCAGAGATCCATAGGGGATGGCAACAATTTTGCTTTTAATCTGTGCTTGTCCTTTAAGTTTCTGTACAATACTGCCTCCCCTAGTCTGTAAATGTTGACAAGACTGAGCTTGTCACCTTGGCCACAAAACCAAGCATCACATAATTTAGCCTGGCCAATCACAGTTGGTGTCTCGAAAAAAATCCTGCAAAAAAAAATTAAATACCCAAATTACAGCAAAATTACAAACAGATGTAATGTTTCAAGAAAATCAACAGTGAAGACAAAAGGGAAAATACCTCATTCGGCTATGGCTGATGAAACTGGAGATCTGATTTACCACCAGAGTGATTGAACAGATACATACATAACCAACTGGCCATTAAAAACATAAATGTAGAGTGATTATACGGGTTAGCAAAACCACGCCCTTCTGTATTTATGTCCTGACTAAATCACATGACATTTTGGCGAGGTCCCCTCGAAAATTTGGTTAGTGGAAGCGTTTCCATGTTGCATTGTGTGACATTTAAATGTGCTTACAAAGTTCTGTGTTCTGAATGTATTCGTATTACAAATCAACAAACGGATATTGTTAAGTGGGTATACAAGATTTTTAAACTTTGCTGTTAGATTACAGCAATTTGAATTTAAATTCACGGGAGACAGTCGTGTTGTGATGTGTGTGTCACAGTGTCTAGTCAATAGTTAGGAGTTTTTGGAACTCTTTGTTTATTCTTTTTCTATTTTGAATATGGAAATTTTACTTTTGGGGAAATTACAAACAGGTTATTTAGAAGCCAAATCTGGAGAATATCGACAGTTGTCAGGTGCAAACTATCTTGTGTTGGAAGAAAACTATTGCTTTCATATTGACTGTGCATAACTGGTGCGACTACACTGTGGATAAATTGTGTCGACATTTCAGAGCTCTGGGTAAGTGGATAAAAACAATATTTACTAACTAACCTCTCACAGCAAGTCACTCTTTTTCTCTTTACAAATTTTTGACTAACAGTATAATTATATGATGTAGAAGTAGAACCAAAAACTTCTGGTTGTTCATCTACTTCTTATGTTTATTTGCAGTTGTATGGTCTGGGTTCATTTTTGTGAACCATCTTCTACTTCGTGATCACTGGCTGTAAACTCTGGCAGAAACTTCTGGTAGTTCATCTACTTCTTATGTATATTTGCAGTTGTATGGTCTGTATTCATTTTTGTGAATCATCTTCTGTTTCGCGATCAATGGCTGTAAATTCTGGCAAAAACTTCTGGTTGTTCATCTACTTCTTACGTATATTTGCTGTTGTATGGTCTATGTTCATTTTTGTGAATCGTCTTCTGCTTCATGATCACTGGCTGTAAACTCTGGCAGAAACTTCTGGTTGTTCATCTACTTCTTATGTATATTTGCAGTTGTATGGTCTGTGTTCATTTTTGTGAATCGTCTTCTGCTTCGCGATCACTGGCTGTAAACTCTGGCAGAAACTTCTGGTTGTTCATCTACTTCTTATGTATATTTGCAGTTGTATGGTCTGTGTTCATTTTTGTGAATCGTCTTCTGCTTCACGATCACTGGCTGTAAACTCTAGCAGAAACTTCTGGTTGTTCATCTACTTCTTATGTATATTTGCAGTTGTATGGTCTGTGTTCATTTTTGTGAATCGTCTTCTGCTTCACGATCACTGGCTGTAAACTCTGGCAGAAACTTCTGGTTGTTCATCTACTTCTTATGTATATTTGCAGTTGTATGGTCTATGTTCATTTTTGTGAATCGTCTTCTGCTTCAAGATCACTGGCTGTAAACTCTGGCAGAAACTTCTGGTTGTTCATCTACTTCTTATGTATATTTGCAGTTGTATGGTCTGTGTAATGTATATGTGTGATGTATTTTTAAACAGTTACCAAAAAATTCACAATGATAAGGAACTTCTTCTTCTTCTTCTTCGCGTTCACCAGCTGTAAACTCTGACGGAAGGTTCTGGTTGCTCGTCCACTACTGAACTGCAGTCCTGCTCCAGAATCTGAGTGTTGCGCGTGCATCAGTTTTACAGATCTCATTCTCTTGAATACAGACTGCTGGTTCCTTGCCTCTCCGGCAGATGCACTCCGACTTCAAAGGAAGCTTCCCAATTAGTCGACTGATTTCATCCAACAAGATTAAACTGGACAAATTTGTTTTTCCTGTTTGTACCTTGAGGATAAATATTTAGTAGTGCTATAAGTAATAAACACAACGTACATGAGGCGAGGCTAAAAGACAAGAGGCCAACCAAGAAATAGACCGGTTGAAAGAGTAAAAGAGACACACCACAGAAACACAATACAACATTAACACAGGCTAGACAATTAGCAAAAGACAGGAAACTACAGCTACCTCCTCTCTGTGGTGTTTTACTGCATAAGCTTTAGGATAAAAGAAGAAGAATTTAAAGCTGATAAAACATTTTACTTTAAAAATAAACCAATAATATGGAAATACCTGTCTGGTTTTATTTCCTTTTTCAGCAAGGCAGTCCTCAAATCTTTTACATCACAGTGAAGTTTATTCTCTGATTGGTACAGTCGTTGTTTCAAAGTTTTCTTGTCTGGGTTCTTCACAGGGTGTTCTTTCTGTCCACTCTAAATGAACACATAGATAAAATATAAAATATTTTACAAAAACCCATGCTTAAACAATAACTTTTGAATGGGAAAGACATTTTTTACAAATGGAGCTCTTCTGCTGGTGAGGGTTACAAGCAACAGCAATAGATCACCAATAGCAAAGAAAGTATTCCCATGGCAAACAGCACATTTTGGATGTAAAGTGTCAAGTTTCACTCCAGAAATGCTTTAAAACAGAAAGGCAGGAACCTGCGGTTCTCCCCCCCCCCCCCCCCCCCCCCCCCAGTCCCCAAGTCTTCTTGGTGACTGGCCATAGCAGAAATGCTAGATAAGCAACAATATGTTACAGATAGAAATGCCGAGTTCACAGCTGCTCGGGATGACAAGGTTAAGCTGTCATATATTCTAGGCCATGCCGTAATAAAGTTGGATGCTGAGTTCTCCTCTTTGCTGTCTGTCTCACCTTCCCAGGAAATTATTTGGTACTTATTTTATGAGGCCGGATCAAACCTCAAAGCAACACTGAATGGAAAGCACAATCCTGAATCTGATTGACCCAGCAACACTGAATGGAAAGCACAATCCTGAATCTGATTGACCCAGCAACACTGAATGGAAAGCACAATCCTGAATCTGATTGACCCAGCAACACTGAATGGAAAGCACAATCCTGAATCTGATTGACCCAGCAACACTGAATGGAAAGCACAATCCTGAATCTGACTGTCCCAGACCAGTATATGTAAGAAAGTGCATAAGTTAAGTCACATGTAAAAAGGAAACATCAGAGATAAATTAATTTACCTTTTTTTTCAAATGTTAGAAATTGTTAAAAACATTTTCCAAACTATTATACCATCATCTGTCTTCTAATTCTTAGCGACCACCGGCTGCAAACTGGCAAAAAGTTCTGGTTGTTTGCTTCTGAAATCTGGTCATGTTCTAGAACTTGAGTTTTGTGTACGTATCTGTTTTATAGATCTGGCTTATCTGTATGCAAACTGTTGGTTCCTCACCTCTCAAGCAGGTGCACTAAAGCTTCGAAGAAAATACCTCTAATTGGTCACCATTTAGAATATGCCTTAGGAGGGCAGTGGATGTTCTCTATCCCCCAACAACAGGGCCCCGGAACTCACACATAGGTTTTACACGCTCCTAAATAGTACTGATAAAATATTACTGCTGTTAAGCACATTTTTTTGAGAACCTGATCATTACTACAATAAAAAACAAAACTACAACTTATATTTAAAAACAAAAACTGACCTCGACAGTTATTTTTCTTTCCTTCACGGGACGTCTAGAAGAGGACTGACTATCTGAGGGTGGTGGCCTCTTTCGTGGAGTGTCCACCGGTGAACTTGTTAACAGTCTGACTGGCTGTTGGAATAAAGAAAACGAATCCTTTTTCCTGCTATACTCGTAACATTATGCTATCAGTGTCAAACAAAACCCCAAACCTTACACAGGATTTAAACCTTGGTCAGCTGCATGAGGGCCAAGCATTATTAATTGTTCAATCAGGCACTTCTCCAATGAATCAGGTGTCGATGGATAGAGGGTTTCAGGTATCGATGGATGCACAGGGCCTCAGGTGTCAATGGAGATACAGAGCTTCAGGTGTCAATGGACATACAGGGTTTCAGGTGTCGATGGAGATACAGGGTTTCAGGGATACAGGGTTTCAGGTGTCGATGGAGATAGAGGGTTTCAGGTGTCGATGGAGATACAGGGTTTCAGGTGTCAATGGACACACAGGGTTTCGGGGGTTGATGGACGTACAGAGTTTCAGGTGTCGGTGGAGATACAGGGTTTCAGGTGTCGATGGACATACAGGGTTTCAGGTGTTGGTGGGGACACAGGGTTCTGGATATCGCTCTTCTGGCTCTTACTCGCAGATATACTACTGTTGTAGTTTATCTGATGCTACCTCTTCAACCTTGTTCTTGGTCTCCCTCTGGCTATATATCCCTCTTCTAATGTTTTAAATGCCTTTTACAGACTAGGTATTTGTTCTTAGTGGGCAAACCATTTTATTTGCTGTCTTTGTATATAAGTGGGTTTTATTCAATGCAGAAGGAAGACAAGTTTTATTCAGAGTATAATGTTTCTGTCTTGTGAGTAGTGGAGGTGTCCAATATTTAAATTTTTATCCCAGCTTTATCCAAGACCTAGTGACTTTCACAAAGGAGCATCAATGCAGATTAAACCTTATTGTCAAGCAAAACCTGGTAGATGGCTGTCACTGATGAAAGGCCCTATCCTACCCGAAGTAGTGCTGTCCACTGAGGTTGCAAACCCTTTAATTAATTACCAAACGAATTAATTCTATTTTCAAAGGGCCATACAGGCCCAGTCTATTCAAACATGAATATTTCACTTACACAGAAATTATAACTTCCACATTATGCATGTTATATCAACGTAGCAGTAATCATAAGATGATCAAGGCCATTCTTGTGACTTCAGACAGCTCTATAAAAAAAAAGGAAGAGACTAGAACCCCCATGTAATATCCCCAAATACAGCAGTGAGTCAGCTGCAGTCAACCTCCTTATGAAGACTGCACACAATTTATTTTATAAAATAAGGTGCTTCATTAATATCTTACCCTAAACAGGGGAAATCCAGAGGTCACGGACAAGTCTAATATTTCAGGGGGTGGCAGAAAGACTGCATGCAGTTGTGGGACCTAGACTGCATGCAGTTGTGGGACCTAGGCTGCACTCTCTCACGGGACATAGGTGGGTTGGGGTTGGGGTTAGGGCGAGTTCTAGATGTTTTGGGGTCGTTAAAAGCATCAGAAAGCCGGGAAACACAGTGTTACCACCCTCTAAAATGTTGGACTGTCCTGTGACGTCATCTGGGGTAGCATATTAATAAAGCACCTAAAATCAACGCTGATCACTTTCACACTAAATTTATTGTAGGATATAGAACAGAGACTGAACACATGGATCTAAACCGATGCAAATTTTGAAAATAATCTCAGTGCATCAGCACTGTATAGCCCCTCTATGATTGGAAAGGAAACAGAACTTTACTGAACAGACACAGTACTAGACCCGATCAATTCTGAATTTCCTGGGGTGATATGGAGTCCCATGTTACAGAATATATAAGCTAATAAAAGATTAAATAAAAGAAATCCCTATGTGGATTCCGAGGCCCCATTATGGGAAAACAAGAATAGACCCACTGTTCTCCCCCAAAAAGCCTGTCACAAGAGTTGTCTATAGGGGTTTCCTTCGAAGTCAGGGTGCATCTGCCTGTGAGGCAAGGAACCAACAGCCTGCATACAAATAAGCTAGATCTGTAAACCAGAAGTGCACACAAAACTCAAGTTCAAAAACAAGACTAAAGTCCTGAAGTAAAGGAACAACTAGAATTTTATGCGGGAGTTTACAGCCGGTGAACGCAAAAAAATAAGAAGAAATAAAAGAAATACTTTATACAAAACAACCCGAACAGATGATGAACACTTGCAAATGTGACTGTAGGGTATTGTGCCAAACAGCAGAAGCCAAGATGCCAATGGATAAATAACATCACACAAAAATCAGTGTTTACCCACCTGCAGCTGTCCACCATTAGCTGACTTCCCACTATGACCCATACTCCAAGCCTTGCCAGTCACGGTCTCCTTGCTTTCTGCACTGGCTTCAGCATTATCTGCATGATCTTTATCCACATCAGGATCTATTACTTGATCTGTGTCATGGTTATCTGGCAGTTTTCTTGTAATGGAACTGTCCAGCACAGAAGACTCCTCTGATATATCTATCCCTTTCTCAACAGTCCTGATTTTTAATGGTATCAATGGGCTTGAACAATCATTCACAGACTCTGGTACAGATGAATCGCACATCAATTCGGTGGAATTTGCACAAGAATTTAAATGTTCAAGTGTAACATCTACAGCTGCTGTATCTTTACTATTATTACCTTCACATGAAATCCTGGCATTTTTAACAGATATCTTGCTGAACATGTTTGATGTTGAGCTTGTATCTGTTTTTCTATGTTGAAGACTTTCTGAATCTATGTCCATTTCATTCAATTTTGCTGAAGAGTTTTCATTATTGTGAAATGTCAAGATAAAAGAAGGTAACGGTTTTGATTTATCAACAGTTTTTTCTTGCAAAGTACTATTTGCACAACTGTTGTCAATATTAGGTGTCACATGACCTCTCCCTTTATCATCAGCTACTTTTCCAAGCAGTTTTCTGACAATCGCAGCAGGTTCAGCCTGAATAAAAAAAAGAGACAGAAAAGTTGTAAAAAGTTAATAATGTACTATCAGTAAGCAAATTATTATGTGGGCTGAATAAAGCTTTTTAATAATTTACGCACACTGAAATGTAACATGAATACAAATCAAAAGGAATTAACTTTTTATCAAAATTATACTCATGACAACTAGCAATGTGAAAATCAACAAATAACACAAAAATGGCATTATAGACTTGCAGACAAAAAAATGTGTTAAGGCAAAAGAAATCCTAAGTATTCTGCATAAAAATTATTAAAGGACATAAAGATTTTCACATGGAAAATATCTAAAAATACCAAAATAATAAAAAAATTTAATAATAATACTTGAGTCGTCCGTTGATGAAAAGTAGCAGGAACTGAAAGGAAAATTTACAATTAATAAAAAATTTTTAAAAAACTTCGGGGGTTGAACACACGACCCTCCGATTCTAAGGCGAACGTGATACCAACTACACTATGCTACCGCCTGACGCATTTCGCTGTGTGAATGATAATAATGAACGATGTGCGCAGACTATCAAAAACATGTCTAAGCTTGTAGTCTATTGCCGCCTACATGAGCACTGTTGTCCCAAAAATGTTTGAGATTATCAACAATAGTAAAAATATGTCCCTCGATATTATTTTACGGGAGTTTTTAGCAAACAGACTTTGCTCAAGTACTCTATTTTGAGTTTCTTTGTTCTAAGCATTAGCAGACAGACAGCAAAAAAAAAAAAAAAAAAAAGTTCGTCCGAATCTGTGTCTGTCCATCGGCGGGAAAGACGAGAATTTTTAGTGACTTAACTGTTTTAAATTACAGTAGCAGAAATAAAGATAGAGCTGGAGTCATCAAAATTATGCACTACAGGTTTCAAATCATCGGTTCATCAAGATAACTGATCAATTTATTGCCGTTTTGATGGCGCTTCATTGTCGCTGCTCTCTGATTCCGACGATGAGGACGTCGGACAGGCAAACAGCTTTTTTTGGACACGCTGATGGCCTAGTCAAATCTTCTTGTTCACTGTCAGAAGTACACATTTCAAAGTCATCTTCTCTATCACTTCTTGACAGAAACTCCACCAATTCTTCATCAACTTTAACAAGTTTTCTTGCCATTTTGTACTAAGTGTACAATAATCCAAAAGCACAAACATATATCAGGGCACAAAATACACAGATCACCGACCACGCTGTCACGGTAAACAAAGCAACGGGATAACGCAAAATGCAGTAAACACACCTTAAACACACATAAAAGCACGTGCCAGTGCTTCTAATCATATGTAAATGGGTCAGTTTAATCTAAATATAGCTAATGTAATAGCCAATAAAATACGAGGTAACAGAAATCTGTAAGAAAAGTCCAAAAACGGCTTAGGACGTCCATAGCACTGGGGGTCAAGAAAAAAAATAACGTCCAAAGACGGGGGTAGCAGCGTACGGGAAATCAGGAAGAGACGTCCATAGCAGCGAAAGTGTTAAACTGTCATTACGAAGTCACCATATTCGTCTGCACCGTAATTGTAATGTGCTTAACACTCTTGACATTCTTAACGACAATACTGACAGGTTACAAGACAATGGAGTGTCACTGTCATGTCTAGATTTTCATATGAAGTCTTCTAGTATTTGACATCAGCAGGTAAATGAGGAATGTCTGCCTCAAACATTGTGCAGTGTGTATACAGTCTTAAGAAAGGCTTAGAGGTACCCCCCCCCCCCCCCCTCCCATAAAACCCTAGCCTGTGCAACATGTGGCAACTGCCTGACCAAGCAATTTTAATTACAGATTTCATGGTGTTTTAGCATGTTGCAAACTAAGAAACAATACTATCAAATTAACAAATTTTCAGTCTAGGAACAAGGAACAACTATTGAACATCATGGCCTGGTCACAATATAAAATAGAGAGATCTGTTACTGACAATTTTGGAAGATAAGATCCTGAGAAAGAGAAAATTATATTCATTGTAAAAATGACTACATTTTGCAAGCATACAGGAAAGTTGGGGTTCCAACTCTCGCATTGTCTGATCGGAGTTGCTGAAAACTAAAAACAGGAGACAAAAGCAGACATCTGAGGAAAATGACAGACAACTTCAATACCAGTCTTAAGACTGAATGAATAACATTAAACCTTATACTAATGCTTGCTATATTGACCTTGAGCTAGAAAGAACCTGAAAAAACATTACCCTCATTAGAAAAGAAATAAGCATGTACTATTGTTTTCTGACATAATTGTAAATCAAAGCCATGTTTCCCCATTGTAAATTTGAATAAAGAAGACACAAACAACAGACTGCACAATTTACTGCCTGGCATATTTCGCTGCATCTCGTCAGGTGCATGCTACAGTAACAATTACATAAATGAAGTAAATAAGTGAATCCTATATAACTGAAGCACAAATTCAACAACAATCAAATGCAAATTCTTGTTTTACAAGGGCAGCCGCAGGGTCAGAATCATGACTTTTTGTATACAAAGTTCAGGGCGGAGGTAACGAATGGAAAATAAAAAGCTCCCTTCACGAACTTACATCAGACAAACTTTTTTCAATGTTCTGCTCCTGGGTAATCTTCACGGCTTCACTGTAATGCCAGCTAGGCACATTGTCTAAAGGACCATAAATCTTCAGTAACAGCTCTTCCAAAAATGTCCTCACCTCAATCTATGGTTGAAAAAGACACACACACAAAAGAATCAGTAATTTAAACATTTTCAAACAGTATGTTTTTATTACATATTACACTTAGGATTGTATGATAATGTAACTGTCTAATTACATAATTGTTTAAGTTCTATACACAGCTGTCAGTTACTGACTACAATCAAGCTACAGTGTGGTCCAGCTCTATATTATTGACTACAATAAAGTTAAAGTTAGAGAACTGCAGTTCGTGGTAGATAGGTCGGCGAGTGGGGTGAGGAAACAGGCTCAGTCAGTCGTCAACCTGGATAAGGCAGCGGTATTGTGGTGTTGTATAAATAAAGAATTGTTAGAGATGTGTTGTGCCGAACATCACAATAAACAGCAGTAATATAAAGAGAGATAATTCACTAAACTATCTAGAAATTACTTTTGACAGGAGTCTGTCTTTCAAACGCCATGTGTAAGAGGTAGTTTTAAAAGATAATGAAAGGACTCAATGCTTTGAAGGTGATGACATCAGCAGACATGGAACAGAAAATGCTCTATACACTCTACCAGCAACTGATTATTTCAGTGATGGAATATAGTTTGGGACTGCTAACATTACCTCATTCCCAAACAAAGAAGTCTGGACGCATACAAAATGAAGCCATGCAAGTTATTTTGATGTTTACACACGAAACACCAATATTATGCATGCGGCACATACTTGAATTACCATCTGTATATGAGAAATACAAGGTTTTACAGGTGAAAATGTACCTTACAGTCGAAACAGACAAGAACACCTTCTGTGTGAGGTCTTAGGGCAGTGGCTCTCAACCTTCTTAATCCCTTTAATACAGTTCCCTCATGTTGTGGCGACCCTTTAATACAGTTCCCTCATGTTGTGGCGACCCTTTAATACAGTTCCCTCATGTTGTGGCGACCCTTTAATACAGTTCCCTCATGTTGTGGCGACCCTTTAATACAGTTCCCTCATGTTGTGGCGACCCTTTAATACAGTTCCCTCATGTTGTGGCGACCCTTTAATACAGTTCCCTCATGTTGTGGCGACCCTTTAATACAGTTCCCTCATGTTGTGGCGACCCTTTAATACAGTTCCCTCATGTTGTGGCGACCCTTTAATACAGTTCCCTCATGTTGTGGCGACCCTTTAATACAGTTCCCTCATGTTGTGGCGACCCTTTAATACAGTTCCCTCATGTTGTGGCGACCCTTTAATACAGTTCCCTCATGTTGTGGCGACCCTTTAATACAGTTCCCTCATGTTGTGGCGACCCTTTAATACAGTTCCCTCATGTTGTGGCGACCCTTTAATACAGTTCCCTCATGTTGTGGCGACCCTTTAATACAGTTCCCTCATGTTGTGGCGACCCTTTAATACAGTTCCCTCATGTTGTGGCGACCCTTTAATACAGTTCCCTCATGTTGTGGCGACCCTTTAATACAGTTCCCTCATGTTGTGGCGACCCTTTAATACAGTTCCCTCATGTTGTGGCGACCCTTTAATACAGTTCCCTCATGTTGTGGCGACCCTTTAATACAGTTCCCTCATGTTGTGGCGACCCTTTAATACAGTTCCCTCATGTTGTGGCGACCCTTTAATACAGTTCCCTCATGTTGTGGCGACCCTTTAATACAGTTCCCTCATGTTGTGGCGACCCTTTAATACAGTTCCCTCATGTTGTGGCGACCCTTTAATACAGTTCCCTCATGTTGTGGCGACCCTTTAATACAGTTCCCTCATGTTGTGGCGACCCTTTAATACAGTTCCCTCATGTTGTGGCGACCCTTTAATACAGTTCCCTCATGTTGTGGCGACCCACAAACTATTATTTTCTTCATAACATCAATGAATAAGTGTTTTCTGATGGTCTTAGGCAGCCCCTGTGAAAGGGTCATTTGACATTGTTTTAAAAGGTCGCGACATGCAGGTTGAAAATTGCTGCCTTAGGGGACAGCAAGAACAATGGCTGAAAAGAGGTGGCTTTTGGATGGCACAAGCAGAAGTCATGATCAGAACTGTTTGTGCTACTGACAAGACAGCGCACTGTGAAGAATGGGTTACAGTGCCACCCAGCAAAACAGACTTGCACAGAGTGATAGTTACCTTGGACTGAGGGAGCTGGGAATGATTAGCTGGTAAGACAGAGTCAGCAGTGCAAGAGCTCATCAGTGAAAATTCATGCCCAGGCGACACCATAATGTAGTAACAGTAAGAAGAGTAGGTGAGGTTTTATTACAAAAGTGAAGGGATACTGCTTGAAAATGTCACTACATCCCGTATGAGAATGGAGGTGGAAGCAGTAATAGCAGCTTTTTGATGGCTTGCATGTTGTAATTGTAACAGACTCACAGAGCAAGCTTTCTTCTTCTCCTTCTTCTTCAGCATTCCGGTCCCTTGAGGTTCATTACTGCAGATATCACCCGCCTCCATTTATCTCTCTGGTTAGCCTTCTCTTTCCAGTTGGTAACACCAAGTGTTTGCAGGTCTGTCTGGATATTATCTCTCCATCGTCTTCTTGGTCTCCCTCGTGGTCTACAACCATTCATCTCCCTGGTGTATTCAGTTTTTACTTCTCTGTCATCTGACATTCTTTCAATATGCCCCAACCATTTCAGTCTATTAGTTCTCATGATGCCAGTGATCAGTGGTGATTTAAACAGATAATGAATTTCGTTGTTGCTTCTCACTCTCCATTCACCGCTGTTTGCATCTTTGATGGGTCCAAAGATTCGTCGTAAGACTTTGTTTTCGAAAACCTGTAATAAGGTTTCATCTCTGTTAGATGTGCTCCAAATTTCAGAACCATATAACACGACTGGTCTTATCAACGTTTTATTTTGATCTCGGAGGTGCGAGACAGATACTTTGACTTAAACATGCTTTAGAAAATTTAAACTGGTGTACTGCGTGCAGAGTGGCTTGCATCACTTGACAGGACCCAGATCAAAAGCATATCGTGGATTTTCACGGTCATTTGTTACATTATATGGTGCTACAGGGTTGCGTGCACTGCTCTGAGATTCTTCGGACTTGGGCTTGAGTTAGAAGTAGAACAAAGCACTTATGGGTTATTACCCTTGTGCCAAGATGTTGATCAGTTGTATAAACCATAAACCATATGTGGTACACACCTTCTTTACTCTTCCTATCCCATTCTTGTCTTATGTTAATCCCTTATTTTTTCAGTTGTTATTATTCCCTGTGTGTGTTCCGGGGGACCCTATTATAGGGAAAACAAGAACAGACCCACTGCCTACCCAAAAGCATGTTGTAAGAGTTGACTAATTAGGAGCTTCCATCGAAGTTGGAGTGCATCTGCCTGAGTAGCAAGAAACCAACAGTCTGCACGCAAATGAGTCAGATCTGTCAAATGGATGCACATGCAACACTAAGGTTCTGAAACTGGACTGCAGTCCAGAAGTGGATGAACAACCAGAACTTTCCGCCAAAGTTTACAGCCGGTGAAAGTAAAAAGTAATATAATAACAACTTCTTCATTCTTTCTATTTTTACCCAAAGCTGTTTTGTTCGGCTCTGGGAATCTTTAAAAAAAAATGTTGCTCTAGGATAAAACAACTATAGCACAGACACTGTTGAATTCAACACTATCTTAAAGCAATAGAGTTAAATTACTGTCAAGTAACTGGACAGTACATATACTAGGCGACAGGATTATGATGCAGGATTAAAGTAAATGTTTGGAACACACAGAAGAAAGGTTAATAAAAGTATCAGCAAAACTTCAAATGATGACCCTAAGAGAAACAATCTATTATAAGTTAATAATACTTTAAATGGGGACTCAATCCATTGTTTGTTCACACAAAAATATTCTTTAATATTTAATACTGTTTGAGGTTAGGGTTAGAGCTAGTGTTAGGGCTAACCCTAACCCTAACCTGAAGCAATATTAAATATTACAGAAAATTATTAGGTGAACATACACAAACAATGCATTGTGTCCCTTATGGTGGTCATAAACAAACATCTGCGCCCCTTAGGGTCGCCATTTAAAGTTTTATCAAAGTATCTATTTACCAGATGCTTCAAAAACACAGTAGTTTTATTTGGATCCACATTGACATCTACATCAGCAGTTGGCAATTTGACATGAACGTAACAGATAGGAAATCGACTGGTATCACAGCCATGACAGTTGCAGTAATACTGTTTTAGAACCTGTCAGAAATAACAAAATAACAATTAACTACTATCACAACACAGTGTTACTCTCAGGGACTTGCTACTACAAGAATAATAATGTGTTTTTATAGAAAAACATTCTTCTACACCCTTATCATCATTGTCAAGTGCCTTGTCGACTGGCATCTGTGATCTTTTCACAACCTACTGACTCAACATGTATCAGTTCATGTGCTGACACCCCTTTATGTCACGACAAAAGGCTGTCAAGAATCTTTTCCTGTTGTCTTCCTCTATCTCTATTTACATAAACTTTTTAATATCTTACTTTTAAAAATGAGCTCCACAGCCAAAAATTATTAATGTATATGACATTTGCTGCAGGATTAATTTAACTGTTTTGGCAGCACTATGATTATACACACATCATTCCCTTTCTCTCATTTGTCCCTCCTTGCCGGATCCATACTTAATTCCTTGTTCACACATTCTTGCACATGTTATTTTATCTAATCTCGTGTCTTCTGTCAGCAGTCGTTCATATAAGGTCTTCAGAATATCTCCTTTGTCCAGTACGAGTAGTCCCGTAGCTTTCGCTTTTGTAGCCAAACAATCCGCTTTTTCATTCCCTCACACTCCTGCATATCCCAGACAGTATATCCACGAGATTCCCTGCAATGCTGGCGCACTGATGCATGGTATCCACTCATGCCACATTAGTTCATTTTGAGACTTCCGTAGTGCCACCTGAGAATCAGACACAATAATTCCTCTGGTAACTTTGTTTTCTGCTATCCAATTTACTTTAGTATAAATACTTATTATTCTCTGTATATCAATGTGAAAGTAACCTTGCTAGTATATTTTTTTTTTAAATATTTGTTTCTCGATTACATTTCTTTTTCAAAGATGTCTTAAATAACATAACTTTTAGGCAAGTTTTATTTTCAGACATTATGGAATTTACCAATTTCATTACACCTGGAGATTATTTTACTTCTTACAGGATGCAAGTCGGCTCTGTGGCTTAGTCGATGCGAACGCTTCATAATGCCGGGATGCCGGGTTCGATCACAGCTGCGGGCCATGCGTCTTGTGTTGGTTTCGACAGTGGTATCAAGAAAGCTGACCGCCCAAAAAGCAATGGCAAACTACTGGATGTAATTTGCCTACAAAAACCACACAACAGCAGGGGCTGTTGGGGTTGGTTCTGCAACATCCTGTAAAGGATACGCAACTAACCTTTTTGAAAGCCGACCACCCAGAAAGCAATGGCAAAGTACTGGACGTAAATTTGCCTAGAAAACCACACAACAGCCAGGGGCTGTTGGGGTTGGTTCTGCAATGTCCTGTAACCGACCATCCAGAAAGCAATTTCAAACTACTGGATGTAAATTTGCCTAGAAAAACCACACAACAGCCAGGGGCCGTTGGTGTTGGTTCTGCAACGTCCTGTAAAGGATACGCAACTAACCTAGGTGATAATAATTTGTCGGCTCTGTGAATAAGTTGATGAGACCGCTTCGTAATGTCGGGATGCTGGGTTCGATCCCAGCTGCGGGCCATGCACCATGCATTGGTTTCGACAGTGGTATCAAGAAAGCGACTATCTAGAAAGCAATGGCAAACTAATTTTATTATAATTATAACATTCTTTACAACTATTTATAAAACAAACAAAAATTAAGGATTTTTCTGTTTTCATGTGCAGTTTGTACATCTACTGTTAACAATCTAATTAATATCTGCATTTATTTATAGATGAGGAACATGCCGCTCCTCTTTCTGATCCTATTTTATTATGGTGGGGGTGGGGGGTGTGGGGGTCTTACCATATACTCAAGGGGGTCGCCACCAAAAAAAAAAAGGTTGGAGACCACTGCGTTATCATGTCCCCTGGCACATCTGACTTGAGAAACACTGCTCAGCCAAACTAGACAACATTACTTTTGGAGTATGCAAAGCTCCAAAACAAGATAAAGTGGTACCGCAATATAATCCTTTCAGAGTCATTTTATGTTTTGCTTCTCATTGTTGTTCTGCTAATAAAGGCTAACTGCCGCAACATCAACTGATTGCGACAGTGAATAGGTGAAGCTGAATAAGTTTACTTCCCGTCTGGTTTGATTTCACTATAAAGTGGGAGCACAGAAAAGGGATAATCAAATAAAGTGTAATCGGTTTTAAATTTTAATAATACAGATAGACTGGCTCACAGATCGTATCGTTTCTCAGGTTCTAAAATATAGCTGCTATTTAAATGCCATAATGGTATGGCGTGAACAATAATGGAGGGTAGAGTTCCTGAAAAAAAGAGGCAGCTGTCAATCAGTATGATGATGGACACAGGATATCAAGGGCATTAAAGTTCATAAACTAGGACAGTTCGTAACAGACTGAATGGCCTTCCAACATGCTATGGTGAGATCGACATTCTGTTAAGGACCTCCTACATGATGATGAGTTTACAACAACCGCAAAAGGTTTGTGTGAAATAAAATATCACTGCATATTTAAATTTTTTTAACCCTGGAAACGGCAGGGGCCCGCCTGCCTGCTTGAATGTCTCGGGTTAAAATCTGAATCAAGGCAGATTTTTAATTCACAATTGTCCTTTGCTTCCAGGTCGGCCCAACTTACAATGGGCACTAAGTCACGTCCTGGGAAGTAAAGGCAGCTGGCGTGATGTTGACCACATTACCCAGCAAGTGCCAATTGGTCTATAAATATACGAGTCAAGCATCATGAGCCAGATGCCCAACAGGCATAAAAGGGGTCTTATATATTTTTTTAACTTATTTTTTACCCTACTGCTTACAAGGAGAACTACCTTACACACAAAACTCACTTTCAACAGTTCCTTTATGTGTACAGGCCGCTCATTGACAACAATCAAAGTTCTATCAGCAGTTGAGCGAGACATCAATTTCACATCTGAGCCAGGTTTTGGTATATAAGCACACACTGAGCCCTGAAAAATGAGCAGTGACAAGACAAAGAAATTTTTCAAGTCCTGGGGATGATGACTAGACATTTTGCTGTCTATTTCAACTAGGTAACAACCTTAAAATGTTACTACCACTTTCTATGAAAGTAAAAGCTGTTGGGTTGAGTTGAGTTGAGTCAAGACTTGACATCCCAGCACTCGGGGAATTCCCACTGACACTCCGTCCCCATACTCAGCAGCCAATAAAAAAAATGAAAGTTAAACTGATATCTAACTTAACATCTGCAAAGTATGTAAGAAAATTAAATAAATTTCTTATATCAGACGACTGAATATTATTAAGTTTGATCAATATTTTTCTTCTTCAAACTATATCAGCTCATAAAACCTGAATTATTATTATTTTCAATGTATAAATATCAGTCCCTTCTCCCTTCCCCATCTACATAAACATATGTTTGTTTGTGTGTATTTGTTCATTATTATAATAATCTATTCAGATACGTAAATGATTACTTCCCAAAAGTGCAGTAAGTATACCTGCTGTTCCTCCATTGACTTTTCTACACAGATCAGCTGACTGAAAACTTGGCGACTAAGAGCAGACTGTATGGCCCCTTTTGTATCACTTGTCTGTATTTTCTGCCACACAAGATCCCGATCATGCCTCAGACTGATTCTCATTTGAGGTCTGATGATGCCATAAACAATGAGAAGATCTTCAATCTTTTTCAAATCTTCCTTTTTACGCTGAGAGCCATAGTAAAACTGCTTTCTTACTGGTAGGTTAAAGAACAGATTACGAGCTGTCACAGTGGTGCCTGCATAAAAGTATCAAATTGACAAAAATGTTAAATATTTTAGAAAAGTAAGTGTGTGTGTGCTTGCGTGTGCGTGTAAATGTGTACAAGTAAAAAGTAAAGTACCCCTTTCCTTACCTTTAAGCATATTAAGCATACAGCGATAGACTTATATTTTATAAACTAATCAGCATTTGGTGGGTGATGCATTACGCCTACTGCCTTTACTTCCCATGACTTTTATCTGGTACCCGTTTAAGACTGGGCCGACTTGGGAAGTGTGTGTGTTTGTGTGTATGTATGTGTATATATATATATATATATATAAAGAGTAGGAAAACTGAGATAGGGAAAGTAATTTATGAGCTCTCATCACAGAACTATAAACCTGTATATATGTGTGAAATCCTAAACAATTCCCATGCCTGCCTTGTCTCGATATTTGAAATCCTAAAAAATAATCTTATATATATATATATATATATATATATATATATATATATATATATATATATATATATATATATATATATATATATATATATATAAATATATATATATATATATATATATATATATATATATATATATATATATATATCTTTCTCTTCTAAGCATCCGAAGAAAATTTAAACACATTCACATATCCACTGGAAGTATCATAATTCGATAATTCGAGGCACTGAACACTTCGCAGGCATACCTAATAACACTTAACACTTCACTACAGCCTATTTTGAGAATGTAAATAGAGAGCACGTAAAAGTCAGTAACTCTTTTCATTTCACTCCGAAAAACTCACGTTCACCCACGCTGCACAGCTCAGCGAAACTGTCACTTGGCCCGTCAGCTGGAGAAGGCATTTGTTTAGACATATGCAGCTTTGGGCCTAAAACATCTGATTTCAGTAAACCCTTAATCAGTGGCCCTTTACGACATGCTTTTTAAAAAATGCAATAAGTCTCTTCCCCCCCCCCCCCCACCCACCCCCCCCCCCCCCAATTGGGGCCTTTATTTTTTAACTAAATAAACTCCAGAAATGATTCAGAAGCTAAATTAAAGGAAAGACAAGATGCAAACATACAACCAAATGTTTAGACCAAAGCCTCCATCAACAAACAACTAAACAGAAAAAAAATTCCCTAATAAATTAAAAATGAGCAGTTCTCAGGTCACAAACAATCTAAACATTAAAGAAACAAGTCTAGTTCTTGACATATCTAATTCTGACCAACCTGAATGAACTTTAACATACCTGTTCCAAGACAAGAAGGTTTCTTTCCTTTAATGTTGCCTTCACTGTCGACATCATATATGTGACAAACTTCATCCTCTGCTGTTTTTGTGGCAATGGTCACTTGTGACACAGAACATAAGGAGGCTGTCAACAAATAAACATGACTCTACAGATACAAGAATGCCCATTCCTCATCATACACTATTTTTGTTATTTCCCTAGACATGCCTTATAGTATCTTCTGGCTCAGTCCTCCAAGGGACAATCATTCTCTTCAGCCAGTACCCTTCAATCTCACCCAAATTCTCATGTACAGGATATTCCTGTGCTGTTCAACTCTTAGATGTTTTTTTTCTCTGCTGGGTAAATGAGTAAATTAGGAAGAACTAGCCACAGGGAAGTAGCCAACCAAAATATGATGTAAGCATGTCTGTAAACAGTATGAGAAAACTCTTGGCAAAGATAAAGAAACATGGGAGGAAGTTGTAGCAGACTGAAATTCCTGGAGAGATGTGTGAAATGGACTGGTACTCTTTCAGCGCAGTCTGATCCAACAACTGAAAACAAGAGGAAAAAGTATCAAACGCACTTACTTGCTGCAGGACATCCCTCTTCTCACAGATGCAGAAACTGGGACTGAGACTGTCACTCTAGCATCAAATTATACAGCTGCCAGTGGCGCTATCAGGCGTGTGCCTAGTAGCACAACTGTATAGTCCCCAGAGGCCAACTAAAACTAAATAAGTGAATAAAGGATGCCAATGTTCAATGCTACATTGCTTCAAAAGCTGTTGAACATCTCTCCACTGTAGTTTGAACTGCCAGTAAGAAGAATTTTCAATAAAATTGGTACTAAAAAGAAACTAAGGTGCCCTAGCCAAGGGACTGTAACAGTGATCTTGTATTTAGTTCTACAAAGCAAAATCTGCACATTTTTTCACCTCAATGAGCTCATATGGGCAGGAATGAAACATACATTTTATTAGTTCTCAGTTTGGGTTCCAGGGCCTCTTTTTGGAAGGAAGAATAGACCGACTGTTCCTTAACAAGCAAGTCGTAAAAATCTACTAATTAGGCATGCATCTGTTAAGTTGGATTGCATATGCCTTAGAGGTGAGGGACCAACAGTCTCCATAAAAATAAGTCAGATCTGTAAAACTCAGTTTCTTGAACAAGACCAAAGTCCAGAAGTGGATAAACAACCAAAAATTGTCTGCTAGACTTTACAGCCATTGAACATGAAGAAGAAGAAGAAGAAGAAGAAGAAGAAGAAGAAGAAGAAGAAGAAGAAGAAGAAGAAGAAGAAGAAGAAGAAGAAGAAGAAGAAGAAGAAAAAGAAGAAGAAGAAGAAGAAGAAATGTGTCAGTTGACATAGCCTGTATAGTAAGATCATTTGGAATAATTTAATGTCAGTAAATATACAGTAAGAACATTGTGAAGTCTTGGTTAGTGTGCTGGTGTAACAATGGTAGTCCTGTGTTTAAACCTCGCTGGTCTGTTTTATACGAATTCCCGCAGAGAGCCACATTAAAGAAATATAATGAACATAGAGCAAAGAGAAGAAATTGTAAAAGATCACATGAGACGGCATTAAGAACATCTTTAAATAAATGAAGACAAACTTATACAATGCATTAGAAATAGCACACAGAATATTCTTACACCCCCCCCCCCCCCCTTTCTTTCCCCACAATACTTTGATAAAGTAAATGTATGAAGAGAAGAAGTCTGTTTCTTCCCTCTGGTTTGTGACATAAAGGTTCGACCACCCCTAAAAATCAAAGAAGCGCATCTTGGATGACAATCCAACAGAGCAGATCTCAGATACGGCATTGAACCTTTTAAGAAGTTACATTAGGGTAACTTCTAGCTTATACCGTAACTACATGCAGTAACTATACAACTTACCTAAGGCCTCGCCCCTGAATCCGTAGGTCTCCAAGGACTGCATGTCTTCAGCAGTAACTAGTTTAGATGTGTAATGTCTTTTAGCCACATATGGGATATCCTGAATTTTAATGCCATGTCCATTGTCACAGATTTCTATTTTTTCCAAACCGTAACCTTCCTTATGGAATATAAATAAAGTGTTAAACATTTATTCATGTTTAAATAATGCGGTCATAAACAATACATTGCACAATTGATTGCCTGGTATATTTCATTGTATCTTGTCAAGTGAATTACTACAGAGTTAAATTAACATATTATGAAGCATAAAAATGAATCCTTTTCGCAAAAAACACAAATCACATTGTCAAGTTGTATATATATCTCTTCAATGGAATTTCAAGAATAGCCATGTAATTACTATGGTAACTTCAAATTTATCACATGATCATTCTGTTTACACAAATCAGAAGAGTTCAGTTTTATCAGCAGAGGTTTCCTGTATTATGCACGATTTACCTTTGAGCTCTTACACACTTTAATTTCATTTTCTTTTTAAACAATATAATTAATTGGTTTTTGGATATAGTATGACAGATTGAGGTCTCTCCATGTAATATTTCCAAAGACAGCAGTAGCTGCACTGCAGGCAACCTTCATTGTGAAGACTATTTAGAAATGTAAGATAAATTCACACATAATATAAAATACAGTCAACACTTCAAACAATATTATAGAATTACTAATGTAGAGCTCAGGGAGAGAACTTAATTTGTACCAGTGGAGCAACAGGTGAAGAAAAGACATTACCCTTGGATAGGACACACATTGAAAAACAACAGAAATAAAGGAAGAACCCAAAAAAAAAACATGGAGACGGAAGCTAGACGGTGAAGTTAAAAAGAGGAGGAGAAATGCATGCAATAGCGAAGGACAGAACGACTTGCCATAAGCTGGTTGATGGCCTATGCTTCACTTGGGGATAGAAGGCAGAAGAAAAAGACAGTGAACGATACAAAGGGGGCAAATCCAATAAGAGTATGGAAACCCATCAAACTTCTTTCTATTTAAAGTTCAATGTTCTGTTGGATGTAAGAACAGAGAGATTTTATTTTATACAGTTTGTGCTTTTAATTTTCATCTATGCTGCTTATTATAAATGCTACAGAGAGTTTTTCTGACACATTTCCAGTCCCTCATTGACCATGTGACATTCTGGTGATTTCTGTATTGCTAACTTTAGCCCCCTATAATTACCCGGCTCATTATTTTGTTGCTAATATACAAACAAAAGTGTATTTACTGCCAGTATTTATAATTTTTAGGACTGTGTAGCACCAGGATTTGGGTTGGGGGGGAAGAGCTTTAATATTTAGGGCTGCATAGTTAGCACAGCTGCCACAAACTGTGGACATTAGGATGTTTATTTTTGCTCCCAACAGAAAGACCTTCAATCATCTTACAGAGGATTCTTACTCAGGTCTCCTGTATGAGAACTCAATGTTCCAGGCTTGTTTGTTTGACGATGATCACGTTCAACATAGGGCTGGGGAAGGCTGCACTCCACCCGTTTTATTTATATTTGTGGTGACATAGCCGATTTTAATTTTATTGAGTTTGTATCTGTGTTGTCTCTCTCTTCAGCAGTGCAGCATGCCTGTCTGGTCTTGCGCTGTTGGGTTGTTCTAAGGGAGATTTTCATTGGCTGTCTGTTTTCTGCTGTTTCATCATGCACATGATGTATCTTGCGCTGGCGGGTTTCAGTAAATTGGCTGGGCAACTGTCAAGGTTGTGCTATTTGGGCGTTTTTTACTGGACGCTTGGGTATATTTTGCTGCCATTGTCTGACCGAAGATTGCTTGTTTTCCACTGTTTTTTGTTGTTTTTTTGTGAGATACCTGTTTGTTCTTATAAGGACTATTTTGATTCCCCTGCTTGTTGTTTGAATTCCAGACTTTTTGTGTACGCTTTCTTCTTTTTGACTTCTTACCTCGGCATTCATGTCTGCAACAGTGCACTGTCTCCTTATGTCTGCCCGCATTTTCTCTAGCTTCTATCATATTTCTTGTCACTTGTAGTTCATTGTGTAGTCATTCCTTTTCCTGTTTTACTCGTTTTGCTTCTGTTTCTGCCATAGCCTCTCTGATTGTGGCTCCTTGGAGTGAGAGTTGCTGCCGAGCTTCCTTTAGATCTTTGAGGTTTTTCTTCTCTTCTTTGACAGATGATCTTGGGTCCCTGGTTATGTTTTGTGCTTGCTGCACCTTCCGAGTCTGAATATCGATCATTATGGCCCTGACGCCTTTCTTCAATTGTACCATACCAGCTATTTCAGCTTCCAATCATCTTTGGATCTCAAGTGATGCTCTCATGGTACTCCTTTTCTCTATCATCTCTTCTCCTTCCTGTGCTCTTTGGTCTTCTTCTGCCACTTTCTCATCTCTAAGGGACTGGATCTCCTTCTTCAGTCATGCTATCTTGTTATCAAGTTTTGCTGTATCTGCTGCAGCTATGCCCATGAGCGCCTTATGTTCCCTGCGGCCTCTTGATATGGGCTTCTTTTCTCTTACAGTAGTGATAGTGATATATCTGCACTGCTGGAGGTAAGGACATCCTAAATATTTGACTCCATGCTATTTGGAACAGTCTGTAGGTTTTGTTAGGGCTGGGTTTATGGAAATGGGTGTTTTCTTTTGCTAGTGGGCAGTCACTGGAAGGGTGTGGCTTTGAACAGTAACGGAAGAACTCTTCTCTGCTTTGGCATGATGCTCTTGAATATCATGCTTTCTTGCATCAGGAGCATTAGAGCACTTGTGGGATATACTGCTCTGGTCCCTGTAGTCTCTGATCTAAGAAGACTGTGTCTGGTATGTCATCGCCCTCTGTTGGTATGATCACTGCAACAGGTGGAGAGTTATGCTTGGAATAGAAAATCGCTTTGGTCATTTTGAGTCTTGGGTTCTCTTTCTTTAACCGTTCAAGTATTTCTTGGTTATTTAAGCTTGGAAGTGTGGGTCTCAGCACAACTGATCGACTGTGATCGATAAATCGGCAGCAGATAAAATGTGTTCAGGGTAACCTCGAAGTCGAATCCAGAAGGTCCATCCTTTCCTGGGCCCTCCTATGGTGGAAGTCGTCTTTATCCTGACTGTCTAATGAGGCATATAAGGTGGTTGAAAGCAATGGAGTCGTTACAAGAAGAAGAATAAGAGGATGTCATATTGTCAGCAGACAGGAAAAGCATGGGTTATCAAAGAACCGGTGCAGTCACTGATGATTATAGTCGATATATGTATATACCATTTCTCCTCTGGGCTATCCTCCGAACAAAGGTCCCAAATTATCGAGGCCGGAAATATACCTTAACAGAGCCTCATTACGTCTGCTACAAACATTTAAAAGTTCTAACTCGGAAAATATAAGGAACACAAAGGATCAGGAAAAAGACGAAGTCTACTACTTACTGATAATTAAGTCCTTTATGTGTGAAAATTGTGGCACAGAAATTGCAAATAGTGTCCGAATATCTGCGCTTTGTGGCTGTGCCGCCACTGGAACTCCGCCAAATAAGATGCGAACAGGGCGCGGCTTGTCCCCGATTGGTAGCGCAATCTTTGATTTAACAGCATCAACAGCCCCTCAATAGTTTGCGTGTGACCGTCACTGTCTGTGTAGCCACGCCAAGCGTCAGTCACAATTCTCGTTCCGGGCTACACATGATGAGTGATGACGCGTTCTAATGTAGGCGCATCTCGCCTCGGGACAACTTCAAACCAGCAACGGCCAGTGTGGCGCTCGGCTCTCCTCCGAACTTTTACCCCGGCATTACGGCAGCCGAACAAATATCCTTACGGAGCTCAGATATATAAAAAACTTCCGGCGACGAACGAATTGCGGCAAAATTAGGATTACCTGACAATTTCAAGAGACGCAAAACTGCAGACAATAGTAGCAGATGATAATAGCGACCGTTGACACTTTTGAGCATTTCTGCAGACGATACTAGCAAACGATACTAGTGACCATTGACAATTTCGAGACATGCAACATTACTGACGATAAAAGCCACATAGCGGCGAGACCACAAGCGCCGACGCAGATTAGCGTCGTTGTTGTCATCAAACTTTTCTACATGCGCAAAACGCGGTTACACTCACCGCCGACAGTATCCCCTGCTAGATGACTGGGACTCATGAGAAAATTAATTGGAGGAAGTTGCAGGAGATGCGGTAGCTGCTGCTTGTGAGTCCCAGTCATCTAGTTTACTCCCATCCGCGCCGCTATGCGGCGTTATACGGAGCTGATCCTAGTTTTGCCGCGATTCGTTCGTCGCGGGAAGTTTGCATATTTTTTATAGGACTGAGCCCCGTAAGGATATTTGTTGGGGCCGTAATGCGGGGTTAGAAGTTCGGAGGAGAGCCGTGGCGCTCTACTGTGGAAGGGGCTAAACTAGATGGCTGGTACTCATGAGCAAATAAAATGGAGGAAGCTGCATGAGAAGTGGTAGCTGCAGCTCGTGAGTCCCAGTCATCTAGATTAGCCCCTTCCACGCCGCGCGTAGCGGCACCGGGGATACTCTCGGATGGGTCTATTGTTGCGTTTCGCGAAATTTTCGTTCGCAATTTATCCTACTTTTGCAGTGGTTTATTCACCGGAAAAAAAAATCCGGAATTCACATCGGCGGGAAAAAATCCCGAATTTACATATGACTAAGGCTCTGTCAGGGTATTTTTCCGGCCTCGATAATGTGGACAGTTATTCGGAGGATAGCCCTCCTCTGTCATCATGCACAAATTATACTTTTTATAAACTAAACTTTAAAAAATGCGTAAATTTCCTTAGCAAATAAATACCAATTTAATATCAATTGACGTGCAACCAGCATCAAAAGAGTTTTCAACTAGTTCTTTGACCACACTGTAAACGCTGGTGATAACCTGTCCGCTACCCAGCAACCTGATTGTTTGTGCTGGCAGTTCTACCAGCGAGTGGCCCGCCATATCGTCTCACTCAATGTTGTCACGGTTGTATAAAAACTTGGAATCAACAGTCTGTACGGCAGTGGATTCCAGGTCACTGTGGATTGGAAGGCAATGAAACAGCGGACAGATTGACCTAAAGCGGCAGTAACATGGTACAATCAAATATTGATTGAATCAAGAGGATAAGACATTATTAGAGTATAGTATCCAAGAAATTACGACTGCGGCTGGATTTAGATTGACGCCAGAAGATGCTGAGAATGTGCCCCCCAACAACTGAGTTGAGTTGAGTCAAGAATTGACATCACAGTCACAGCACAATATGGGTAAAACCATCATAAGTAGTATGGGACAGCTTTATGTCAGAGCCATTGGTGCTGACACATTGACAGGAGAAATAAGGAACTGGTTCCGAACAACAGTAGGAGTCCGACATGGCTACCTCCTATCCCCAACACTGAGTTAATATGTTCTTAGAAAAAGTATGACTGACATCCTACCTACTAAAACATCAAGGAACGGTTAGTATAGGATGAACGAACCATTTAAGGTTTCTAGGTGAATCAATGGGTTGGGCCGGCTAAGAACAAGAGCTAGTTCTAACTCGTAAACTTACTTGATGAAACATCAATCAAAGACGGCGTAGATAAAACGCGGAAAACCCACCAATCAATACACGTTATAGTTCACAAATTAGAGACAGTAAATCATTTTAACGCCCGTGTGTCACCGGGTCCCTCACAGAAAGCAAAGACTATTAAAACTGCACTCTACCATGCTTGTCGTAAGAGGCGACCAATAGTAGGGCTTGGCTTGAGGTTGGCTACCTCATCCTGTAAAAACAATAGCCACGCAAACCAACCAACCCACCATGGAGAAGTAAAAAAAAGAGCAACAAGAAAAACCCATCCAGCCAAGATGAGAGGAGGCTCCTCCTGTAGAAGTATATCGACGATCACTTGCTGTATGTCTGTTCTGGCATGGGACACAAACAGTTAATGTACTTGCGGCCTTCATATTTGTGTATGTGTACTGTGTTGTCCTTTATGTGCTGATGAAGGCTAACCGCTGCAACGTCCTTTGTTTGTTTATTCTGATCGATTTTGTAAAGCTAACATAAATTATTTTTTGTTTCTTACCAACTTTTTCTCTTCCCTATAATGTTCTACTATTTTTAAAAACTAGAAGAAGTATACCACGGCGTTGAGAAAGCCGACAGGAGACCGGATTGTCGACGTACCTCCTTTCGCCTAGCAGAAGCTCCAGAACTGGCACCTGGAATGTTAGAACTTTGTACGGTTTAGAAAGAACAATGGAACTATATTAAGGGAAGTGATGCATTATAGGATTGGTATTTTAGGATTATGTGAAACTAGATGGACCGGAAAAGTATGCTAAATTCAGGTGAAACTTATTTTGTTATCAGGATATACAGAGGAAAATCTCATTTCACAGATGTTATTTTTACGTAGGTTAACCTTTGATAATTAACAGTAGTAGTAGTAGTAGATAAGACAGAGTTTATATGATATCCAGATGGCTGAAATGGAGGAAGTCGATGATACAGTATACATCTCAACGGACTGCATCAGAGCAACACTGAAGACCTGTCCGGACACAGCTCCAGGGCCTGATGGCATTAGATACAGCCACTTCAAAAGCCTCGAGGCGACAGATATTGATGAACTGTCCACGATTTTTAACAACACCATGAAAACTGGCACTATTCCTGATGACTGGCTCCACAGCTACCTCAGACCGGTTCCTAAGCCAGGAAAAGACCACACGAGAATAAATGGCTACAGAATCATCACACTCCAGAACACTGTAGGAAAACTCATGGAAAAAATCGTTGCCAGAACGTTAACCCAAATATTGGAGTCGGGTGGCCATTTCCCCGCTACACTCGGTGGCTACCGACCAGGAAGAGATACATGGTGCAATGCTGCAGTATTTGCCTACGACACATACGAAGGTTTCCAGGAGGGAATAGAAACGGCTGCAGCCGCTATTGACTTAGAAGATGCTTACAACAGCGTCCCATACAACATGCTCATCAGACTGCTGTTGGATATGCAGATAGAAACAAATTTGGTCAACTGGATCGCAGCAGCGCTATTTGAAAGAACAGTGTCGCTTCGATGTGGTGAATGGGCATCCGAACCTCAACGCGTCCTAATGGGTCTGCCCCAGGGATCACCATTGTCGCCTGTGCTCTTCAATGTGTACACAGCAGGAGTCACTAGTGCACAACGCGTAGGCCTAGGCAGAACAATGTCGTATGCAGATGATATCCTTGTGTACCGTCGAGGTAAAAACAGGCAGGAAATTACAACCACACTACAACACGAACTAGACAGACTTAGTGAGTGGTGCCAGGAATCAAGAGCTCATGTGAACCCGTCCAAAGCCTCCTTAACATGGTTCTCTCTGAATACCCACATCGTGAGTACACCAACGCCAGTCGTAAGCATCTGTGGTGTGGACATCGAGAGAACGGACACCATGAAATACCTGGGCATGACATTTGACAGATGCTTGTCATACAAATGCCACGTAGACAACGTCATACTTAGAGCCAGGAAAGGTTTGACAGCACTCAAGGTGCTAGCAGCAGCTGATATTGAACAACGTCTACTTTTCCTTCTCTATCAAGGGCTTGTGCTTAGCGTCATTGACTATGGTCTCGGCCTCCTCACTGTCAGCAAAACCCAGCTAGAAAGACTGGACCGAGTACAGAATGAGGCCATGAGACTCATACTCGGCTGCACAAAAGACACCTCCTGCAACGCCATGCGTTATATCCTGGGTCTGCCGACTATGACAAGCAGATACAAAGTGGCACAGGTCAAGGCTTACATGAGGGTATCGGCAGATGTTAACCACCCATTACACAAAGCTATTCACGACACAAAAGGAACGCGTCTCAAAAGGGGCCGCTCTTGGATGGCAAAGGCTGAGGACTTAATCCAGCAGGTATGTGACCTAGACGTGATCAGCCACGGAAAAGAATGGACGAATACACCAGTAGACATGCATGGCATTTCTAAGGTTGTCATCACACTCGGAAGGTACTGCAGGGATCAAATTCCCGCGGCGGTAGACACAGAAGTAAGGGAACTGATAGATCAGCATTCAGACCCAGAAGATACCATCATCTACACAGATGGATCTGTGAAGCGCGGATCAAGGTCAGCATGGGCATACACAGCGCAAAGAAAGGGGAAAACAATACATGAGGACAGCGGCGCTTACCAGACAACCACGTCAAGCATGACAATGGAAATAGCCGCTGCTTCTAGAGCTTTAGCATGGGTATCCGAGCAAACCGCCACACAGGTAGTAATTGTCTCAGACTCAATGAATATGCTTCAGAAGATAGCAACAGGCAGCATGCGCTCTGAATGGATAGAAAGCATCAGGAAATCGCACTTAACCTCCGTAACCTGGATCTACACACCGGGCCATGCGGGCGTGAAGGGAAATGAACGAGCAGACCAACTGGCAAGCACTGCACTAATGATTGCAGGAAAAAGTATGGACAGAGCAGACATAGTCAACGCTGTACGAACCGGGCTAGTGGAGAATGAGGAATCCCTGACACTAACACGATTGCGCGACATGGGAGTTAAGCATGGTGATGCACGTCTTTGCCGTCTTCGAGGCCGAGAAAGGAGACAATATAACCAGCTTCTCATGGGGACAATTAGTAGAAGTGCTTTGGAGTGGCTGCTGCTTCGGAGAACTGAGCACGCATGGGTATGCCCAATGTGCAGTGACATTAATTGTGATAACAGAACATAAAATAACATCTTAGTAGGGAGTCGGCAGTACGAAACCCAAGTTCAAGGTGTCTCCTTCGTGCCAAAGAACTGCATGGCTGTTGGGTGAACAGTCGTTAACGAGGGCAGGCAGGTCGTTGTAGGGGTGACGCCTGCTGGTGGATGTAATGTCCTAAGTCCCTTCCCCAGCTAATAATGAGGGTACTGCTGGGGTGACCGTTTATTAACCCTCATATAATTCTTCCGGTCAAAATGGACGCTAGGTACGGCCACCTTTTTTTTTTTTTTTTTTAAATGCCGTGGCAAATATTTTTCCAGACGGTGGCCGTTGCATTTTTGCTCCATTTGTAGACTGGAAGGATGTAGTTTCGTCGCCCAGCTTCTGAGTTGAGTGCATGGCGTGACACTGTGAGCTGCGTTTGTTTTTCGTTGGCACAGGAGCGGAGCATGTGTGGGGTGACCCGTTTGCTATGAAGCTGAAACTAGGATTACCAGATTACCAGATTACCAGTAGTAGTAGTAGTAGTAATAGTAGTAGTAGTAGTAGTAGTAGTAGTAGTAGTAGTAGTAGTAGTAGTAGTAGTAGTAGTAGTAGTAGTAGCAGTAGTAGTAGTAGTACATATTACCCCACCAGGACATAACACAAGCGATAAACACCCGATGACACAAGTTCCACCATGCGTATGAGGATCATCAGTGGAGAGGTCTCCGGAACTGCGTTCAGCCATTATGCCATATTTATAGCTAGGCTATAGTGCGACTCCTGGCAAGAGCCAGGGTGGGGCTTTAAATAACGAAAAATTGCATCCTATTAGGGGATGACGGATATTTTAGTGAACTGAAATAACCTTTGATAATGTCCAAGTCTGGTACTAGTAGCACAGTATTGGTATGAAAATGCTGTTTATAATCTGTTTCTTAGCGCTCATACTTATGTTTGGATTTCTTAATAACGGTGTCAGCTGGTATATACCTGAACTGGCTTATTGGCATCTTATTCATATTTCCTATTCTTTCGTCCTCCCAGAATATACTTCCCAGAGTGAATGAAGGACCTTTTTCCACGTCTTCAGGTGTATTGGCTGTATAGGACTAGACCTTTATTTTATCGACCAAACGGCACTTGGTGGATGCTTGGTCAGCACCACGCCGGGCGCCTTTACTTCTCGGGACTGCACCTGGTACCCACTCAAGGCTGGGTCGACCTGGGAGCCAAGGTCATTTTTGAAAGAAAAAAAAGCCCGGCCTTTGTCATGACCCGAACCCACGACCTTCCGATCCGCAGGCGAGCGTCTATCGCTAGACCATGGCGACTCCCCGAATATACTGCCTAGATATTGAAATTCTTTCACTTGCTTGAAACAATTACCATTCAAACCGACATGTAGCGGAGTAGGAATTCTGCATTACTCCAGCTTTAGTTGTACTGTATTACTATTTATTTTCATGTTTTATCTTCTGCATATTGAACTAAGCCTGTTCAAATGGTCTTGCAGTCTGATTTAATTGTGTAATAATAATCTATATTTTTTAAGTGAGATTCTCTTTGGAATCTTATAGTATAGAAAATAATGTTTTGGGTCAATGTTTCTTTTCCCATTGCTTCCTCCACTTCGGACACTCTAATCTCAGAATTTAGATATGACTAATCATCAATATTAGTTCCCGTGTGGGTTCCTTGGCCCTGTTATATGGAAAACAAGAATAGACCCACTGCCTACCCAAAAGCATGTTGTAAGAGTCGACTACTGGGAGCTTTTTTTTTATCTGCCTGAGAGGCAAGGAACTAGCAGTCGACATACAAATGAGCCAGATCTGTCAAACGGATGCACACTCAGGTTCTGGAACATTACTGCAGTCCAAGAGTGGATGAACAACCAGAACTTTCCGTCAGAGCTTACAGCTGAGGAACGCGAAGAAGAAGATCAATATTAGTTTTTTTTAAGTGACTGATATTTAGCTATTTGGCAGTTCTCCTGATGGCTGCCCACTGCCATCGATATACTACTCGCGGTATTCGATTACACTGTAGTTATCGATTCTGGCAGTATTGAGTAGAACTTCCGGTGTTAATTAGAAATTGTTTGTATTACTATTAGTCGAGGAGTGAGGAGAAGCAAGTAAGTCTGTCTGTTACTCAAGTTACTGGTTAGCTCTACTATATGTTTATACACAGCTGGGAACTTGCAGCACTGAAAGCGCTGGGTTAGAACTAGCCTTCCTTGTTGTTATTCAGAGTGTTAACATGTGATGTTACTATACGGAATGTCTGATCCGATTGATGGATTTTATCATAGTTGTTAATTAATGATGTTTTCCTTCCCACTAAACTAAACTCTTGATGTGATGGCTGGCGGGGTGTGACTGACTTCAGCTGTCTACGAATCGACAGTTAACAGAGACACGATATATTTGTTAGTTCTGTTTGGATACTTGACTACTACAGGCGTCTTGGTGAATTGCCAGATCGCTATCACTGTAATATGAGAAACGGCTAAATAATACACAGAAATGAAACTCTTGCCGATTTAGATCACCTTTGGGACTTTGCCATTAAACACTGCAATGCTACCATGGAGTAGTTGAAATTATACCTCACTAAAATTGATATCGTTTTTTTTTATTTATCTTTCTCAACTGTAAAGCAATAAATAATTGGTGGTACATATTTATTGCAGAAAGAACTATTATAAAGTTTATATTATGGTAGCACTAAAAACAATGTTTTTATTTGGAAAAAAGGTGCCGGTACAACATACTATACTGCATACCGCCAGAAAAAAGACCTGCTGTATAGCAGTTTGTTGGTATCGTTCTCACCACACACTGAACCAGTTAGTCCACAAGTACTTGAATCCCCTCCTCAATGCAGTGTATCCTTCAGCATGTAATAACTAATAACACCATTTCTGTGTTGGTTTACTGTTCTTCTTTGGCCTCCTTCATAGCACTCGTTTGACTTCACCTCTTTTGATTTGTTTCTGATGTACACTTTTATTTTTAAGCAAGACGAATAATTGTGGCACTTGCTTTACCTCCTTCCTCAGTAGCAATGAAGAGTCAACATGCTAATAGTACCAGAGCAACCTGATTAAAAGTTGGCCTGTTTCCCTTGTTCTGTGTTGAATATCTAGCATAACCTCTACCCAACCCTCCCCCATTAAATTAGTCTTTCAGTGTATGAATATCTTGTAAAACCTCTACCCAACCCTTCTGTGTTAAATTAGTCTTTCATTGTATGAATATCAAGCATAAAACCTCTACCCAACCCTTCCATGTTAAATTAGTCTCATTCAATGAATATCTAGCATAACCTCTACCCAACCCTCCCCTGTTAAATAAGTCATTGTATAAATATCTAGCATAACCTCTACCCAACCCTTTTCTGCTAAATTAGTCTTTCAGTGTATGAAAATCTTGTATAACCTCTAACCAACTCCTTTCTCGTTAAATTAGTCTTTCAGTGTATGAATATCTTGTATAATCTCTACCCACCCCTTCCCTGTTAAATTAGTATTTAAATGTATGAATATCTGGCGTAACCTCTACCCAATCATCATCATCCCGTAAAACTATGCGTCTTCTACTTACCAGTTTCTGTGGACTGTCTGATCAGCTCTCTCCACGTTTGGCGGTCAGTTGTGATGGACTTCATAGTTGCATGCCTGAGGCCTGTCCAGTCAGTGAGTTTCTGTAACCAGGTCTTTCTTGGTCTGCCTCTTCTCCTCTTTCCCTCTACTGAGCCCTGCAGTATTGTTTTTGAGAGGCCGTTAGATCTTATTATATGTCCATAACAATAAATTTTTTGCCTTTTCAGTGTAGTTAAAAGAGGTCCATAGTTGCCAGTGTGCTGTATAATGTGATGGTAAACCTATTCGTTTGTAATATGGTCTCTGTATGATATGCCAAGAAATTTTCTGAAACATGGCATTTCTAATGCTTGTATCTTCCTTTCAAGTTCAGCTGTTAAGGTCCACGTTTCACAGCCATATGTAAATGTACTAATAGCTAGTGCTCTGAGCAATTGAATCTTAGTTTTGTATGAAATCTTTTTTGCTCTCCATAATGTTTGCTGCTTGGCAAGGACTTATGTCGTCTGGGGAATCCTAGACATGATTTCTGGTCGTGACACCAAGTCACTTAAAATGGATCGTAAATATTTGAAACGAGTCACGTGTCTCATTTGTGACCTTTAATGTAGACTGATGAAATTCTGCCAGCTGGATTATTAGTCATTGCTTTTGTTTTTTTCTGCGTTTATTTCCATGCCATACAAGCTCGACTAGTTCTTGTTCTTCTCCGGCCAACCCATCAATGGCATCTGCAAACCTCAAGTTTGTTATAGTTTGACCTCCTATACTAACTGTTCCATGATGTTGTTCTGGGAATCAGTCATAATTCTTACTGAAAAGATGTTAAACAGTGTTGGAGAGAGGAGGCTTCCCTACCGGACTTCTGCTATTGTTCAGAACCAGCTTCCTATTTGTCCGCTCAGTGTGACAGCCCTGCTGGCCTTGGCATAGAGATGTTCTATAGCACAAAAAAGGGTTTTACCCATATTGTACTTTTTCATATTGACCCAGAGTGCTGCATGCCATACTCTATCAAAAACCTTTTTGAAATAAATGAACACATGGTATGGATGTTTTTGGTGCTGGTGGTATTGCTCAGATAATATGTGTAGATTAAATTTCTGTTCAACAGTGCTTTTTCCAGCACGGAAACCCACCTGTTCTTCTGCTATGATCTTTTCTGCATGTGGCTTTAATCTGTTTAGGAGTATCTTGAGCATGACTTTACTGTGATGATTGATGAGACTTATAATCCTATAATTTTGACATTGTTGTAAATGTCCCTTTTTTGGGTGCCAAATCATGGTCTGATCTAAGCATATGAAACTGTTGTTTGGGACATTTTATTTAGCTTCCAAGACAAGATGCTGTTTATTATCCAATCTGCCTTGATATTCAGATCTTTTAAAATGTCTGTATTTCTTCTCTTCTTTGTCCATGGTATTCTGAGAATCTTTCTATAGCATTTCAGCTCAAAAGCTCCTATTTTCTGTCTTAAGGACTGGGAGATAGTCCACGACTCACATCCGTATCTTGCTACAAGGAAGATGCATGCTCTCACAATTTTAATTTTGATTTCTTTGCTAGTGCTTATCCATAGATTTGTAATGCTGTTTAATGTTTGTATTGCTATGACCATCCTCCCTTTGATTTCTGAGAAGCAGTCTCCATTGCTATCTTTTATAGATCCTAGATATTTAAAGTTTGTGACATTTTCAATTTCTTCATCATTTTTTAATGTTAGCCAGTTTTGTCTGTGGACATTATTTTCGTTTTCTTTAAATTCAAAAATAGGTTTCGACCTTTACTTGGTTTTTGAACAGACTTGATTAAATTATCTATTGCCTTTACATTGTTCTTTTTCTTTTCCTTTGCGTTCACTTTCATATTCTCAGATCAGACCATCAGGTGGGTTGCCTCTTTGAACTCGCATGTCAGTAGCAGGTCCTTCATGGTTCCCCAAACCTTGCTCTGCACACTTTGATCTTGAGGCCAGGTGTCTTTTTGAAGTTGTAGGTAGAGTGGGCTAGTCTGCAGAATGTGCTCAGGTGTTTGTGGTCCTGTTTGACAGGCACACTGTGGGGACTTACTATCTTCATTTTATGCATGTGGTAGTTAAGCCTGCAGTGTCTTGTTCGTAGACGGAAAATTGTTGTGTGTTGCTTTCTGTTGAGTCTGCTGATGGGAGTCTTGTGAATGTTTACTGTTAGTTTGTTCTCTCCACAATTCCTTGAATTTTCGTCTCATTATTCTGATTTCTGGTAACGACAAGAATGGGTGTGTTGTTTCACCTTTGTTACATTTTTTGAAAGTCTGTCTGCTTACTCATTTCCTGGTATGCCATAGTGAGCCGAGATCCACTGGAGAACGATTCAATTGTTTTCTGTGAGTCTGTTTAGCTGGCGTTACATTTTTCGAAAAGAGGACCTTGTCATCTGCATAACTAGGTTCCGGAATAGGGTTGCCACCAATTATGAGCGGTTCATAACTCTAACAGTCTGGTCATTTTTTACATTTCTCATTATGTGTTCTGTATATAAAATAAATAGGTATGGTGAGAGAATGCATCCCTGCCTTAGAGGCTTTTGCACCTTAAACCAATCCGATGTTTCATCAGCTGCTCTGATGGCTGCTGGTTCATGATATACATTTTCAATTAAATAGACCAGATGAGCTGGAAACCCCATACTTCTCATAATACTCCACAATTTCTGATGTTAGACACAATTAAATGCCTTGGTGTAATCAATGAAACAAGCATGAATATCTGTGTTGTATTCTCTAAATAAAGGAATGCATTGTAAAAATGATATTTTCTCTTCTTTTGTATCAGTCCCCCCCCCCCCCCCCCCCACCCGTTTTTCAGTCTAAGGCATCACACATCAACACCTTACACCCCTCCCCTCCCTCCCCCCCCCCCCCCCACCCCCCCCCCAACCAAACAAAAATATTAAGAGGAAGATATACAGGGACATAAGCATAGTGGCAATACTCAAAAGAAAACAAAATACCACATTGAAGATGCACTTAGAGCACAGCAGACAGCGAGCACAGAGGGAAAGCCTTCAAGCTCTTCCCAGAGCCGCTAGTCCCATGTGCATAACAGCTACATTCTCACTGGCCTGAACCCTGCTAGACATGGGTGGTATGACATCAATGAAAAGTAAAATCAGGCATAACCATGTGCCACAAAGAAGAGTCAGATTCAGTCAACACAAATTTCTTTTGAAGTTAGAATCATCTGCCTGAGAGGTGAAAAAAAACAACAACAAATGTAATAGGGCTATTTACGCAAAACCCTAGCTCTGACAATAAAGCCAGTGTCTAAATGGATTAACAACCAAGACCTTTTGCCGCAGCTTATAGCTATTAAGAAGGAGCAGAAAAATCAACACAAACAAAAAAAGTCTCAAATATAACCGGCAGTCGCAAAGAAACAGGTTAATGAGGGAGAGGTGTTTCATTCTGCTTTTTGTCATAACTGATTCATACTGTCAGAATATGCCAGGCCTTTATTGTATTAACACCAAAACACTCACAAAACTTTGTAATCAGCTAGTTAAGAAAGTGTTTATTTTCTGTTTCTTCAGGTGAACTGATTCCTGTACTGACTTTGAACCAGTGAAAATGAATGTTGGCGTGGCTCATAGTGATAGTAATCCAACCCATTCATACTTCAACAGTAAAGGCATATGGCTGACCTATATACTGCTAGTATTCTGTGTACATCTCTTGTTACTTTCAATTCCTTTCTTCTCAGTAGCTGTGGCATGGACATTAACTAATGTCTTACATGATGTGGTGAGTTTCCTAAATTATATGTATGTGTGTGTATATGTATTGTTTCCTATATATATCTATATACAGTTTTACTCAGCTGTAGTTATCACCATAGTAATTTTATCAGTGTCATTCATACCAGTCAGCTTGTTTAGGATCATAATGTGTAGTTTAAAAATAATTTTCTCTTTGGCTTGTCGATGGTACAAGGGTAAGTCAATAAGTAAGTCACAAATGGTTATGGGATGGCAGGAAAATGTAGTTGGTGGTTTCTAAAGGTGTCATTAGGTTACAGCAACATCAAACTATGTCTCCGCTCATAAGGTGGTGCTAGGTGCTGCATGCGCATTTGCAGGAACAGAATGGCGACTGTACTTACAGAGTGTACCCACAAAGAACAACGTGCTGTTGTGCATTGCGAGGTGCCTGCAAAGGATGTTCTTAAGGAAATGCTTCCTGTTTATGCTAACAAATGTTTATCCCGTGAAAAGGTGCATAGCTGAATTGTAAAAAATCTCACTGATGCTCTAAAATTGTTCGTGAAGTCTTCTCTGGTCATCCTATTAAGATTGCAATTGCAGTATTAAAAGAAGAGGTGACACTGTGAATGCTGATTCGTACTATAAAGTTCTATCGATGCTTCATGATGGAGTTCAAAGAAAATGTCTAGGCCTGCTGACTAGAGCAGTACTGTTCCTTTATGACAAACCAGATATACGACTCGGTTAACTCAGGAGAAAGTTAGCCATCTAGGAGTGAGAACTTCTGGAACATCTTCCTTACAGCCCCGACTTAGCTCCTTTTAATTACCACCTTTTTTGGTCCACTGAAAACCAACCTTGGCAGCAGCCATTTGGCGAATGAAGCAGACGTTGAATGCAAAGTGAAAATGTGGTTTAGAAAACAGAGCACGCAGTTCTATGCAGCAGGTTTGGGAGGACTGATAAAACAATGGGACAGTTTTATCAGTGTTGTTGGAAATTATGTTCAAAAATGAAGGGACAGTGTTATGTGTAAAAATAAACGGTTTTCAAGATGTTGTCGTCTGTGGTTTTATTTTAAGCAAAAATTTGTGACTTACTTATTGACTTCCTCTCATTAAAGTTCATGCGCTGTGCAGAGATTATTTTTGTGTTATTAGCTGAAGACTGGATCATAACAGGCTATAAGAAGAATTTACCTACACATGCAAACAATGTATATATTTAACAATCTTTAATTTCATAAAGTACCATTTGGTTTAACCCATTTGCCCCAGGGACTCTAAAAAAAAAACAGGTATTGCCTCATTAGCCCCTCCCCTCCCCACACACACACACAAACACGCACACAAAACACTAAGAAAAACATCCATTTTTACATGTCCTTATAAAATGTACTTATCAATATTTTAAATGTGATTTTCAAGACATAAAAAGATATATTATAATTCATTTGTCCTTTGCTGTTACTTCTTTGCTGTTACTCCTTTCCTGATTTCCCGCATGATTTTTGGCATCCTATTCCTGTGAATCCACCTCAATATGTGTATCAGTCATGGCCTGCTGGCTTACATGTTTAAATCATAGTAGAGCTTGACATCATCTTCTACCCATCAGCAATTCACCACTGTGGATATCCTACCACCCTCCATTCCCCGCCAGTGTGTTCTAGCCATTTGAGCCTTCAAAAACTCAGCATTGAGATAACTGTTGTGGTACCTGTTCTTTCCAGTATAATCAAATATTCTGTCTTAGCTGAGGATTGAACCCTGTCCCACCATGCTGGTAAACCAGTGAATTCTCTGTAATGCTAACTGTGACCCCCCACTTGTTAATATATGTATGATAGTAGAGTGTTTATCAACCATTTCAGTTAGTTTCTGTCGATCACTATGGATTAACATCTGAAATCAGTAACAAGCACATTTTACTGTTGCTAGTGGCTTAGTAAAGTAAAAGTAAAGGTCCCGTATTCACGCCTTTAGGGCATATTGGGCTAGACCTTTATTTTTATAGACCAATTGGCACAAGATAGATGATCTGGTCAGCAATACGCCGGGCGCTTTTACTTCCCTGGACTGCAACATGTACTCACTCAAGGCTGGGTCGACCTGGAAGTCAAGGTCATTTTTGAAAGAAAGAAAAAAAAAGTCTGGCTCCGCCAGGAAGCAAACCCACAATCTTCCAATCCACACGCGAGGGTCTAGCCGCTACGCCACGGCAATTCCCGCTAGTGGCTTAGAGGCTAGTTATTCCATTTAACACTTTTATGATCCTCAAGTACTAGGATTTAATTTCTGCAGCAGATGCTTTTTAAAAAAAAAATCTTTTTGTGGTTTCTGACTGTGGTATGAGAATCGCACTGTGGAAGAAATTGGGTCTTCACCATGTAATATTCCCAAAGACAGCAGTGCTATGCTGTAGCCAACCTTTATAAACACAATTTAAAAACAATTTTTTTAAATGTTATTTCATGGCCATATGCTACACCACATAGGTAAAACTCATTCAATACCCAGTATAATTGAAAGCTCTAGGAGATCTCTTCACAGATCTATGGAATAACTGTTGACTGCATAATGAGTTGTTCGCTATAGAAAGAGTCGTGAATAGCGAAAAATATTTGGTTGCAGTCATTGCATGGGATGAGTTGCTTGGTGCACACTAGATCCAATATTGTGTGTGTATGGGATCATAGGCTTTTTAATGCTAAGAGAGGTCAAAGGTACTGGACTGCTTTCATGATATTGAAATGGTTGAATAGTATAGAGCAGAATGGAGAATGAATAAGTGAGCAAACAAACTTTATTTTTAAAGGGTCACAAATTGGGCATGCATGCTTGTCTGACATTCACCCTTTCAAACACTCATCTTTCACACAGCAATGGTATTTTATGTTATGGTAATATATCAGTCATTATACATAATATATCCATCAAGTAAAAACATAAAAGCATGGATTAGACAGTGAGCCCTATACACAACAGGATTTAAAAAAAAAAAGTTAGCTACAGAAGTTTAGGATAAAGAATAAAAAAATCCAGGGTCCATTGCTGTTGATTACCACAACTAGTTAACGTTACCAAGACCTACCATTTGTTCATCGTGTATGTGGTGTCTGATGTGCTGCCTCTGTGTCTGGTGTCATTTCCTTGCTAGTTCTGCTAACATACTGTTTTAATAATCTCTATATTTCTTGCTCATTTGTTCATGTGCAGGCACTATGTGTAGGATGTGGTTTGTGCCTGTTTCTGGAAATAGCTTAGCAATTCCGCTCTTTGTATGCAAAATTTCTGGCATTTGAGCAAGTTGTGTTTGATAGAATTGGATGTTATGCACCAATGCTTTTCAGCCTGTAGGCCATGAGTGTAAAAAGATTGAGGAGCACTGTTCTATACATTGTGCACGCTGTATTCTCTAATTCGTTGGGTCATTCTTCATCCATCCATTTATGAAAAACAAAACACACAAAAATTGACTGTGTTCAGCCTTCTGTGAGCAGCATCGGTTATAATTGTGGTCCCGTTTCTTTATGCCAATTATATTGGCTAAGAAATGTTAATTGCACTAAAACTAGAGGCTTAGAGCGGTACTCTAATACCTAGTGAGGGTTGTTGGGGATGTGGCTGATATGCACTATATACACCCACACACATATAATCATAGATGTACAATTATATATTAATTATTATATACATAACATACACGAGTGCACATCCATGTGGGAATGCACATGTATATGCTTGCTTATACATGCATGTTTACACCATTGGGCCACTGCCCTAGCCTGCGTGTTCATAGCTTGCAGATTGCTGGAATTTTTCCCATCTAGATTGAGATTTTTAAATCTGAGGATGGGTGGCGGCCTGGAGGGGACAAACTGATTTATCTATCAGGCAGTAAAGACTTTTCTTTTTTGAGGGCCGGCAGGACCTACAGCATCATCCGTGCATCAGACTTAAGAGTTAAAATTCAGGCTTTCGGAGTCTTCACCGGTCAATGTATGTGTGCATGATTAAATGAATTAAGTGCACAGGGGGAGAGGGCATTCCCACATATGCTCTGTTCCCTTCATCAGTAGCGAACAAAATTTTCTTGTTTTGATGGTGCCAGGAGCAACGTGATAAAAATCCATCTGTTTGCAGCACTTCTCAGACATCTCATTTGAATGGTTACTAATTTTATTTTTGGTTTGTTGTAAGTCACCATGTCTGGCACTGGTAGCATAGGTTTGGAATGAATATGCTTTGTATGAGATGCGTCTTCATGCTGATTTGATTCTTTTTAATATTGGTCCTAATATAAATGATCATCTTGAATCCATATTTGCCATTAAGTATAGGCAAAGTGTTGTGGTTAAACTTAAATCAGAAGTGTTGCCAGGACTGTTTTGAGTTTGTAGTGTTTTTTTGTGTGTGTGTGCATACTCCTGATAAAATCTATCCAGTTGATCCTCTTTTTTCATTAATTGTTATTTTGTTTTGCTGCTGATTAATTACATGTAGTGATGATTCTTCTAACTAGTTTTCGTCTATTTTTTTTTTCAGTGTATGTTTGTTATGCTTCATGTAACAAAGGGTACGCCATGGGAAACTTCAGATCAAGGCATCTCCCGTCTGGAGACTCAGTGGGAGCAAATTGACTATGGAAAACAGTTTACCGCTACCAAAAAATTCCTGACAACAGTTCCAGTAGTTTTGTGAGTATATAAGCATTTGTGTAAGAAAAAGTGACAGTTTGCTGAATCAGAAGTTTTAGGTCAAAGAGTGCAAATATCGCAGCCTAGCTGTAAACCCATAAAACATCCCAGAATGTCAACCGCCCTTCTGAGGGCGAATAAAGAAGAGGAGTGAATACCAACAGTGATCCAGTATTCACTCTAATAGTGGCAAGATTAAATTATTTCCTTTAAGATTAAATGATTGTCTTTGGCTTTGTGCTCAATCCAGCCCCATTGGTACCAGCACATTTTTGTGGAAAGACAGAGACAGCCTTCCATCTTCAATTTCATTCACCTGGAATTAGCCTGTAACTGCATTGTTTGTGTTTCCTGCATGAATTAAATTGTCTGGTGCAGTTCTTGCAAGCTTATATAGAGTTAGAGAGAGAGAGAGAGACAGAGACGTATGGAAGGGCACTCATAGAAAGAAGTAGAAAGATAGAGGGACACCCTAGACAATATAAAAATCGAAGGCTATAGTTACTATGCCAGGAATCGAACCTGTCACCTCCAAATAGCATGTACACCTCACTATAGAAACAAGATTACTAAGAACACAGCAGTATTTATTTATAAAGTGTGAGATCTATGGGTGGTTCATCTAACCCTAGTTTAGACCTTTCTGAGCTGCATTAGGTACAGTGTTGTTTGTAATTATATCTACTGCAGTTTTCCTCTTGTGGGTTCTGGGGTTCCATTTTGGAGAACAAAGAAGATCGTATCGTATCGTATAAAATCAAACAAAAATTTCAAGCTTAGTCCTTTTTTAGCCGCCTGATGGCCTGCTTTTTCAAGGACGGTTCCTTTGCTATCTTATTTTATTTATATTCCTTGTGGTGATCACTTTCACCTGAGTTTGTTCATTTGTTGCCTAAGTTTTGGTTCTGAGGGGCCTGGTTCCTGTTTAATTGGCTATTCGCTAGCTTTTGCACTGTTCATCTGTGTTAGCACCAAGTCAGTTTGAAGTCACACCGCCACGAAACAAACAGTTCCGCATACTGAGCGCCCTAAAACAAAGAAGAGACACACTGCTCCCCTTTATGCATGTTGTATGAGGCGACTAATTAGGCATGTTTCCTTCAGAGCTGGAATGCATCTGCCTTAGAAGCGAGGAATCAACAATCTGCATACAGACAAGCCAGATCTAAAGATTGGTTATGCATGCAAAACTCAAAAACTCAAGTTATGGATAAAAAGGAAAGTCCAGGAGTAGATGACAACCAGAACATTCCGCTGGAGTTTACAGCTTGAGAACGCTAAAAAGTAGAAATACTGCCGTTTGAGGTGCTCACACACATGTATTTATTACCACAAAAAGACAGGCAGGAAACAGGGTGATAGCAAAAAGTCAGAAAACAACATGGCTGCAAAGTTAATTAAATAGGAATGAAGGAATCGAGAATTGAAGCCACTGCTCTCGGGAAATTGCCACATGTGCTCCATCCTCTTCTTCAGTAACCATCGAAAAGTTTACATGTTAATAGTACCAGCTCAAGTATATACTGGAGCAGTCAGGCCAGTCATGGAATATGCCGCCACTGCATGGGCTGCAGCAGCCAAGACAACAATGGGAAAACTGGACAAGGTTCAGAATATTGGATTAAGGATTGTTCTCAGAGCCATGAAAACCACCCCCATCAGAGAGATAGAGAGGATAGCAGATACTGAACCACTCGAACTCAGAAAACAATACAAAACTCTTTTACAGTATGAGAAATTAAAAATACTTCAAAGTCACCCACTGCATTTTAAATTTCAAGAGAGAACAAAAAACAGACTGAAGCATCAGAGCCCGAACCACCTTGCTAGAGAACTGCAGACAGCACCAAGATCTGCTTGAAAGAGATGTTGCACTGTGCGAAAAACTTAGGCCAGAACCATGGACAAGCAAGCCAGAGAAGGCAAATGTAGTCCTAAAGGTACCAGGGATCACTTCAAAAGACGCCCAGACAGAGACACAAAAAAGAACCCTGGCTCTTGCTATGCTTGATGAGAAGTATCAAAACACCACTTGGACTCAGGTTTTCACCGACAGCACTGCTACAGATGCAGTCAGAAAGGGGGAATATACATTAAACCCCCTAGCAGTAGAACAGAAACTCTCTCTACCAGCAGGTGACATCTGTACTAACTCCAGAGCTGAGGCAACTGCCCTCCTTTTTGCAGTCCAAAATCTCATCACTCAAGAACACAGAGGGCACAAAATTGTTATACTTAAGGACTCATTGTTCTCCAAGCACTATCAAGCAAAAAACAAGACAAACTAACTGCAGATCTAAGGAACAACATTGGCTTACTCTCCAAGGAAGCAGAACTGGTCTTGCAGGGGATACCAGCCCACTGTGGTATATTTAAGGAAATGAGAAAGCAGATAAGTTGGCAATAGCTGGTAGTAATCTTCTACAACCTCATCCACCACACAGCTACAAGGAAACCAAAACAGCGCTAAAGTAGTCTTTCAAGCATGAATGGAGAAGGCAGAACGGAGATTACAGACCAGAGAGTGACAGCATAAACAAACTCAACAGGAAAGAACAAACATCAATTTTTAGACTTCGGACAGGACACTGTGGTCTTTGAGCACACCTGTACAGGATAGGCATAAAAGAATCTGCTGCCTGTGATTGTGGAGCGGAAAGGATGACCCCTGAGCACATACTGCAGTACTGCCTGACCTCTCCCAGCAAAGACTGGATCTGGCCCAAGGAAGCCACATTTCAAGAGAAGCTATGGGAGACCGGTGGTGACTTTAAAGGCACATTCCTATTTGTTACCCAGACGGGACTCAATGTTTAGCATGACTGATGTCGAACGCAGAAGAAGTACCAGCTTCAACCTGATTAAAAGTCCACCTCTGTTTCCCCTTCAATGTTGAATATCTTCCAGAACCTCTACTCACCCCCCCCCCCCCTCCCTTTGAATTAGTCTCTCAGTTTATGGATTTCCTATCTGTTCTTTTGCACTGTCAGTTTGATCCCATAGAGCCTTCGCCACATCTGCTTTATCATATAGTAGCTCAATGCCAAGAGGAGCGGCAGCAGCTAATCTATCAGCCTACTCGTTATCTCTCACACCTGAATGTCCTGGATAGAAAATCCATGATATACTCATGATCTGGGTCTTATCAACTGCTGCAAGCCACTCTGATCACAGGACACCAGTTTCAGTTTTCCGAAGCATGCTGTATGAGTCTGTTACGACATGTAGGACTGTGCTGGTCTCAAGCCATCGGGAAGCTACTGTTATGTAACCCTTTCAGTAGCCCAAACAATTCTAATCGTGACTTCTGCCTGTGCCATCCAAGAGTATTTTCAGCTATTGTCTTTTGCTATCTCCCAAGGACTCATGCAGAAGGTGTTCCCTGTCCATTGTGATTTTAAGGTACATTTTTGCCTGTAAAATCTTGTATCTCTTGTATAAGGTTGGTAATGCAAGTATGTGCCTCTTGCACAAAATTGGCGTGTCTCGTGTACACCCCTAAATGACTCACATGGCTTCATTTTATATGTAAAGGAATGGAAATAAAAGGAAAAGACAACCAAACATTTTGCCAGTCTTCATCAGTGGACAAAACAACAGACTAATTTAACAACCTACATATTTTATCATTTGGTTGTAGTTTTGCATGCCTTTTCCTTTTTGGTCATATTTTATTTTATGGTTAGTTACTTCTTGATGTCAGTGTTTGTGACTTAGGTGTTGTTAACGCACTTTGTAGATCAGGCATTTTGGCAGCAGACCACCTTGCATTGGTTTCAGCTGTGATATTTAGAACTGATGATTCTTCTTCTGTCTTCTATCCCCCAGTGGAGCATAGGCCCACAACCAACTCACGACAGGTCATTCTATCATTCAGTATTGTATGCAGCTCACTCCATGCCCTCCCTACATTTTTAACTTCACTCTCTAGCTCCCTTTTTCGTGTGTATTTTTTTAGTCTTTATTTCTATACCCCTGTGGGTTCAAGCTCAAAGAAATTCTAGTTATACTGTTCTCAGGTTGTCTCATTTGTGTCCTAACCAACATCAGTATCTTTTGTTCACCTCTTGGTCCACTAGATCTTGTTTCGTTCTTTCCCAGAGCTCAACATTGGTGATTCAGTCATACCATTTAACTCTCTGTTTTCTTTGCCAGCACCAGTTAATGAAAGTTTGTAATTTATTAGTAATTGTTTTTGTTGTTCTCCATGTTTCCACTCCATACAGTAGTACTGATTTTATATTAGAATTAATCATTATAAGTTTAGTATAAGTTTTAATTACTTTAGACCTCCACACATTTCTTAGTGCTGGGGAAAGCTCCTCTTGCATTTTATATTCATATTTTAATATCTCTATCAGTTCCCCCATCTTTATCTACATTACTGCCCAAATAGATGTGCGACTCCACATTTTGGAGTGGGATACCATTCATTAGGAGAAACCAGATTGCTGTTGCCTGGTTTTTTCTCATTATCTATGTCTTTCCCTTATGGATTTCTAGACATAGTTGTGATCTCACATAAGGTTTATTTAATTTATCTTGCATCTGATTCTGTGAGTGGGATAGAAGAGAAATATCATCGGCAAAGTCTAGGTCTTCAAACTGTTTTGTAGGAGTCCACTGAATTTCATACCTGATGTTAGCCGTTGCTATCTTCATAATCCATGCTGTTGCCAGTACAGTTTGTAGAGGCAACAAAAGACATGCCTGTTCTTATTTCAAACTACTAAATGTAAAATTGCCTAGTGGTCACAGATAGCCAAACAAAAGCTAGGGTTGGTTCTGCAGAGTAAATATCAATGTAGTTTAATGTTTGTGAAGACCTAATTTTTAATACCCCTATTGTAGCTGTTGTCATGAGAGCTATCTATATTACATCATATATTTGTCTGGACAAATTGTATTCATGCAGGCCAGGTAATATTTTTGTTTTTCTATTTGTCTGTTGCAGATTTTTTCTGGCAAGTTTCTATTCACGCTATGATCAGTACCATTTTGTCATCAATGCCAGCGCGCTGACACTCAACTTGATTCCAAAGTTACCGCAGCTGCACAAAGTTCGGCTCTTTGGTATTAATAAATACTGATGTATTATTGATTTCACCGACTGAAATTAGAATTGTTTCATGTTGAGTATAATTATTATTGACTTAATTTTTATTGTTAGATTGTGTGTATGAGCAAACAGACACACACACGTTGGACCTTGAAGGGTTCTGAAATATATTATTTGCCTTCAACTGTATGTGTAAACGGGCACTTTTTAAAGTGCAATACAGATAGGATTACATGTGTTAATACATCTTTTAGACGATCCTTTGGAAACATGGAAAACCCTTTATTTGGAGCAGGTGTTTCTAGACATTCTGGACGACAGAGAGCCAAGAATTGTTACAGAACTTTTCTTTTTGTCTTGTCCTGGTTGAAAATTATGTTGTAACCATTTTGTCCCGGAAACACTTAGAAAAAGGCAGGAACCCTTGATAATTCTTTAAAAAAATTCCCCTCACACAGGTCACCATTAAATTTTTTTAAATGTTAATCTGCATTAAAAAACATTTTCTTAAGAAAATATGTTTAATAATCAATGAAATTTGTTATTTAAAACTCTCCACACTGGCTGTCATCGAGGGGCCCTAATATATCACCTAACGGTTGAACGATCTTTCTGGGGCTTGTGCATGGGGATTTCTCATCTGAATGGTGGCACTTTGTATTACCGGATGTTAATCGCTCGTTGCGGGATCCTGATGGGGTTGAACGTCAGTCACTCAAACACAGATGGAGTGAAGAATTAAAGGTACAATCACCAGGGCTTAGAAAATGTACTGAGTGATTTTTACCGTAACCTAATGACCTTCTCATATTCTAACACTAAGGCTAGTACGGGCTAATTACAACCTCAGAATGGCTTTAAAAAAACATTTTGTTCACTAGACCTGCCTCACCCCCCCCCTCCCCCTTTCCCCTCTCTGCTGTTTTTTAAAGTAAACTGTGCAGAACCCAAAGCTGTTAACTAGGCTTGTCGGGAACAGACCACAGCAAAATGCTGTGTAAGTAACATTTGCGGCAATGAGGCTCTAGAGGAAAATACATGGTTCGGAGCTTCTTGGGACAACATGGTTAAATCTCTTTATAACCAGATATAACATTGGCATAGTTTCTTAAACATTGAAAAATAGCTGGCTGTTCAATTTTAACAGTGAATTGTGAACACCCTGAAATCCTCTATGAGTTATTCATTTAATTTCCAGTGTGGTTTCCAGTGCCAAATTTTTGTAGGTGAGGGGATTGATCCCGTACCTCCAAACAAGCATGTTGCAAATGGGACTAATTAAGAGTTAGTTGAAATTTGATGTGTTGGGTTAAAATTTGCAGATATTGTAGCCTAGCTGTAAACCACAGCACAACATACCAACCTTCCTGATTGAAAAAACTTATAAGACTCAGTATTTGAAAGCACAAAAGAAATAACCAAAAAAAACTGTCTTGCATTAGAAATGGCAGAAAATATATATGTTGTTTCAGTGTTTGTCGAAATAAATTATAAAGTATATATAATCACAATGATTTTGTCGAAATAAATTATAAAGTATATATGACGGAAAATATACTTAGTTTGGATTCTTAGAGAAATATTGCACCAATTGAATCACAGGTCAATCGTGTGGACTTCCCCGTGTGTGTTCCAAGGCCCTTCAATGGGGAAAACAAGAATAGACCCACTGCCTACACAAAAGCATGTCGTAAGAGTCGACTAATTGGGAGCTTCCTTCGAGGTCGGAGTGCATCTGCCAGAGAGGCAAGGAGCCAGCAGTCTGCATACAAATGAGTCAGATCTGTAAAACATGACTGCAGCCCAGAAGTGCTTGAACAACCAGAACTTCGGCCAGAGTTTACAGCTGGTGAACGCAAAGAAGAAGAAGAATCGTGTGGACTGTCGTCAAACAGAAGTGTAATATTAGTTTATATTCTGTTATGTTACATAGCAGCTGTGATAACATTTTTGCTAGTTATCTGGTCTTGCCATGTGTTCCAGAACTATCTCCTCAATTCACAATGTTTTTGGCGACCATTTCAGCCCTGAGATAGATAGACCATGATACAATTGTTGTTGAGGAAATATAAAGGAGGTCAGCCTGTCACTTGTGACTTGAGTCTTCATGGGATCATCCAGCATGGACAATTTGAACCTTTTTTTGCTTTTTCCTATTCCTTTTCTTCTGCTGCTGTACTCAACCCTAACAGTGAGGATGATATTTGTGTTATGGTTTTCATTTAGGCTGTGATAGTTGCACCTTCAAGTAAAGTAAGTCTCTTTTCCACGCCTTTATGCCTGTTGGGTATAGGGCTAGACCTATATTTTTATAGACCAATCGGCTTTGGTGGGTGATGTGGTCAGCCTCACGCCGATCACTATTACTTTCCAGGACTGCACCTGGTACCCACTCAAGGCTGTGTTGACCTGGGAGTCGAGGACATTTCTGGAAAAAAAAAAGTCTGGCTTCATCAGGTGCAAACCCACGACCTTTCAATCGCAGTCGGGTGTCTAGCTGCCAACACCACAGTGACTCCCAGTTGCACCTTTAGACCCACCAAATTTGATTTGATCAAAACTTTAAATAGTTACCACGAAGGGTACCCTTGTTAAGAGGCAGTGGATCTGTCCTTTTTTTCCCAACCTCTACAAGTGGCGCTTCAGAATCCATGAGGGAGGGGGGAAATTTACCTAGCACCGTGTCTCCTGCTTGCATAAATGACACAGAAAATAGGGATAACTGCATTTGAGCTGATACTGAAAACTATTTTAAAAAAAACAAAGAAGCTCAAGCTCTTTGAACTGTTTAGTTTATGTTGTGTTGATTTTATTTTGTATAATAGGGCTTCTTTCTTGCACATTTTTCTAGCTTCTGTAGCATGGTAGTATAATATTAAATCTTGACATATTGTTTCATGAGTAACAATGATATAAATGTACATGATTACACACATCTAACATTATTACTTGAAAAAAATGCCAACTTTTATTTTAAACACAAGGTAGTGTACTTTTCCTGTTAGTATACTAGGTGATTGTAAATTTGTAGCTTCATCTTATAAATAAGCCATCTAATGAAACACATGTAAATGTTCCCTATTAGTATATAAGTAAATGTAAAAACAGGATCTGAAAATGTTATTAAACAGTCTTAATTGAATACTTTGAAAAATTGTTTTGTTATTCTGACAGTCATATCTTAATTTTGATGTTCTTGCAAAAAAGTTTTGAGGTTCTGCTAGTTGTTATTTTCTAATCCCTGCTGACAGTACCAAATCATGTATCATAAACATTTTATTATATATATATAATATAGACAGTACCAAATCATGTATCATAAACATTTTATTATATATATATATATATATATATATATATATATATATATATATATATATATATATATATATATATATATATATATATATATATATATATATATATAATAAAATGTTTATGATACATGATTTGGTACTGTCAGCAGGGATTAGAAAATATATATATATATATATCAATAAACCATTTTGGGTAATAACTATAAGTAAACTAAAGGACCCTTTTCCACACCTTTAGGCATATAGGGCTAGACCTATATTTTTATAGACCAATTTACACAAGATGGGTGATGTGGTCAGTATCACGCCGGCAATAACTATACCATTGGTTATTATGTCAATTTTGTAATCACCTTGAAGGTCTAGTTTTGCAGAATATTAAAATTGCAGTGGACAGACAAAATGAGTAAATGAAAGTTTTTTTTAAGAGGGAACTTTCAGAAGGAAGCAGTCTACATTTTGTTGACTGCATTATTAGAACATTTGTTGATTGCATTAACTTAACATGTGTTGACTGCATTATAAGAAGATTTGTTGACTGCATTATTAGGAGATTGGTTGACTGCATTATTAAAACATGGCATTATTACAAGATATAGACTAGAATATATTGTAGTAACAAGTAAGATTTCTGGAATAAGTTGGGGAAGACAGTGACTGAAGATTTTGAACAATCTTGCAACCTTGAAGATTCTGGAAAATCTTGCAGCCTGGGCAGATGGAGAAACAGCATATGATACATTTGATTCATATATGTTGTTGGAGAATTGGGCCTAAGGTTTATTGAGTTTTTAAATGAGTGCCATATTTCAAATCTGTCAGCCAGTCAGCACTCGGCAAGTGATATGGATAGCATCTTGCCAACCAGTGTTTACCTCCCAGGAAACTTTTGTGGTGTTCATTTTAGACTGAGTCAATATGTGATCCCAGATCAGTTTGAAAAAAGCATTTTACCATATATTGAGTAAAACATACAAGGTACATACAAAAGATTTGAACAAACGTTTGTTTCAGACAAGTGCTATATGTTACATCTTGCAGCTGAAACTTTAACTATGAAGTGCTATTAGTATGATCTTACCAGGCTTCATTGATGCCCTTCAGTGTTTTTCTTCTTCGTGTAAACTCTGATGGAAAGTGATGGTTCTTCATCTACTTCAAGACTTTGGTCTTGTTCCAGAACCTTAATTTTGCATGCACATTCGTTTTACAGATTTGTATTATTTGTATGCAGACTGTTGGTTCCTCACCTTTCAGGCAGATGCAGTTCAACTTTGAGAGAGAGAAAAAAAACTAATTAGTCGCCTCTTACACAACTTGTTATAGAGGCAGTCTGTTCTTTTCTTTTCACCCAAAATGATGCTCTGGAAACCACATACATAAGCTGATGAGGACATACTTAGACATGAGTAAACTTTTAGTAGTCTTTTTTTCTGCTTCTAAAACTTGCTGAACAGATACTAGATAGTTTGCTCCTGATAGCTGGCGATATTCACCAAACTGAGCTTCTAAGTTGTCAGTCTGCAGCTTTCCAAGAAGTAAAAAAATTGGCTTTTGTGGTTGCAAACAGATTTTTGATTAGAGAAAGTGTTGTGGTCACTGTATGCAGGAGGGCATTGTGTGTTTCCTTGGTTAGTTTTCCTTTACAGCCAGTCAGCCTGTTTCACTTTCTTAGCTATTCAGCAAACTGTTCAAGATAATGTACTTGTTCATAATTATTTGACAATATAGGATTTGAGAATGAGTTCAGTGTCTTCTTACCTACAAATTTTCTTTTCACATTAACAATATGCCACCATGTAAGGATGCCCTCACTAAAATCTGCTGTTGCATTACTGCCCACCAGATGCAGAGCAGTAATATTGTAATCACTAAAATTTGCCAGAACATGAGGAATGTTCTGTCTGTCCATACTGGAGGGATAGATGGCTTTGTGGGAAAGTTTAGGTGCCAGTTTTGCAATATTCTTTTGCTCACTTTAATACAATTTCTTTAAATGAGAAAAGTTGTCTTCTGCAGCTATATCGGTATCACAAGCAATTAGCATTTGTCCAGTTGTTAAAAGATAAGTAAATGTCTGGTCTGTGTCCTTCTGGTTGATCCAGTTTCTTCAAATGCATGTTAGCAGTTGCACAGAATTGGGTGGTAAAAATATGTTTGTTAATCAGCAAAAACTGGGTTCTCAATAAATGTTTGTCTTTCCTCAGATCAGTGTTAGCTCTGCGATAAAGGGCACTATTATCAGCAGTTAGAGCAACTACTGTGAAGTGACACTCCTGTACAAAGTGGAAACAGTGGAGTAATTTTATGTAGATCCTGAGATGTCATTATATTCTGAAAATAAGAAAAGGTGAAAATTCTATTACTTCCTGGTAGCTCCCAAAAATTGAGGAAAGCCTGCACTGTTGTTGCCGCTTCCTTTGCATTGTCTCTTCTTCTTTTTTTTTTACGTCCTCTTTTACCGCTTCGGGTGTTGAGGAAGATCTAAAGTCCTGCTTCGTGCTCTTCTGGTTGCTTCGACCACAGACTCATTGTGGTGCTGTAGAGTTTCTATGATGTTATCTGCCTTTTGCTCTACGACCCTCTCCTCTTTTGGTATATGCCTTGTATGGTATAGCATCAGGAGGCATTCTCTCCAAGTGAGCAAACCATTTGATTTGCTGTTTTATGTAATTTAGAATTGGATCTGTGCCGAATTTATCTCGTATGACTGTAGATCATGGCTATTCAATTAAGTTGTCTCAGGGGCTAAAATATTGAAAAATGGGGATCGTCACTGGGAGGAGAACCGAGCCCAAGCTTAGAAAGATCATGAAGCATCACAACTGGCAGTGATCCTTGGGCCATCAGCTAGACCTGTGAGAAGCCAGTTTGATGCTGAAGATCCTTACACCCCCCCCCCCCCCCCCCCCACTTCAGTTTGAGGAAGAGAAGAAAAAAAGACAAACATGAGTTAGATCAAACTGAAATAAAAATAAGATTTATGTTTAAGATAGGTGGCTTTAGATAAGTATGAGATCTGTTTTCCAAACTATTGTTAGCGTTTCTATTAAAATCAACAACACATCCCATAACAGAAAGGACTGGGGATTGTGATCCCCACTGTCTGCTCCACTCCAGGCACCAGAACAAAAATCAAGCAACCCTCATTATTTGACTATCTCTGGGGGAAAGGGGGGGGGGTGTACAAAAAAAAAGTACATAGTATATAAATGTTTCCCCTTTAATGAATGTATAGTAATGTATGTTATTCCTCTTTAATGTAATATTGTAAAAATTCAAACTGTGTGAGTGTATGTGCGATGATCCTTCCCCCCCCCCCCCCAGCTTTGATAAATAACCCATCATAAAAGTGCAAAACGAGCATAGAAACCAGAATTTTCTCTCTCCTCTGTCTCTGTCCCCCCCCCCCCCTCTCTCTCTCTCTCTCTCTCTCGTGGCACAATGGTGGGAAGAGCCTGCTGTTCTGAAGCAGTTCCTCCTCCCCCCCCCTACATTGAGACATCATGGAGGGACTGCTGTTCTGAAGCAACCCCTCTTGGAGCCTCGTGGTGGGAAGGGGCTTCTGGTCTGAAGCAGCCCCTCTCGTTACATCGTGTTGGGAAGGAGCACCATTGGATGACTTTGTAGTGGGAGAGGCTGCTGATTTGCTTATCTGTTTGATTCTCATCCTTGAGATTTTATTCCTACAGGATGCAAATCTGCGTAATTTTTCTTTTTGGTTATCCCATTTCGGGGACTCAAAGATTTCCTATGGCTACCAACACACCGCCCACCATAACCTCATAGACCAGCTTGTACTTTGGTGTGGTCACCAACACGCTACCCGCATTTTGACTCTCTTTTTCCTTTCTCTCTCTTTTCGTCTATTTTCATATCACTCTTTCTTTCACATATTTATATTTTCTTTTACCATATTTAATTAGGTGTGTTTTTTTTAATTTTTATTATATAACCAAAATCTTAATAAAAAGTGAAAATTTGTGGCCCTTAAAAGGACCGTTTGTAGAAAGAAATACCTACGGGCAGCAACAGTAAAACTTCCTAAAGCAGTTTACTACTGACATCTTCCGTCTCGATAGCCAGCTGAAACACGATCGGCTTTTTTAATTTCAGGATAAGATATCTCACTGCTTGAACTTGACCATTCTTCAAACTGAGAGTAGAAGTAATTATCCCCAAACGTGTTGAGAGGGGCCAGAGCTTGCTACTTGTTGAGACGGTAGGCCGATTGGAATATCGAATATCTCCGGCCGTGAAAAGAGGTGAACCAGGGTTGCCATATTGGCATTTTTTATGCCAGATTCCCCAAATCTGGCATATTTGAAATTGAACTGGCATAAGATAATGATCTGGCATATTTGGGTTTTTCCTGGCATTTCTTATCAAGATATGCTCACATTTTCTTCATGGTTCCTCTGTTATAAACACGCAAATTTACTTAAAGCAGTGTAGACCTACAGATAAAATCTTTATTTCAGTTTGACTTTGTTGTGGTATCCTGGTACGGACTAACGGAGATTCGCGCTATTTCTTATTGTTTTGTTGTTTTACTGTCAGAAATACCTCAGTGGTTTCGTCATAGTTATTTAAGATGAGAAGCCTCTAAAGAACTGTTCAGAGTGATGCACACATCTACGAAGTTTAAATCAGAACGAACTGCTCCTCTTCCATTTGAGAAACTGTCATCTACTAGGTAGCTTGTGCGTGGAAAGATTATGTTGGTGAACTGGGAAGAATTGAAAGCTTATTTCACATGTGCTGAATTAGCCCAGAAAACGTTTGACACAAAATGTAAAGTAGGATTGTTAAAGAAAATTCTGTTAGACCACAATAATTATTTGTACTTAGTGTTTGCGACATCAATTGTACAAGAATTTGAAAGACTGAACAGTCTTTTTCAACAAACAAAAGCTGATCCTCATGAATTACACCAAGAATTGTCTATGCACCAGAAAAGTCTTAAGAACAGACTGTATAACGTCAATGAACAGAAAAAAATATTCATCACGTTGACTTTGGTATTAAATTCCTAACGGAATGTAATGCGTTCCTACAGAAGAATAACAGGACTGAAGTTCAGATAGAAATAAACAATGTTAATGAAAGATGTATGTCTGTGCTAGAAAAAGCTCTCAATCAAATTACGTGTAGACTTCCCACCGAGAATATATTTCAAAATCTGTCAAAATTGAGCCCTTTAGCAGTTTTAAATCAAGTATCAAGGACACAGTTTTCAAAGCTACCATTTTTACACCTGGCAGAAAACAACATCAGTATTATAGAAGAACAGTACATAAAACTGATTGTTGTCAACTGGAAGGAAGAAGAAGCTACATTTAAGAAGGATGGACTACCTACAAACAGGGAAGATTTTTGAATAGGAGTACTTCAACACCAGGCATTTAAAAAGAGTCGGCCACTTTCGTCCTTACTTGCTTAATAATGCCCGTTAGCAACGCTGTAGTTGAGAAAATATTCTCTCTTGTTGCTTCAACTAAATCAAAAGCAAGAAACAAAATACAACTGGATTTTCTTGATGCAGTTGTAAGAATTAGAGCAGAACTATTGATATCAAAGAAATGTTGCAAAGACTTTATTCCATCTGAGAAAATGCTTAAAGACTTTACATCCGAAAAGGTTTATGCTGCATCTTCCACTTGTCCAATGAGGATGACAGTGAAGAATTCAATCTAGAGCTTTTGATGTGAAGTGAGTACAAGATCCTGAGGCAACACGGACTAACAACAACACGTGCAACACACCTGGCCCAGGATAGAAAACTGCGACTCCCCACTACGCTGTGAGGCAATTGTGGACAAGACAAGAGAGAGAGAGAGAGTGTGAGTACAAAGTTACACGTTATTTGGCAATTTTCTGGCATATTTTGGGTGATGGTTTGGCATAAAATGACGTTTTTTATCTGGCAACCCTGGGATAAGATATCTCACTGCTTGAACTTGACCATTCTTCAAACTGAGAGTAGAAGTAATTATCCCCAAACGTGTTGAGAGGGGCCAGAGTTCTTGCTACTTGTTGAGACGGTAGGCCGATTGGAATATCGAATATCTCCGGCCGTGAAAAGAGGTGAACTGGCGAGACGAGACTATCTCGTTGTTCGAATTGCGTCTCAACAGGCAAGCTTTTAAAACCAGGGTTGCCAGATAAAAAACTTCAATTTATGCCAAACCATTACATAAAATATGCCAGAAAGTGCCAAATAAAGTGTAACATTGTATTCACTTCTCATCAAAAGCTCTAGATTAAATTCTTCACTGTCATCCTCACTGGAACCAGTGGAAGATACAGCGTAAACCTTGTTGAATGTAAAATCTTTAAGCATTTTCTTAGATGGGATGAAGTCATCTATAATGATGGCATACTTCTTGTTCCGAAAATTATCAATAAGGTCATCCTTTAGTGCTGGCGATATAATATTTTTTATTAGGCATGAACATTTAGTTCTATGCAACTGTATGTGCTCCAGTGTACTCCCCCGGCTATGAGCTCTCATGATTTCACTTAGATGATCATTTGTACGTATTGCACAATGGCAGGTATTGCCTACCGCAAGTTGCAACTCTGCTTCCTTTAACTTTATCATTACTTTGCCTAGGAGTTATTGTTATAATAAGCTGTGACTGTTGTTGTTTATTTTTTTTTTTTTTTTTTTGACGAAGTTTTCATCCTGTTTTTCGGATTTTTTATGATTTGATATGCTACTAATTCTTGGTGCAACAGTGCACTGACACAGATTACAATATGCTGCCTCTGATTCGTCTGAAGATCTTTTGAGCCGTGAGTTTGTTTTCTTCCAGTTGATATTATACTTGCAATGTCATAAGATGCTTTCCATTTTTTTTTTTATTTTTTTTTTTGTGGATAACGTGGCCATTGGTGAAAGTAATACAATCTATCTCAGATAGAACTAGGTCTATATCCTCTGTATATTCTGTCCTCAAGTAGTTTCTGAACACTCTGAATAACTTGATATTATCGGTGAACATAAATTACAGAGGCTTTATCGAAGTCACGATCCGTTTAGGAAGACAACAAATACAAAAAGAAATGGCGCGAATCTCCGTTAGTCCGTACTAGGATATCACAACAAAGTCAAACTGAAATAAAGAATTGAATTCTAGTCAACATTGCCAGGAAAAACCCAAATATGCCAAAATATACCAGTTCATTATATTATGCCAGTTCAATTTCAAATATGCCAGATTTGGGGAATCTGGCATAAAAAATGTCAATATGGCAACTCTGTTTAAAACTTCAGGAGAATAGGAAGACTGACCGTCATCTTAGACCGGAAGCATATCCACGGGCAAAGTATCGCCCGCTTCATTTAAATCAGACGATGGAACCTGCAGGGTTATAGCTTCAAGTCCTTACGTCCTTTTAAGGACGTAATTTTTTGTTATTTGAAGCCCCACTCTGGCTTTTGCCAGGGGCCGCAATATAGGCAGGCCATAAAAATGGCCAAATGTCTGAACGCGGTTTCTGGGACCTCTTCACGGTGATCCTCATCCACATGGTGGCACGTTGTATCATCGGGTGTTTATCGCTTGTGTGATGTCCTAGTGGGGTAGAAAGTCACTCACTCACTCACCTGCAGGGCTGCAGGTTCAATAAAGCCGATTTTAGCTTCCTTTGAATCTTGATTATGTTCGCCGATTTCTTCGCAGATTAGTTCTGGCTTGGTCTGCTTTGAAGCGTCGATCTTCATCAGACTTTGACTTTGAACTGCGGTGCTGTTTGAACAGTCTGTTCTCCCCATCTGTACCAGGTAAAAGCTTTCTGCTTTTCAAGTAAAGATAAATCATTCCGTCGTGAAAGATCACTTGACAATTCATTTCCAGCGCTGGACGTCAACAACTTTGAAGGCCGTCGAGGAGTTTAGTCCAAGTCCAAGTCCTTTTAAGAAAAAAAAGAAAAGCTCGACCACGTTCAGACTGCTGCTAGCTAGCCTAGGCTGCTAACAGTCTCCGCCTATATTTGTGGTCTGGGTTATTTGCGTCACTTTCGTGACTGAATACTAGTGTTTGTGCC